>JAIUJO010000193.1:195361-537861 GCA_023846275.1 Vanilla planifolia | reverse complement strand
TCTTCCTTCTTCTTACTTATTTTTTCTTTTTTCTTCTTTCTTCTTTCTTCTTTATTCTTTCTTCTCCTTTCTACTTCTTTCTTCATATTTCTTATTCTTTCTTGCTTTGTCTCTAATTCCTCTTCTTTTTGTTATTCGTTCTTCTTCTTCTTCTTCTTCTTCTTCTCTTTCTTCTTCTTCTTCTTCATATTTGTTTAACCTTTCTTCTTTCTTTTTTCTTTTTTGTTCTTTCTGTTTTGCACTTCCTTTATCCTTACTCCTTCCTCCATCCTCCTTCCTTCTTCCTTCATCCTTTTTCTCTTTTCATTTGATTTTCTTTGTTCTTCCTTCTTCCATTTTCCTTCTTCCTTCTTCTTTCTTCCTTCTTCTTTCTTCTTCTTTCTTCATCTTTCTTCTTCTTTCTATCTTCTTCTTCTTTTCTTCTTCTTTCTTCTTCGCCTCCTTTTCCTTCTTCTTCTTCTTCTTCTTCTCTTCTTTTATCTTGTTCTTCTACTTCTTTTTTTTCTTCTTTTTCTTCTTCTTCTTCTTTTTCTAATTCTTCTTCTTCTTCTTTTGCTTCTTCTTCCACTTCTTCTTCTTCTTATTCCTCTTCTTCTTCTTCTCATAATTCTTCCCTTCAACCTTTTTTTCTTCTTCATCTTCTTCCTCCACTTCTTCCTCATCTTTTTCTTTTTCTTCTTCTTCCTCCTCTTCTTTCGCTTCTTCATCTTCTTCTTCTGTTGCTTTTTCTTCTTCTTCTACTTCTTCTTCCTTTTCTTCTTCTACTGCATCTTCATCTGCTTCTTCCTCTTCTTGTTCTTTTTCCTCTTCATCTTTTTCTTATTCTTCTTCCTCCTCTTCTTCTTCTTTTACTTCTTCTATTTCGTTTTCTTCCTCTTCTTCTTATTCTTATTCTTATTCTTCTTCTTCTCCTTCTTTTTCTTCATCTTATTCTTCTTCTTTTTCTTTTTCTTGTTCTTCTTCTCCATCTTCTCCTTCTTGTCCTTCTTCTTCTTCTTCTTCTTCTTCTTCTTCTTCTTCTTATTCTAATACTTAATCTTCTTATTCTTCTTCTTCTTCATCATCTTCTTCTTCTTCTTTTTCTTATTATTCTTCTTCTTCTTCTTCTTCATTTTCCTCTTCATCTTTTTTCTTGTCTTCTTCTTCTTCTTCTTCTTCTTCCTCTTCTTTTTCTTCTTCTTCTTCTTCTTCTTCTACTCGAACCTCTTTTTCTCCTTCTTCTTCTTCTTGTTCTTCTTCTTCTTCTGCTTCTTTTTTTTCTTTTACTTCTTCTTGTTCTTCAAATTCTTCTTCTTTTTCATTTAGTTCTTCTTGTTCTTCTACTAATTCTTTCTTTTTTTCACCATTATCATCCTCTTCTTCTTCTTTTTCTTATACAACTTCTTTTCCTTCTTGTATTTATTCTAATTCTTTTTGTTCCTCTTCCACATCTTCTTCCACTTGTTCCTCTTCCTCTTCTTCTTCTTCTTCTTCTTCATCTCATTCTCCTTCTCCTTCTCCTTCTCCTTCTCCTTCTCCTTCTCCTTCTCCTTCACCTCTACTTCTCCACCTCTCCATTTCCTCCTTGTCCTTCTCCTTCTACTGCTCTTTCTTCTTCTTCTTCTTCTTCTTCTTCTTCTTTTTCTTCCAGTTATTTTTATTTCATTTTTCTTGTTTCTTGTTTCTCTTTTCTCATTTCTTCTTCCTTCTTCATTCTTCCTTGCTACTTGTTCCTTCTTGCTTCCTTCTTCCTTCCTCCTTCCACCTTCTTCCATCACGTTTTTTCCTCTTCCTCTTCCTTTTCCTCTTCCCCTTCTTCCGCTTCTTCTTCTTCTTTCTCTTTTTCTTCATCTTCTTTCTTTTCTTCTTCTTCTTCCTTCATCTTTTTTACTTCTTCCTTCTTCCTCCTTCCTTCTTCTTTCATACTTCTTATTTTTTAATATTTTTCTTCCTCTTCTTCTTCTAGTTCTTTTTCTTCTCTTCTTCTTCTCCTTTTTCTTCTTCTTCTTCTTCTTCTACTACTACTGCTACTTGTTTTTCATCTACTTCTTCTTCTTATTCTTCCTCTTCTCCTTCCTCTTCAACTACTTCCTCTTCTTCTTCAAATTCTTCATCTTCTTCTCCTTCTTTTTGTTCTTCCACTTCTTCTTCTTCTTCAACTTTTTCCTCTTCCTCTTCCTCCTCTTTTTATTCTTTTTTTTTTTCTTCTTCTTCTTCTCCTTTTTTTCCACTCTCTCACCTTAATTTTTCTTCTTATATTTTTGCCTCTACATCTTCTTCTCTTTCTTCTTCTTCTTCTTCTTGCTTTGTACTTCTCCTTCTTATTCTCCTTCCACTTCTTCTCCTTTTCCTTCTCCATCACTTTCTTCTTCCCTTTCTCCTTCTCCTTCTCCTTCTCCTTCTCCTTTTTCTCATTCTCCTTCTCCTTCTCCTTCTCCTTTCCCTTCTCCTTCTCCTTCTCCTTTTCCTTCATCTCCTTCTCCTTCTCCTTCTCCTTCTTCATGATCTTCATCTTCTTCTTCTTCTTCCACCGCCTCCTCCTCCTCTTCTTCTTCCTCTTCTTTGTCTTCTTCTTCATTCTCTTTTTCTTCTTCTTCTTCTTTTTCCTTTTCCCTCTTTTTCTTCTTCCTTCTACCTTCTTACTTCTTCTTTTATACTTCTTCCTTCTTCCTTCTCCCTTCTTACTTCTTCATCCTTTTTTTTTATTCTTCCTCACCTTTTTCTTCCTCTTCTTCTTCCTATTCTTCTTCCTATTCTTTTTCTTCTTCTAATTCATCTTCTTCTTCATCATCATCTTCTTCTCCTACTCCTTCTTCTTCTTTTTCTTATTCTTCTTCTTCTTCTTCCACCACCTCTTCTTCTTCTTCCTCCACCTCTTCTTCTTCTTCTTCTTCTTCGTCTTCTTCTTGTTCTTCTTCTTCTGCTTCCACTTCTTCTTCGACTTTTGCTTCTTCATCTTCTTCTTCTTCTTCTTCTTCTTCTTCTTCTCATTCTTCTTCTTTTTCTTCTTCTTCTTCTTCTTCTTCTTCTTCCTCTTCATTTTCTTCTTCTTTTTCTTCTTCTTCCACTTCTTCTTATTCTTTTACATTTTCTTCTTATTCTTCTTCTTCTTCTGCTTCGTCATCATTTTCTTCTTCTTCTTCCTCTTAGTATTATTATTATTATTATTATTATTCTTTTTCTTCTTCTTCTTTTTCATCTTCTTCCTCTTCATCTTTTTCCTCGTCTTCTTCTTCTTCATCTTCTACTTCTTCTTTTCCTTCTTCTTTTTCTTCTTCTTCTTCTACTACTTCTACCTCTTCTTCTTCTTCTTCTTCTTCTTCTTCTTCTTCTTCTGCTTCTTTTTCTTCTTCTAATTCTTTTTATTCTTCTAAATCTTCTTCTTTTTCATCTATTTCATCTTCTTCTTCTGCTAATTCTTTCTCTTTTTCATCATCATCATCTTCTTCTTCTTCCTCCTCCTTTTATACGACTTCTTCTCCTTCTTTTTATACTTGTTCTTATTCTTGTTCTTCCTCTTCTAGATCTTCTTCCACTTTCTCTTCTTCTTCTTCTTCTTTTTCTTCTTCTCATTTTCCTTCTCCTTCGCCTCCTCCTTCTCCTTCACCTCTACTCCATTTCCTCCTTGTCCTTCGCCTTCTCCTACTCTTTCTTGTTCTTCTTTTTCTTCTTCTTCTTATTTTTTATTTCTTCTTTGTTGTTTCTTCTTTCTCATTTCTTATTTTTTCTTCCTTCTTCGTTCTGCCTTCTTGCTTTTTCCTCCTTGCTTCCTTCTTCCTTCATCCTTCCTTCTACCTTCTTCCATCTCCCTTTTTCCTCTTCCTCTTCCTCTTCATCTTCTCCTTGTTCCATTTCTTCTTCATCTTTCTCTTTTTCTTCATCATCTTCTTCTTCTTCTTGTTCTTCTTCTTCTCCATACATGCTTCTTACTCCTTTCGTCTTCTTTCTTCCTCCTTCCTTCTTCCTTCTTCAATCACACTTCTTCATTTTTCAATATTTTTCTTCCTCTTCTTCTTCCAATTCTTTTTCTTCTTCTTCTTCTTCTTCTTTTACTTCTTCTCATTCTTCTCCTTCTCCTTCTCCTTCTCCTTCCCCTTCTCTTCCTTCTCCTACTCCTTCTCGTTCTCCTTCTCCATGTCCTTCTCCATACTCTCTTTCTTCTTCTCCGTCTACTTCTCCATTTTTTTCTCCTTCATCTTCTCCTTCTCTTCCTCTTCCTCCTCCTCATCATCTTCCTTCTCCTCCTCCTCCTATTTGTCCTTCTCCTTCTCCTTCTCCTTCTCCCTCTTCTTCTCCTTCTCCTCCACCCCCTCCTCCTCATTCTCCATCTCGTTCTCTCTCTCCTTTCTTCTTCCTTCTTACTTCTTCAATCTTCCCTTCTATTTCTTCCTTCCCCCTTCCTCCTTGTCCCTTCTTCCTTCATCCTTCTTTCTTCTTCCTTTTTACTCCTTTTCTCATTCTTCCTTCTTTCTTGTTTCTTCTTCCTTCTTCTTACTTATTTTTTCTTTTTTCTTCTTTCTTCTTTCTTCTTTATTCTTTCTTTTCCTCTCTACTTCTTTCTTCTTATTTCTTATTCTTTCTTGCTGTCTCTAATTGCTCTTCTTTTTTTTATTCATTCTTCTTCTTCTTCTCTTTCTTCTTCTTTATTTTTCTTTAACCTTTTTTCTATCTTTTTTCTTTGTTGTTCTTTCTGTTTCGCACTTCCTTCCTCCTTACTCCTTCCTATATCCTCCTTCCTTCTTCCTTCTGCCTCCATCCTTTTTCCTTTTTCATTCAATTTTCTTAGTTCTTCCTTCTTCTTTCTTCCATCTTCTTTCTTCTTCTTTCTTCTTCTTTCTTCATCTTTCTTCTTCTTCCTTTCTTCTTCTTTTTTCTTTGCCTTCTTTTTCTTCTTCTTCTTCTCCTCTTTTATCTTCTTCTTCTACTTCTTTTTCTTCTTCTTTTTCTTCTTCTTCTTCTTCTTCTTCTTCTTCTTCTTTTTCTAATTCTTCTTCTTCTTCTTTTACTTCTTCTTCTACTTCTTCTTCTTCTCCTCCTTATAATTCTTCCCTTCATCCTCTTCTTCTTCTTCCTCTTCTTCATTTTCTTCCTCCACTTCTTCTTCGTCATCTTTTTCTTTTTCTTCTTCTTCTTCCTCTTCTTTCACTTCTTCCTCTTCTTCTTATGTTGCTTCTTCTTCTTCTTCTTCCTCTTTTTCTTCTTCTTCTACTTCTTCTTCCTCTTCTTCTTCTACTACATCTTCCTCTTCTTCCTCTTCTTCTTTTTTCTCTTCATCTTTTTCTTATTCTTCTTCCTCCTCTTCTTCTTTTACTTCTTTTTCCTTTTCTTCCTCCTCTTCTTCTTCTTATTCTTATTCTTCTTCTACTCCTTTTTCTTCACTATATTCTTCTTCTTTTTCTTCTTCTTGTACTTCTCCTTCTCCATCTTCTCCTTCTCCTTCTTCTTCTTCTTCTTCTTATTTTTCTTGTTCCTTTTCTTCTTCTTCTTCTTCTTCTTCTTCTTATTATTATTCTTATTCTACTACTTCATCTTCTTAGTCTTCTTCTTCTTCTTCTTCTTCTTCTTCTTCTTATTATTATTATTCTTATTCTACTACTTCATCTTCTTAGTCTTCTTCTTCTTCTTCTTCTTCTTCTTCTTATTCTTATTCTACTACTTCATCTTCTTATTCTTCTTCTTCTTCTTCTTCTTCTTCCTCCTCCTCCTCTTCTTCTTCTTCTTCCTCTTCTTCGTCTTCCTTTTCCTCTTCAACTTTTTCTTATCCTTCTTCCCCCTCTTCTTCTTCTTTGACTTCTTTTTCCTTTTCTTCCTCTTCTTCTTCTTCTTATTCTTATTCTTCATCTTCTTTTTCTTTTTCTTCCTTTTATTCTTCTTCTTTTTCTTCTTCTTGTTCTTCTTCTTGCCCTTCTTTTTCTTCTTCTTCTTCCTCCGCCTCTTCTTCTTCCTCTTCTTCCTCTTCTTCTTTCTCTTCTTCTTCTTCTACTTCTTCTTCTTCTCCTCCTTTTTCTTCTTATTCTTCTTCTTCTTCTCCTTCTTCTTTTTCTTCATCTTTTTCTTTTGCTTCTTCTTCTTCTCCTTCTTATTCTACTACTTAGTCTTCTTCTTTTTTCTCTTCTTCATCTTCTTTCTCCTCTTCTACTTCCACTTGTTCTTCTTCTTCTTCTTTCTATTCTTTATCTTCTTCTTCTTCTCCTTATGTAGCCTCTTATTCTTCTTCTTCCTCTACCTGTACTTCTTCTTCCTCTTCTTCATCTTCCTCTTTTTCTTCTTTGTCTTCTTCTTTCTCTTCTTTTTCTTGTTCTTCTTCTTTCTCATGTTCTTCTTCCTCTTCTTCTTCTTCTCCTTCTTCTTCATTTTCTTCTTCTTCTTCCTGTTCCTCTTCTTCTTCTTCACCTTCTTCTTCTTCTTCTACTTCTACTTCTTCTACTTCTTCTTCCACTTCTTTTTCTTCTTCCCCTTTTTCTTTTTCTTCTTCTTCTTCTTCTTCTTCATAGTGTTCTTCTTCTTCATCTTCTTCCAACTCTTCTTCTTCTTCTTCTCTTTCTTCCTCTTCTTCTTCCATTTTTTCTTCTTCTCGTTCTTCTTCTTCTTCATCATCTTCTTCTTCATCTTCTTCTTCTTCTCCTTCTCCTCCTAAATATAATTCTTCTCCTTCTTCTTGTTCTTTTTCTTCTCTTTCTTCTTCTTCTCCTTCTTCTTCTTCTTCTTCTTCTATTCTTCTTCTTATTATTATTATTATTATTCTTCTACTACTACTTCTTCCTTTTCCATTTCGCTAAACCTAAATCCCTACCCCATATAAAATCCTTAATCTTTAATCCCTAATCTCTTATGCCTAATCTATAATCCCTAATAAAAAATTCTTAATACATAATCCCTATTCCTTATTCCCTAATCTCTACACCCAAATAACTTATTGCTACAAAATAATAAATAATCCCTAATCCTTAATCCCAATTCCCTAACCCCTAATCCATAATTCCTCATTACAAATACCTAATCGCTCCCTCCCTAATCCCTAACCCTTAATCCCTAATACTTAATACCAATGTCCCTAATCTATAATCCATATTATCTAATCACTAATTCCAAGTCTCTCCCCCCATTAATCCCAAAACCCTAATCCTCAAACCCAAGTCGCTAACCCCTAATTCGTATTTTCTTTCTCTTCTTCTTTTTCTTCCTCCTCTTCTCTCCTCTTCATTTTTTCTTTTTCTTCATCTACTTCTTCTTCTTCTTCTTGTTCGTCATAGTCTTTTTTTCTTCCTCCACTTCTTCCTCATCTTCCTCTTCTCATTCTTCTTCTTCTTCTACTTCTGCCTCCTCTTCTTCTTCTTCTTTTTCATCTTCTTCTTCTTCTTCATTTACTTCTCCTTCTTCTTCTTCTTCTTCTTCCTCTTCTTCTTCTTCTTCTCCTTCTTCTTCATCATCATCTTCTTCTTCTTCTTCTTGTTCTTTTTCTTCTTCTTTTTCTTATTCTATTTCTTCTTCTTCTTCTTCTTCTTCTACTACTTCTTCTTCTTCTTCTTCTCTTCTTCTTCTTCTTCAACTTCTTCTTCTTCTTCCTTTTCCTCTTCTTCTTCTTCTTCTTATTCTCTTCTACTTTTTTTCTCCTTCTATTCTTTTTCTTTTATTTCTCCTATTCTTCCTCTTCTTCTTCGTCGTCATCATTTTCTTCTTCTTTTTCCTTTTCTTCCTCATCTTCCACTTCTTTTTCTTCTTCTTCCTTGGTCATTAAGCCAACTCACTCTTAAACTGAACTCCCTTTGGACTAGTGCAAAGATTCATTCTAACGAATTGAAGAAAAGATTCTTTTTATAACTTTCGTGTCATTTCTCTTCCCTTCTCATCCCCTTTTCTTTCGCAGCAAAAGTTAGGAACCGAAAACATCAAAAGAAGGACATTTAATTATGAATTTGCCATCCCTTAAAAGCCGACTAACTTTCTGCGACTTCAATTGAGTCGACTATGACTGAGTCGTCCCTAAAACTTCTTGACCCGCAGACCCCGAAACACATTTGCTAGGTTGTGTTCCTTCAACACTCTATTCAATGTCCTTTTCTGGATCACTAGCTAACTTAGAACCAACTGATGTAATTTGCTTGGTAGAACACTTTTGACATGATCATTGCCCCAACCCCGGGTCACTTTCATTGAATGGTAATGGCAACTCATTCTAGTTCCCTTCTAAGGATCACGATTTTGAACCTTAGAAAATTGGTCTCCAATTCATGAAGTGAACAGCCCAACCTTTTTGTTTGAAGGTTTGCTAGAAGCTTCAAAAAGCAAGTAGAAGCTTTACTTTTTGTAATTCCAAAAAATAAGCAACAATGATTGGAAAGCTGATCTTTGATAGCAGACATAGGGAGGGTTCAGAAAAAGTCTGATCATAGATAGAGACTAAAACTAGTGCATGGGGGTAGGAGCGAATGTAGCCAAGTGGATAAAAAAGTGCATTGTGAATAAACCATGCATAGCATCAATTCCTGTCATTCGCCCATCCAATTCTTTCCAATCAAATAGATTTTTAATGTTTCATGACAGGGGTGGAAGGGATGGGGTTTTGACATTTTAGCACCAAACAACTTCTAGGTATGTAGCCATCCTTATTGTTAGATTGCTTCCTCCCTGAAAGCTGTAGTTCAAGATTAACATATTAAGTCAGTACTTTTTTTTCTTATCTTATTTCTTTTAATAAATTTGAGCAAGAATCATAGTGGAGACTCGCATCTCTGAGTTTTTATCTAGTGCTTGTGTATATGTCTCCGAGGTCCTACAGCCTATAATAGACAAGTTGATAACCAAAAGGGACTCGTTGTTCCCCCTCCATGTTCTTGCTTTCATGACCAAGGCTAGAAGGACCATCACCCAAGTGCCAACATTACTGGGTTACTTATCTGATGAGTTTGGTGACCTGACTAACTACATGGAGAGGTTGATGCAACATTGGTACGGCAGCCCACTGTAGGTTCATGACACATGCTAAGGAGGAGCTCCAAACAACACATTGTTCAGAGTCTCATATTGTGTGGAGACGATGAACATAATAGGAGAGAGCTTATGTTGGCATAGCACGAGCTTGCAGAGGCATGCCTTTGTGTTGTATCATTAGAGGCGAAGAGGACAGCTTCTAGAGAAGACCTTTCTAGGACTGCTACCTCTGCATCAGATCTTCACATTGCCTTGCATAATTGTAAAGTTGTAGTTATGGCGGTGATGACATTGGGAGTCAGAATATCTTGGTCAAGCTGTGTCATCATCCTATCATTTTTGAGGTCCATAATGTTGGTAACCTCTATATCTTTTTTATTAGCAATTGTGTAGGCTTTGATAATTACTAACATATTTGCATATTTTCGATTTTCATCTGTGAATTGATACAACACTTTACATGTTTCTACCAATTCAAATTCTATGAAGAGTACCTGCGAACCATTGTAGCAATTCTTGATATTAATATAGTTCCCAAAGGGGGCCCTCCGACTTCAACCACTTGAAGTAGCATACAATAGCCTCTCAAAAATGATTGGTGGGCAAGGAACTTGAAGGTGGTGATGAAACTAGTTTCTTGCGTTGATGAGATTGGTGTGTTGCCTGCCCCTAGTTAAAAATGCTGATGAGAGTTTACTCTGCCAAACTTGAATAGGTCATGGGTTCACTCTTTGCGCTGAGGCCAGGGTTTTCCCCTTGTGTCAAGGTAGTAATGAAATGGACTTCCTTCCCATATAATGAAATATGAGTAGCGGGATGGGACTGTCCCCAAACTGAGTAATACCTCTTCCAATATTGAGCATTAATTCTTGTGAGAACATAGTCACAGTCGAGGAAACTACTTTTTCTTGAGTAGAAGGCACCTACTAAATCAGAAAATGTCCTTCCCACTAATTTTTGAAACTGTTGCATCTGGGTCACATTCATAAGCCTGATTACGACTAGCACTAGGTCTCTCGAATTGAAAGATCATCTCTGAATCCTTTGATCGAAGGCTCTTGATACACTTGCCTAGTAAATTTCAAGCCTTTGTCAAGAACTCAGTCATTTCTTCTCCAAAGCATTTAGCTCTTGGAGTATAAGTTGCACTCTCTGGTCCTCTATAAAGCCTTCCTGAATTGCCACTCGATTGGTGGGGATTTGGACTTCCTGTGGGAGGACTACTTTTCAACCAATGTCAAGGCATAAGGCATATGGTACGCCCATGGTCCTCCGAGAAGTTTCTCGTGAACATCGTTTCTAAGAATAAGGGCAATTGCAATGAGAAGCTTACATAGTGTCTTATTGACTAACAACCTCTTCATGCCAAGAAGCCGTAGCTTTGAAAGGTGTGGAGAAATAATGTTGCATCTAAAACTTTCTACAAAGTCGATTTATTTGTTGATTTTTTAATGGTGTTCCATTCCATTATAAGAGATCAGGTGAGGAGGACTTCGAACCGATAGATTAGATGATTTTTAATCCACATCATTTCCCTCTACTCATTTCAATGGTTTGGCCTCTGCCTACTTGAAAAAGAATCTGTGGTAGCCAGAATATTCATATATCTCTTAGATGCGGGAGGCTGTATGTGGCCAATTACATATATGCTCCAAACCTTAAACAAGACATTACCGTCAGATGTCAAGGTTATGATGGTTGTCGAATAAAGACTGCATGTAACTTATAAACGTGGCATCTCTTGGAGAAATTAATAGAGTCTTTCGACATGGTGGACCAGTATTACCCTAGTCACCTCAATGAAGGTAGAACTTTTTCTTTGACTGGTATGCACCACAAACACAAGCATGAGCTTCCTCCAAAGCTTCTTTAGATTCTTGCCTTAATAAGCGTCTTAAGAGGAATCCATCGAAGGCACTCCTATAAAGGACTCTGTTCTCATAAGATTCTTGTACAGCTTGATGTCTAATATGCTTTCGAGTGGGCACCTTCTTATATAGAATCCCCTGCCCTAGTTTAGATATTCAAGCAATTGTTGTCGCCAATCCTTTTTTGCAGTCACTTCTAAGGCTTTAGTGCCACTTGAGTTTAGCTGAAAACAATGATCACCATCTCTTTGTCCTTATTGTTGTGTTTTGTGTAAATAGGATTACCTTTTTGTAAAAATGGTAGAAACCTTTATCCTTCAACGCAAATGTACAGTCTCAAATGGGCTGAGGGCTATAGCTGCTACTAGGTTGGCCAGTGCATCAGCTTTATGGTTATAGCTTCAAGAGTTGTGTTCTATCCATCATACTCTGAATCCTATTATGAATTCTTTGGCCCTATTGAATAGGGTACTAGCTCCTATTTCTTCACCGAGAAACTGGACCCCTTGAGCCGAACCAACAAAGCATTCCATTGAATGAAGCCCACTTCCCTCCTATAAAGCCACTTTCGAGGGAGAACTCTTGCTCCTCAGCTCCCTAAATTAGAGAGACAAGAAAGAAGATGCATAAAATGCAATGAATACTATGGATGCGAAGTGATCCTCTATCCTATGTCTAGGAGTAGAGAAGAGACCACCTTCAATCAACAAAGCACTTATTTCTTGCTCGGCCAAGATGTGTGAAAGGGAACCCCCTTCTAAAATGTCTCTAAAGGTGGATAATGGAACTACTATTTTGCTACATTGACTTTAATTTTTTTCAACTACTGTGATGAAAGAAAGCAAGGAAACTCAACTTTTTATAGGTCTGAATAATCAGGTCACTAAGGTCGACTCATCAAGTAAAGCCTCACTTTTTTAGTTTCACTAAACCTACCTTTTGACATCACTTGAAGGTCTAGTATCATAGATTAGAAGGTTAAATTCTATATAAGCATGTCTAATCAATGAATTTCAGAGCCACTTCAAACAAGGGTACAAAAAGCTAAGGTACTTTTAGTCCACCACTAAGAACTTTTGGCCATCAGATTAATTGTGATCAACTTCACCCTAACAACTCGACTTACATAATACCAGGATGCTTAATGTGAATGCCATTTGAAATTGTCCTTACGTGAAATTACACGAAGACCCACAAGTGACACGACCTCAGGCCAGAAAAGACAGATGACAGAAAGCAATCCCTTCCAACAAGTCAACCTGCGAAGTTGAATACAACAGTGACTTCGACCAGGTTCTTCTATCAATCTTATAGCCCTTACTGAACTCCTTATTCTGTAAACCTCTAACTAGTTGATCTGATTAAACCCTATGGGAGCCCAACCTGATTCAAAAGTTCTTCAAAAAAGATTACCAGAATCCTGTCTAGTTAACTACTGGGGACCCCCAGTAGTAATCATCAAACCCAGCTCCCCTTAATTGTCAAATGAAGTTCCCATTCTCTTCTCAAAGAAGAGAAGGATGGCGAGTGGTAGGATGTTATGTATTACATGAATTACCAACCTGTTGATTCTAGAAGTTCCCGCTACAAAGAATTGAGCCATATGATGCTAGAGTGCCACATAGGTTTGATATAAATTCAAAGAATACATATGCATCGTGGCCATGAAGTACATCTACGGATGTCATATATTCTATGTAATCCTCGTGTATATTTTCATAGGGAGGATATAGCCCATGAAGATGCCTTCAGAATCAGCTTGTTCATTAGTGCCCAAAAAGAAAGTGCATTCAACTGCTATGTCATGCTTCCAGAAGGCTCCAACCATGGGCCGAAATGGAGCGAAAAAGAGTTTTGCACTAATTCGATGAAGATTAATCTATCTCCAATGCCCAATGTGTTCAATAAAACAAACCAAGCGAGTCGACACGGGATCCCCCTATGGGGTATTGATTTTTGGAACTTCTTTATGATACTATAACATAATATCTATAATATAAATAGTAGATTCTATTCTAAGAAATAGTCAAATAGAACGAGGTGGGCTAGTACCTTTGTGACCTCGTACTCTTTTTGGTTTGTTTTTTTTAATTTTTTCAAACCATTGAAGTTAGTGTCCTTATGCTAAACACATAATAGGTAAAGAAATTGTATGCTAATGATCCCCAGAGAGGCCCCAATTGGTAAACTCAAGAGGGGCTTAGTTTGCATGCTTTCCTTAGCAAGTAGAGTGAGCACAGAGAATGAGAGATGGGTTGCTCTATCACTAGGGCTAGGATCGCTCTGCACCTCAATCAATTTATCGCCTTGTCTGGGACCAGGGGCACTTATGGTTGTTGATTTTCTTAGTTTGGCCTTATGAAAAGGTTAGTGCATTATTATTTCTAATAGCTACACTCCTTCACTAAAGACTAGTATATTTCCTAGCTCTTCTACCCTAATCCCACTTCTCCTAAGGGCCTTTGTGGGAACGTCTCATAGACAAAAGGCAGGAACTTATGAACAGGTCAAATAGAGCGATTTATGCCTTTGAAAGCTGGTCTATCCCTTCCACAAAATGTGAGTTTTCTAATTAAGAAACCCTAGATTTTCTTCTCCCTATATAGATCCATGTTCCACCTTTTATTTCTCAATTCTCAATCAGTGAATCGACACTCATACACTGGTCTGTTTTTTAGCAAGAAGGAAAGCTTCTGGTTCGAAAGCATTTGGACATGAACTAGTTCAAGCTTGAAGCCAGCTTTGCCCCTCCACTAAGGATCCCCACCCCTGTGACTTGAGTCAATCAAAATGGGATTCCCTTCCAACCCTGCCTGCTCCTTATTAGATAAATGAGTGGATTCTTTTTGGCATAGAAAGTGGTCTTATCACCTTATGGTCCCTTTCTGTAAAGGACAACTTCCTCTTGGCATGGTTTCCTCTCTAGTACATGAGTCAATACGATCTCTTTAACCTCTAATCACTCAAAAGATTGAATAAGTGAAGCACACTCCCATCATTCTGATCATTTTCATTCATATGTCTGGGAGCTATATTCTTCCCATGCTTCATTTAGTTTAAGTGCCATGAAAACATACTCTCTCTATCCTTTAGTTCTCTCTATTACTATTTTTACTATCTAATAGATTCTATTCTTTGATCCACAGAGTAACACCATTCACATGACAATGCTCGGCTACACAAGTGGACAAACAAGAGAGGGGTTGGTTCTATCTTGTGGTCAGCTTTCTCCACTAGTAGGCAATCATGATTTCACTAGGAAAAACTCTTTAACAAAGAAATGAAAGCATAACTCACTCTTAATTGCCCCTGCCCTCTACAAGATAGATAGGGCACTTAGCCAACCTTTTTTATTAAAGAAATGACTAAGCTAGTAGCCTCACTTCTCTATCTTCCCCATCCTTATTAATTCTTAATCACCCTAGAGATCTTTTTCCCATAGTGGGCCTCGGGTCAAGCCAAGCCCCAGAATGGAGTTCACATTCCCTTCATCTGGTCGCAAAGAGGGACCGTGACTACTATATATTATGTATCACATTATGGAGAAGTCAATTTTCGTACATGATCAATCCATGTCCTACCATAGTGCTCGGAGAGCATTAGCAAGCAAGCTAACAAGGATTTTTTTATTGTAGAAGGTATATAGCAATTTTATTTCTTTGATCAATCTTTTTTTGGTATCAGGCCATCAGCTTAAATTAAATTGGCCAACAATATAGATCAAGATTCGCTCGTATGACAAATGACTACCAACATAGTGTATATAAGGTTCGGAGCATGACAACAAGCCTCCTCCATACTTGCCAAAGAGTTTAATCCTCTTGACTCAAAATATTGGGTAATCCCTGATGACTCAGAAGAAATAGAGTAGGGGTTGGTAGCCATCAATAGCTCATATCAAAATCTAGACAGGAGAACTCTAATCTCCATGAGGATGATGATGATCGGGAAGTGGTTACCTCAAATCCGAAATGAGGAGTTCTGGTCTATTGCAAATATATAGGCAGTTAGGACTTGAGCATCTCTGAATTTGAAAAATGTTTCTTGGGAACCTTGCCTGGGCCTGGGCTCATATGCAATCTAAGAGCTACAAAGAAATAGAATCGAACTACTTTACAGGTTTGTTTTCATCCTCTATCTATATTTTGACTTCCATCTTTGAATTGGAAAAATCACAGAACAAAATGATATCAATGAGACAAGCCTCCTAAGAGTTCACTTGTTTCATTTCATTCTCTTGATGTGATGGATGGGCTTAATGAAGTCAAAATGCTGCTACCAATGGTTTCTTTTTTTTGTATGTCCATATTTCATTTTGATTAGATTAGAATTAGATTGGATTAGCATGATCACTTTGCAATGTAGATATGAGCATGTAACACAACCTAACTATTCATTGATCCTGGGAGGAAAGCTCTGGAAAGGCCTCAACAAGATATGTAATATGAAATTGAGCTATCTTTTTGATACAAATAAGAAGGGGCCCCCATTTTTTAGTGGTTACTTTTCCCCCTTATGAGATGTGAAAAAGCCATCCCAACGATGAATCCTATTTGATAGAAGTGCTTTTAATGGGCTTGGGAAATTCTAGAGGAAATCAAGCCACAGTAAAGCCTGATCCAAAAGTAGGGAATGGCAAGAAGGCCCAAAGAACAACAACTTCTACTAGTAATGGGAAAAGCAGCAAGACTCTCTTCTTAGCTTATTATATAGGTAGTGCACACCTACTTGTGTGGTTCAGTTTGTTGTACACGACCTTAGTGGAGCTTTCAGATTTGTAACTTATGGACCCCCTAGTCTACATGAAGTGGGATATATTAAATCTATATCTATGCTTTTGCCATTGAAGCATGAATTCCTCGAGTGGGTAGTCCACTTTTGAACTTTGCCCTTCGCTTCTTTCTTCCTTCCTCGAATCATTTACCCGGTGAGATGGATCATGACAATGTCAACTTTTCATCATCAATTTATACTAAAGTTACAAACTTGGAATCAGCTTACTGTCATGTAACTGCTGCTCAAGCAGGTCTTTGTTAGTCTCTTGTTTAATCCTATAGGAGAGTAGCCAAGGTCTAACGGGTGAACTGACGATGACTTGTTGAGTCAATTCCCGTTGGTCTGACTAAGCTTTGATACATGAAAAGAATAAAGGGGGCTGGGGCTTCCCCTCTTGGGGGGCCCTACTTTGGGGTGAACTTTTTATTGTACCAAAGCCTAAGCACTTGAAAAGAATCTAGCACACCAAAATAGTAAGCAATCACGCCGAAAAGTATGGAAGACATACCTAGGATTCACTTATCCCTAAATATTTTACATCGATGTTTCGTACTCTAATTAATGTGCTCATGGAGAATATGATTTTGATTAGAACCAACATCCACTCTATCTGGTGCAACTTTGATTTCACATTCTTTGAACGAAAGATTTGGGAAATCCTATGGATTGCTTCATTCTTTAGACGGATTACCATGGTGGAAAACCATTTCTACTGGCCTTATATCAAGAGAGATGTAACCAAATCAAAGATGTAAGGAGATGTCGGGTTTGTCAAAAAGAAAAGGGAGGAAAGGAAAGCAAAAAACCATCATATACACACCTCTACCAATTCCCCTGAAGATGCTGGAAGATGTCAGCATTGACTTTGTGTTAGGTTTACCATACATAGCCAAGGGAATCGGTAGTATAATTGTTGTTGTTGATAGATTTTCAAAGATAATCCATCTGATTGCATGTCAGAAAGTAAGTGATGCTTCTCTTATCACCACTAATTTCTGGAATGAGATAAGAGAATAGTGAAGCATCATGGCTTATCGAAGACCATAGTGTTTGAGAAAGATGTCTAATTCATGAGTGACTTTTTGAAAGGGGAGGGGCCCCTATAGGGAAAAACCTTTAGGGAACTTCTTCCAAGTGAAGGTCTTATAACTAATCAACTTTTCAAAGTGCTCCTCCCTTGTTAGCAAAACACTTGAAACAAAGTGGAATTCTACGAGGGTGTGAATCCTCGCTCTTTTGTAAACATGACTTAGTAATATGAACTTCCTCGTAGCCTCGTGTCTAATCTGCCTGCTCTCACTCATGAACTTGATCCCTGCAATTATCTTGATTGACTGTTTTTCTACATGTAACACTACATCTACCGATCGACAAGAATTCATCACAAGGATTACTGAATTGTTCAGAGTTTTTGTTTGTTTGCAGTCATACATAATTCTATCGATCAATAAGAATTCAGCATTTTTCACTTCTACCAACATATACCACCTGACGCCCATTTTCTGCATCCACTATGGTTATTTCATACCCTCCTTTTCTGGACATACTATTCGACTCACTATATCGGCCGATGTAGCATTAGAAACTGTATCGTTACTCCTGCCACCATCAAGATAAATTTCACCCCTTCATCTGTTCACGCCTACATATATGGGATATTTTTATATGTGAGCATCTTCTTTCATAGTAGGGTTAGGAAAAAGAATGGTAAAGACAATTTCACTATATTTCTTACTAGGAATAAGACCTATCACAAGAAGATTTTGGTGCTTAGGATGATAACATTGAAAAGAAAGATTGACCATCTTTTCTTTCATTTCAGAGAAATACGATCGGGGGTGTGGGGGGAGGGGGGTAAGGGGCTAATTTGAACCGCTCGGTTATAATAAGGATAACTCATACATTCAAAGATCCTTTTTTACCATTAGTAAGTTCTTTTTCAATTGCATATCATAACGAATATGAAAAATCTCTTCAAATACAGTATCAAGAAGTACAGCTTCTAGAACTTTAATAACCACTAGGTTATTAGCTAAATGGCAATTGGCACATACAATTCAACCAGTTGCCTCTTAAGGGGTGGGGGTAGGGGGCTAATTCGAATCGCTCGAGTATAATAAGGACATCTCTTACATTGAAAGATCCTTTTTTACCATTAGCAAGTTTTTTTTTCAATTGCATATCATAAGGTATACAAAAAATCTCTTCAAATACAGTATCAAGAAGTACAGCTTGTGGAACTTCAATATCCACTAGCTTATTAGCTAAATGGCAATTGGCACATACAATTCAACCAGTTGCTTCTCGAGGATTTTTGTAACCTTGTAGTGCAAAAATGGGATATGCATTTGAAATAGATGCTCAAGTTGTTACATATATAATGATAAATACAGAAATGGATCGAGTTATCTGTTCGTTTACACAAGAAGAATTCTTTCATTTATTCATGGTCCAATCATTGATCCTGAAATTTCTACAAGAAATTGGATAGTAGCTGGTAGAATTCCATATTGACAAATTGGCCAATGAATTGATTGTACTAAAAATAATTGGAATTTGACTATAATTGTAACATAGTATGAAGACCTTGAACTGAAAGGTAGAAGTATAAGAAGTACAAAGAATAAGTTAGATGAAAAATGATTTCTTTATACACGAAAAAAAGAATCTAATTGGATTGATATCGAAATATCTGATGAATTCTTCATTCATTCATTGAATCATAAATTTTGACAAGCGATGGAGATACACGATTTCCAAAATGAAAGATCCCATATTTCTCAATTACATATATAATCACTTGAAAAATGGAAACAAGAAGAGATATTATTTCCTCATTTTGAGCAAATAAAAAATAATCGCAGATTGAAAGAATCATTAGATCCCAACCATGGGTAAAGTGAAATCCAAAACATAAATCAACAATGAAAAGAATCAAAAAAAGCTTTTGTTGTGTCCTTGAAGTTATATGGAAAGTCCTGTGAAAATATTGAAATAGATTAGGTAGGTAGAGAAATGCAAAATGATATGCAAATGAGATTCATTCTATTGTTCGACCAATTGTATCATTTCATTGTGCATTTTTATACGAAGCCTTTGTATATCGGTCTCCGAGTAATCCTTTATCATCTCATCCAACAAGAAGAGTTCTTCGAATTCCATCCATTTTTCTAGAACATTTTCCTCTTCAATATCATTCAAAAGGATTTCATATTGCCTGGTATTCCACCAATGAAGAATCCAAGTTTCTAGAGCTTTGTTAAGTGAGAGAGAAATCAACGAGGGCTAGAATAGTATAGGCACAAGATATGGGAGAAAAGCTGAAGCCTTCTTTTTTCATTGGAAAAGGTCCCTTCTTTTATGGTTCTATTCTAGATTCAATGACTCAATTCTAACACAAAAACTAAAATAGGAAATTCCAAACCTTGTTCTTCTTCGAATTATAACCTCTTGTTCCAGAACTTGTATAGAAATCTTAGGTTTAGATAGAATTAACAAAATAAACAAATTCATTCCAAATTGACATCACATATACAGTATGAAAAAAACAACAAAATAAAAGGGTTTGATAGTGTTCATCTTGAAATCCAAACAAGATTCATTATTTCAAATGGATTGTTCAAGTCTTCATCGGAACAAAATAGAAAATAGCCTAAGCATCTTTTGTTGAAATGAATAGTTTAAAAAGTATCCCCCCACATTTTTTGAAGAAGCTTTAGTTGTCTGAAAAAGGCAATTCAAATGTTTTTTCCCACATACTTAGATTTATTCTTCAGTTCATTTTACTTCAATTCACTTCTTTATACATTCAATTGGTACGTGCAAGAAATAGGCCAATTAGACAACTTCGTTTTAGTGGTGTCCAATTATCATCAGTACCTCAAATTATCATCAGCATGATTGAAGGGAATAGTTCATGGGGTCATGATCTCCATTCTGATTAATTGAATATCTTTCAGAAAGAAACAAAGGAAGATGCGACAATTTATTCTATCAATCAGTTCATGACCACTACCTACTTTCTATGCAATTGTAAATCACAAATCAGAATTAATGAATAGACCTGCAATCCCTTAGAAAGACATCACGATACCCTGAAAATTCTACGATTAAAAGCATAAAGCGTAGGAAATGGTGCTATACACTCTTTGTCTTTGAAACAATTGAAGGAAAGAACAAATAGAAGATTGACAAGGATAAGAATTGCTTATAGACTTTGAACTGCAAGGTTGAGCTTTCAGCCTAATCCAACGGGGCCCCCGTAGGGGTACTATTGAAGATCGGGGGTAGGGCCTCCTCCGAGGAAAAGACCTTTGGGGATCTTTTTTGGGGAATTTCTTGACTCATTCTCTTTAGTTGGCTAACTGATCTGTATCAACCCAAAGGTCACAGACCCATTATAGCTCGAGAAGCAGCTCAAGGTCAATGATGAATGACATCGCCTCTGACTACCTCCCGAACTGCAAACCCACGAAGGGTGGAAGGAGTTTTTTCTTTTTCTCTCACTTCTCCATGCTCTCCAGAACTCTTCGAGTTAGGGGCTCTTTTGTCCACTCATTTCGTCTTGGTCGATGACGAACCATCTCCACCTGTCAAAATCCTATGGGGACTTGACCTCTATGGTGAACCTAGGATTTTCTTAGGTAGGGTATCTTTTGGAGGTAACTCTTCGTGCCTTAACCCAACTTCAACATAATTCATGGAGGAGCCCTCCATGCTACCCTGTGCCTTTTGTAGATAGATCCACTTCAGAGCTTCCCTTGTTTCCAATGGGCCTCCATGAGCTTTTCTCTTGGCATCTCGTCCTTCCTGCCTCCATAGGCGGAGGTGCTTGTTTGCACATTAAATCTTCTCTTGAGGAAACTTGCAAGACATAGTCGTTGGTTAGCTTTGAGAGGTCAGGATGTTCATCCCGTGAGGATAAGAGGAATCCCAGTGGGATCTTTAGTCGAGAAGAAAAGGATTCCTTGGAACTCGATCACATAGTGACAAACTCCCAATCCCGTGTCTTTTTCCTTTTTTCCTTTTCTTATCAAAGTTCCTCAGAGGGGGCCCTAGGTTCCCTATAAGGGGACTCGAACCTCGGTTCTAATACTTATGGAGTTGACTTTTGGCTAGTGACTTCATATTCTTTATTATAGACCTTGTCTTGCATCAAGTTCTGTATTTACCTAAGGCACTAGCTTAGCCAAACCGTGGTATATATATGTCGACTTTCTTCTTCGACTTCTCATATCGATCATTTGTTCGGTCTGATTTTTAGGCAAGAATCACAACGTCATCTTCTTTGATTTTCATAGTCAATGTCCCCCAATCCTGAGTGAGGTACATCCTAGAAGCTGATGCTTTTTATCAATATGAAAGCACTAAGGCACCTCTTCAAAAAGAAGTTCCTTATATTGTGCCCAAAACCTAGACCCTGTTTGGTGCCTTTGAAGCTATTAGCCCTCTGGATTCAAGTTGACCGGCCTACCCGACCGAGTTGTTTGATTGAGTCGAGGTTGGCGATCTCCCTCTTCTGCTGTAATTGCTTAGCACTATTTGTGGTGTGCCTAGCTCTTTAGAAGCAGGTTGGAAAGGCCTAGTGATTCTAAATTTCATGGAATTTTCAATGTTTCTAGCTAATACTTATCTCAAAAGAAAAGAACCTCTCCTTGCACTTCTAGTAAGATAGGGTCAAAGTCACCCCAAAGAAACCCAAACTAGGCAACAAAAGACATTGTCCTGGACACCTTGCCTAGGAATAAGAAACTTTGATTAAAATTCCCTTGTGAACCTTCAGCAATAGTAATATTGCCATCCAGCTTCATTGTTTTCTTTCATTTGATTGACACAGGTTTGATATCCAAAATTCTCTTAGCTATTCCTTTACTGGGTAGGCACAAACAATTAGAATAAGTAGGATCACATAAAAAAGTAGGATGAGAATTACCATTCATAATAATGATAAGAAAATCGACCAGGCCCCAGCCCAACCCCCTTTTGTTTATATTTGCTTCTCTTTTCTTTTGTGCTTGAAATGAAAGAAAGTTGAAATGTTGCCATAATCTGACTACCCCACTTTAGCATATTTGAATCTATTTGAATATGGTTTTTCAAAATTCTTGGGGAAAAGATTTTGTTTTTCTACTTGTGTTTTTGTTTTGGAGTGAAGAATTCTTCTTTAATCTTTCACCTCAAGTTTGAAGGATAACAATTGAGGTTTGTTTTATTGACTATTGCTCTTGAAATAAGTAATCTACCTACTTTGTGTTCTTTGCAAGAGTTTAGCTTGCTTAAATGGCCTTCACAACTATATGAAATTGAGATCTACCCTTCCACAACCTTACCATCATTTTCTTTATCCTCGTACCTTCAAACCACCCCTCCATTTGTTCCCTTGACTTTACCCATAAGCTTCCTTTCACTTACCATCAACCCCCTTACTCTTACTCCATTCATCCAAATCGGTTTGACCAACAACTCTTTTCAATTCAAATCTTTCTGATCACCTAGCTGGTGTTCCTCTAAAATCTCATTTTTTCATTGACAGGTAGGGGCTATTGCTGGATGTCACGATTCTGCCCTCCTCCTTATCTTCTCGAACAATCAATGGCTTTAGCTTTCAGCTTTCATAAGTGGGAACAACAAACTCATCGAAGAAGTCAATCGCTCCAACTTCGCATCAGTTCGGGCCCTCTTATCGTTAGTCATATGTAATATGTATCGCACCTAAAGAATAATGGAGTGAGATAGTTCCCATTTAGTTTGGCAAGCATAATCTAGAATTGGATCCCTTTTCTAAGAATACGTGCCTCCCTTAACTACTAGTTTGAACTAGTATTCTCCTCACTGGAATATTGATAGGTCTAAATGATATGCTAAGAAAGACTAAAATACCAAAGTAGGCCTAGTTGTAGGAAGCTCTTTGCCTTACCTTGTTTAACCGGGGACTCTCTGGCTAATTCGACCATTAAATCATGCAACAACTAAAATTTCTACCAATTCGCTTGTTTCTTTCTATTTGTCTAAGTCGAAGAAATCCAGGAATTTGGAAATAGCACCAACAAAGAAATCAGATAATCTATATGGAAAATATATATGAATACTATCCAAGTATAGTGAAACTAACAAGAAGTAACCAGGACCTATTAAGCGAACAAGCCAAGTTTTTCAAAGAAAAAGAATAGGTCTGTCAAGAAGACAAGCTCCACAGTCAATCTCAAGTCAACAGATCCTCAAAGGCCCCCATCCCAACCCTGCCCCTTATTGAGTGCCTAACCAGAATAGTCTATTACTATAGGGCTCGAGGATGCGCTTCATCTAGAGATAGGCTTCTTAGGGGGAGTCTTCGACTAGCTACTAAGTCACAGTCAGAAGTTCCCCTGTGGGGCCCTTGAATGCCCTAACTTAGAAAAAAGAGATGAACTAGTATGATTCTTTGTCCTGAAGGTTTTGTAGCAAAAGGAAATCTTCATCAGTAGTGGAATGGAATCATTCAATCTAGGAAACAAGAAATTCTCTCCTTTTTTGAGGTATTCTACATTCAGACTAAAGACCTATTCCACATAAGGCCAATCAGTCCATAAGACAGGGGCATATACTCTCTCTTCTTAAGGCAAATTGACTGGATAACAGATTATAGATCGAAGTCAAGGTAGGCATTTTTCCCTCCCACCCAAGATAACTAATAGTTTCTAGGCTTAATTTAATACTTATCTATAGTATCCTCCATTGAATGAAGCCTCCCCTCACTCCCCCTACCACTAACTCAGAGTGATCAACTACTATTATTACTTGACTACTAACTCATAATCATAAAGGAAGTTGATTAGCTAGAAAAGTGTCCCTACGACTAAGTTAGTCTTAGCTCAATTAGTTTAGCCAGGTCAAGTCGTTGAGGGGGCACTTTTTAGAATAGTTTTTAGATAAGGATGTGAAAGATTTTTTGTGGCATGATCAGAGAAGAAAACTCTCTCCATATATTGGTTCGATTCATGTCGACATGCTGGTGACAAGTGGGGTATGACACCAATAATTGACAAGCAAAACGGATCTCCATATCATCCATTGTCAAAAGAAGAAAATAAGGAAGTTTTGTAGATAAAGGCTTGACTTGAATGAACTAATCCTACCCAAACCTGTCCTTGTGAAAGTGGCAATAGCAGAGTTCACTCTTTCCGTAGTCTAATTGAATAGAAAAGTAGAATAAGACTTGGTGGATGAGAGTAGAGGCACTAAGAAGCTCCAATTCCATCTTTCTCCTTTTCTTTGAATCCATTTTCAATTTTTCAGTAGTCCATTTTGATTCCTCTTTGTGGTGAACATAAGAAGAAGGGGATTTGGGTCGACAGAGATTGAGAAGAAAGCTTATTTGACCATTGATTGTGAAAAGACTTTAAGCCATTATGCTTATTCTTCTGAGTCAGATTGGGTGCATGGAAAGGAAGGGGAGATTCTTTTGGATGTTTGAGAGCTAATCAGGAGAAAACCCATTAATAGATATATGAGGAGGAGAAACATTGAAGCTAGTACCCAAACCTTATTTTCAAGCATTGATCATTGATTGAAGCAAGTTTTGCCAGCTTCACATTACATGTCCCCTCAACAAAGATCGCATTCCCCCACACTAAACCGAGAACCCAGACCCCCTGAGCCAAACTAACAAAGCATTCCATTGAATGAAGCCCACTTCCCTCCTAGAAAGCCACTTTCGAGAGAGAACTCTTGCTCCTCAGCTCCCTGAATCTGAGAGATGAGACAGAAGATGCATAAAATGCATAGAAATCTAGGGATGCAAAGTGATCCTCTATCCGATGTCTAGGAGTAAAGAAGAGACCACCTTCAATCAACAAAGCACTTATTTCTTGCTTGACCAAGATGATTGAAAGGGAACCCTCTTCCAAAATGTCTCAAAAGGTGGATAATGGAACTACTATTCTACTACTTTGACTTTAAATTTTTTCAACTACTGTAATGAAAGAAAATATGAAAACTCAGCTTTTTGTAGGTTCGAATAATCGGGTCACTAAGGTCCACTCATCAAGTAAAGCCTCATTTTTTTGGATTCGCTAAACCTACCTTTTGACATCGCAAAAAGGTCAAGCATCATAGATTAGAAGGTTAGATTCTCTATAAGCATGTCCAATCAACAAATTTCACAGCCACTTGAAACTAGGGTACAAAAAGCTAAGGTACTTCTAGTCCACCAATAAGACCTTCTGGCCATTAGATTAGCAGCGATCAACTTCACCCTAACAACTCGACTTGCATAATACCGTGATGCTTAATGTGAATGCCCTTCGAAATTGTCCTGAGGTGCAATTACACGAAGACCCACATATGAAACGACCTTGGGCCAAGAAATATAGACGACAGAAAGCAATCCCTTCCAACAAGTCAACCTGCGGAGTTGAACACAACAGTGACTTCGACCATGTTCTTCTATCAATCTTCTGGCCCTTACTGAACTCCTTATTTTGCAAACCTCTCACTGGTCAAGTAAAGCCTCACTTTTTCGATTCACTAAACTTACCATTCGACATCGCTAGAGGTCTAGTATCATAGATTAGAAGGTTAGATTCTCTATAAGCATGTCTAATCAATGAATTTCACAGCCACTTGAAACTATGGTAAAAAAAGCTAAGGTACTTCTATTCAACCATTAAGAACTTCTGGCCATCAGATTAGTTGTGATCAACTTCACCCTAACAACTCCACTTGCATAATACCATGACGCTTAAGGTGAATGCCCTTCGAAATTGTCCTGAGGTGCAATTACATGGAAAAGCCACATGTGAAACGACCTTGGGCCAGGAAAGACATACGACAGAAAGTAATCCCTTTCAACAAGTCAACCTACGGAGTTGAACACAACAATGATTTCGACCATATTCTTCTATGAATCTTCTGGCCCTTGCTGAACTCGCTATTCTATAAACCTCTCACTGGTTGATCTGATTAAACTCTATGAGAGGTCAACCAGATTCAAAAGTGCTCCAAAGAAGATTCCCAGAATCTTGTCTAGTTAACCAGTGGGGACCCCCAAGTGTAATCCTCAAACCCGACTCCCTTCAATTGTCAAGCGAAGTTCCCCTTCTCTTCTCGAAGAATAGAAGGATGGCGAGTGGTAGGATATCATGTACATGAATTGCCAAACTGTTGATTCAGGAAGTTTCCACTGCAAAGAATGGATCCATATTACGCGAAAGTGCCACATAGGATTGATATGAATTCAAAGAATACATATACGTCGTGGCGATGAAGTACATCTGCGGATGTCATATATTCTATGTATTCCTCGGTATATTTTCGTAGGGTGGACATAGCCCAGGACGAAGCCTTTTGAATTAGCTTGTTCGTCAGTAAGCTAAAAGAAAGCGCATCCAACTACTATGTGATGCCTCCAGAAGGCTCCATCAACCATGGGTTGAAATGGAGCAAAAAAGAATTTTACATTGATTCGATGAAGATTACTCTATCTCCACAGCCCAATGTGTTCAACAAAACAAACCAAGTGAGTCAGCACGGGGTCCCCCTCTGAGGTATTGATTTTTGGTAACTTCTTTATGATACTATAATATAATATCAATAATATAAATAAAAGATTCTGTTCTATGAAATAGTCTAATAGAACGACGTGCGTGAGTACCTTTTGTGATCTCGTACTCTTTTTGGTTTGTTTGTTTTTTATTTTTTTCAATCCATTGAAGTTAGTGTCCTTATGCTAAACACATAATAGGTAAGGAAAGTGTATGCCAATGGGGGCCCGAATTGGCAAACCCAAGAGGGGCTTAGTTCGCATACTTTCCTTAGCAAGTAGAGTGAGCACAGAGAATGAGAGATGGGTTGCTCTATCACTTGGGTTAGGATCGCTCCACACCTCAATGAATTTATCGCGTGGTTTGAAACTGGGGGCACTTATGCTTTCCTTAGCAAAAACAGCACAAGGAAGAAGACTTGGAAAATACTTGTTTGCTTTACCAGGGAAAAGAAAAACTGCGAATTTTTCATTTTCATTAATCACACCAAATTACACACTTAAATAGCCTAAACGCTGCCTAACAAACAGGTCTACTATACCACTAAATACACCAATCGACTAATCCACTAAATACACCAACCTACTAACCCATTAACCCAGCTGAAATAATGCAAATCTATTTTGAATCAAACTCTAACACTTCCCCTAGATTCAAACTTCACCACACTTAATTTTATTTAAAACATCTGTTGTATGATCTTGAGTCCCAATAACCTAATCCTAATAGAACTCCTAGAATCTTAGCACAAGTTGAATCCTAATAGTAAATGAGGTTGATCCTTTTGGAAAAGTCACCTTCTTCTTCATGTTCATTGGGGTTGACATCCATGCATCCTGTGATGTCATACTTCCCCTTGTAATCCACACCCGCCTCGGCCTCGCATCCACCATCTCTCGGATTAGAATACCGAGGTTCTTCAACTTTTGTAGCAGCTTCTTTTCATCTCCAATGGCATGGTACCCAGGAGTTATTTTGTCACCATCTGCATTATTCAAAGCTTCCACTTTTAGCACATGTTTCGACCTTTTAGTTGATCAACTCCAATTTGATCATAGTTTTCAAAATTTCCTTTGTGTTCATCCCTCCTTGAATGCTTTCATTTGTGTGCATCCCTCCTTGAGAGCAATTTCACTTCATTCTCTTCTTTTTTGTTGTTGCTGGCAACCAAGATTGCTCCATTTTATGGCCTAGCACCCTTTTTTTTTGCTTCAAAACACTATCTTTGGGCCTTCAAATGAAACAAAAACATCATAACCTAGAAGTTCGGCTTCCTTCAAGGACTTCGTGCTGTCAGGCTCCAGAGAGGAGATAGAATCAATATTCTTGGTTGCATCAGCTCTTGCTCCCCTCAACTCTACAAGACTTCTCAAACTGGCAAAATATAGAGGATTTGCAGCATCTCCAGCCTTCTCTTTTCTGCCCATCTTTCTTGCATTGTACTGGGAGTTCTCCGTAGCACTTCCACCCAATCTCCCTCCAAGCCTTCCTTGAGCCTTGCCAGAGTTGCTCTTCGCACTGTTCGCCTTCGTGTCTTCGAAATCTCTCCCTTCTTGCAAACTGTTTTGTACTGCCTGCCTTCATGTCTTCGAAATCTTTCCCTTTTTGCAAACTATTTCGTTCTTTCTCCTGCAGCGATCACTCTCCCTGTGCCTTGAAGAGTCCTTCACTCGTTGCTGTTCGCTATTGGTTTCATTCCTGCCGGCTCTTTCTCTACAGGATTCGTCGCCCTCTTGCTCTCGGACCTCGTCGTTCTCCTAAGGTTTGTCCTCACAGCCTTCTCAAACTACTCATCTTCTTTGGATTTTACGTTCACGTTGACACTGCTGTGGCTGACGTTGATGCTAGTTCCCTTACCAGTTTTGACTGTAACTCCTCCTTGTCGACATGTACGTTTATGCAGACACTACCATTTCCTGTCTCTCTTTGCACAAGAGACTTAAAGATCCACTTCGTTTCTCTGTCTCTTCCTTCTGCCATGGCCTGCCGTTGCCTGGCTCCTCTTTTCCTTCTGTCGTGGCATACCGTAGCCTAGCTCCTCTGCTTCTTCCTTTTAGAGCAGATGTTGAAACAACAACCAAAAAAAATGAAACCACGCTCTGGTACTAATTGTTAGGGTTTGGAAGCAAAAATTATAAGGTGGAAGACGATGGAAAACCTGGTTACGTTACCAGGGAAATAAAAAATAAAATGAAAAGTTCATTTTTCATTTTCAATAATCACACCAAATATGTTGTTGGACTAAAAGGTAGCATTAATACATGGACATCTGTGGTTCAATGCTTGAACAAGTGGTGTTTGGAGTGGAAAGAAGTCGAAGATTCTTTACGAAAGAAATGGAAGAAAATTGAAGAGTTCGACTCTCGCAGAACAGAACTTGATCTATTTACACTGCATTTCTACATGCTGACATTTTTCTCTTGCACACCATACCCTCATTCAAATGATATATTGTTGTTATGTGGACTTGACGTGTTATTGAGTTACATCCTTAAGTTCATTCTTTTATTTTTAATAATAAACATAAAATAATTATATAAAAATATAAAAAGTGTGATTTTAACCTAGGAAAAAATGATTGAAAATATGAATCATGTTTCTTAAATCAATGAATAGTTTAAGATTTAAACTTATAAATACTTTGAGAGATTAAAAAATTGATTCTTATTTATTTGCTAAATCAAGAAGATGATTGAATAATTTTGTTGCTTAAATATATTTTGAAAATAATATTAAAAAATTGCCTTTAAATAAATAAGCTAACATTCTATTTTATAGTCAAAAAATCTTAACAAAACTAATGCACATGTCTTATATTCTTGAAGCTTGCAAAACACTAAAAAATAAACCACTTGTTCTTTAAACGTAAACTTGTTTCAATTTGAATATGCATATTAGAATAAAATGTTAAACATTTATTGTTTGATTCAACAAACACAAAAGTATGCCAACAATCATAATAATTAATCTTTTTTACAAATTTTAAG
This sequence comes from Vanilla planifolia, assembly GCA_023846275.1. Classification (NCBI taxonomy): domain Eukaryota; kingdom Viridiplantae; phylum Streptophyta; class Magnoliopsida; order Asparagales; family Orchidaceae; genus Vanilla; species Vanilla planifolia. The sequence continues at coordinate 508,800 of JAIUJO010000193.1, read as the reverse complement.
TCAATCAGAATACAATATACCATAAATAATTTGTTTCTATAATTGCTAAAAAAAATAAACTAAATCAATTTGAAAAGAATTGTGTGAGCTAGACTATTCAATGAATTGTAATTGGAGAAAAGTGGTTTTCTTTAAAAAATAAACTACTTCAACGATTTCTTAGAAATTTCTTAAAATTTAAGGGTTGTTAATAATTTACAAAATTTATATTAAGTAACAATAAGTGATAGTAAAAAATAAAAAAGGAATAGAAATTGAAATAATTCCAAAGAAATAATCATAAATTAAAGGGGAGCATTAATCAAGTAATAAAATACATATAAGAGAAGTTCATCATTAACTATTTGTATATTCCTTTTATAAATAATTTTTTTTTAAATTTTATTAAATATTTTGTTATCATCAAAATTGAAATGTTATTGTAGTATTGACCTCTTGTCACGACATTTTGTTTATTGATAATAAACACTAAGTACTTTTAATAAATTTTTGAAGTTAAGCTTTAAATTTTAGATGGATAATGTTTGTATTAACGGGAAAACTTGAAGAAGTGTAGCATAAGCAAAATCCTACGAAAACCATTTTAGTTTGAGTAACAAACTATCTAAAGATATACTTTGAATTAAATTTTAGAGACCTCAATTTTACTTGATTAAAATGTTAAGCTTGATTGAAATATTTATCACAAGTGACAAAAGTTAAATTTTATTAAAATTAATATTTTAAAAATTCTTTCGCTTTAAAAAACTTAATTCTCTTTTTGTTATCTTGAATTCATTTTATCTTTCTATTATATCTTACTATTTATTAAATAACTTTTGTAAAATGCACAATTGAATTATAATAATAAATTAAAAAATAAATGCTGATTAAAATAATACTAATTATTAATAAAAGAACCAAAGGTCTTTACAGCACGTAAAACATGCTGGCTATTGTTAAGCATTCTGGAATGCAAGTTCCAAAAGTTGTCAGACAACTGTGATACTAAGTACAACTACAAATATTTTTTATGGTCTTAGAATGGGTCAATACTCTCTTATCCACATATACAATTTGTAAATCATCACTAATAGTATGAGTAATCACCTTTTGAGCAAACGAAAGGGTAGTGAACCCAAAATAAGCTGACATTGAGAAACATGGAAGCTTTATATACAAAACATCTTTATTCACTTTCATTATATGGGACAAAAGTTAAGCCATGTTTTTACACAACATGCTTCTAAATTATAGGACTAAGTAGAACTTTCTAATCATGCAATTTCATGATCAAATGATCTTGATCTCTTCCATCTTTTTTATAAAGCCTATGAAATGTAGGCAATAAATCAAGATAAATTTAATAGTTCTAGAGAAATTCATTTTCTAAACACTCTCATCAAATCTCATTCGTTCAACATGCAATTTTCTTGAACAAATAGGCTTAGTTCGTTCTAATTGAGCGACTCATGTGCAGCATCCCGTCTTTTTTTAAGCCTTTAGAATATTTTGTTTAAACAATAATTTTTCAACTAAAAAATAGAAAATACAATAATGCTTCTTTTTCTTTTTTAATAAATGCTTTTAGCAATTAGAAAAAGTCTAGAAATAAGAGAAGTTTTGAACAAAATGATTTGATGAATGTTTATGCAATAAGAAAAATATTTTTAAACAATTAGAAGCCCATGATAATTGTCACTACTGTAGCTACTTCCTTTAGTCATGACATTCTTAATTATAACATTCTTCATATGTCAATTAAGTTGTTAATTTTCTCTCTTTCTAATTGATTTATTTAAGATAGTTGTGCCTCTTTAATCATTTCATTAACCATAGGATTTTGGTTGTATTGATTTTCATTTTATGTCACCAAATCTTTTTTCCCCTATTGTCATTTGATTTTGCGGTAAAGGTGTCATAAATTGTTTCTTTTATAAGGGTCTAGCCAATAAGGCTTTTGCTAAATGGTTTTTATTAATTTTTTTTTCATAGATTTTGATGGGATTAGATGTAGTTGTTTAAGTAGAATCACCTAAATATCATTGTTGTACATTTTAGTTCTTATTAATTTTTTTATTTCATGTTTTTTCATATAAATTATTCTTATTAAAAAATTAATATTTTTAATATAAACTTAAAACTTTTATAAATTTCTTTTAAAAAAATTATTTGTGTATTTTTCTGAGAAACTTATATTTTTATTCATAACAATTCATCCGCTTCTTATAGACCTAAACTATATCATATGTCTTTATGAAGTATTATTTAAAAAGGAAGGGGTGAATTGTTTAGAATAAAAAGTTTCTTTCTTTTAAAATATTTAAAAGAATTCTTTAATATTATTTTTTTAATAAAAATAAGTATATTTTTAAAAATGAGTCTTAGTAAATATTAAATTTATTTTTTAAAAAAATTTCTCTATTTTAAAATATGTTTATTTTCTTTTCATAAAAAATTTTTAAAAAATTATAAAAAATTTGTATAAATAAAAAAATGATAGGAAAATTATTTTCAAGTGATTTAGCTTAAAATGAAGCCTTTATCTAGCCCTACGAAATTATAACAAAAAAATAACTAATATAACTCTTTTATCGAATGATAGGTAGGTTAAAACTATACAAAAACAAAATAATAGAAATTGACTACTAAGGCCTCACAACCTAACGAACTTGAAATAAAAAATAATTTAGCATTGCAAAAAGAAATTAACACAAAAAATTTATACTTAAAAATATTGAATGATACAAGTATTTTAAATGAATTAATTTAAAAAATTAGGAACTTCGCTCATTTGAGAAGAAAGTGAAGATTAATAGTTTGGTATGTGAAGGACAAAGCATATGGATGTGATTATGAGCACTGGGTGCTAATGGCTTAAATGTCTTCACTTGAAAATTTTTCTTTAAATTTTGTAAAAATTCATCAATCAATTTTATTCCAGAATTGTCTTATTTATAAACATTTTTAATTACAAAAAGTATTTAACAAACTTATCAATTAATCATTATGGATAAATTATGAAAATCCAAATGTCTTCAAATAATGTCTAAAAGAGCATAACACAAGAACCACTCATTCTAAAGGCTCCTAGATTATTTGATCATGAAAAAAACATGATCAAATGGCTTGGATTGAAAAACCACTATTTGATCTTCATTAGTTGATCTAAATTGTGATATAATGACAAGAATTTTTTCACTTATGCATGGATAAAATGAGCGGTGTTCGATCATGAAATTTCATTATTGAACAATGAATCTAATTAGGTGTTTTTAAAAGGAAAATAAGATTATGATCATTTGATTAAAAAATTGCATGAATAAATGATAGAATCGCCCTGATAATTTTGAGTATAGTCATGCAAAATGGTCACACATTTCAATCCTAGATTGGATTATTATTACTTTATAAGAATTTTCTGATCCCACATAATAAGTGCATTGTTTGGGCTTAGTAAACCCTGGCTCACTCTGAAGTGATTTTCCTTATTGCTAATACACTCATACTATATTAAATTTGATTTTTAAGTTATGTATTGAACCAAAATTTTTTGATGAGTTTTGGTGTTATTTTGTAAATCTATAAACCTAGGTGCACATATTTAGAAGCTATGATGTAATCGAATGCTTTTGATTATTACTAATAATAGGTTTTTCTTTTCTATTATGTTAATTATATTTTTATTATAACTAATCAATTATTATAATTATTATACTATTAAGAATAAAATAATTCTTTAGATGGTTGACTTTTGATAAAGATTTTAAAATCCTAATATTGTGTCTAAAATGATTAATTTAAATAAAATTTTGTTATTGGCCCTTAAAAGAGTGATTTTAATTAAGCTTAACATTCAAATAAAAATAAAATTATAATATCTAAAATTAAATTCAAAATATTTCTTAGTTATTTGTTCATCCAACCAAAATGATCATCACTAAATTTCACCTTTGCTCTTCTTTGTTTTCAATGTTTACCTTGATTAGAGGCATCAACTATCTAAAATTTAAAATTTATTTAAGAAAATTCATTAGTAATACTTAGATTTGATGATCATCAAATAAAACATCATGACAATGGGTCAACACAACAACCTCTCTTTCCTAATGAAAACATAACTTTTAATAAAATTCAATAAAGCATAAATTATTTTTAAAAATAAAATGCACAACTATTAAAGATAAGCTTCTTTACATGTACACCATACTAGATTAATGTTCCCCTATAATTTATGCTCATTTTAATCTTTCACTTTCTATTGTCCCCCACTTTGTCATCACATAAAAAGACTTAATCTATATTTAGTAAATTGTTCACAAATTTATAATTTTTTGAAATTATCAACCAACCAATGAATTTATTTAAGTCTATTATGTTCAAATTATACCATTATCTATTGATCTAAGACTTGCATAATTTCTTTCAAATATATTTAATTCTTTCTTTGTAACTATTACCAAAACTATCAACTATCATTTGATAGTGATAATTTCTTTTCTATAACACTTTTGGTTCCTTCATCAAAAATGCATCATATAATCATAAAACTTGTTCCTTCTCGTTCCTTAAAGGCACCTTCATAATTATCTAATTTGTCTCCCTCTTCCTAGCCTTTATAAAAGTTTTTCATTTAAGTCCTAACTATAATATCTTTGTTATTAGTTGCTTTTCTTTCATAATTCTCGTTATTTAGTACATAATTTTTATTATATTAGATATCCATTGTGACAAAAAACTTATAAAGATTATAATTTCCTACATATTCTATTGAAAATGACATCTAAAAGTTTTTAAAGAAATTCCATAAAAATACTAATTCAAGTGTTGTTTATTTAAGTAAATAATTCATATATTTCAAAAATCATTTGACACTTTTATTATTTTGTCCTTAAAAATTCCCTTAGAGATAAATTAATATTTTTTAAAAGGTTTTGGTAGTTTTAATGGCATATCCATTTCAATTTGAAGAAAAATTATTATTTAGTGTTCATTTTCATTTGATCTACCATATTTGACGTCTCATTTATGTTGTTAGTTGTTTCAAATAGTAGAATTTGTGATATTATAAAAAAATCTACATATGAAAATTTCATTTAATCACATTCAAAATAAATTTTAAATACACTTACATTTATTCAAAAAATATTAAAAAAATTTTGAAGTCTATTGAATGTTTTGTAAACTTGCCTTCATATAAGAATTTAATCATTCAAGTTCAAACAATATTGGGATGCCTCCAAAAAAATTCTTCTTCTACTTACCAAGTACATACTAGTTACAATAACTTATCCACTATAGATTCAACATGGCATGCTCCCCTTCTTCGTTTTTTTTGAATTCCCATGTTATCAACCCCATTGACCTTTCCTTATAAAATAATCAAGGATGCACCATCATGCTACTTTGATCATGTTTACATATATAAGTAGTATTAGCAAAAAATTTTACTAAAACTAAAAGAAAAAAAATAGTATGCTCCCTGACTAATGATAATGACAAAACTATATTGTAAGTAATGTAACAATTTATCTCAATAATTTATAAAAGAACAAAATTCCTTTTCTTTAGTTATCCTCATTTTCCAAACATTATAATGCATTTTATTGGGCTTGCTTATAACAATACAAGATCCTCTTCATAACAATCTACTTTCTTTATTTTCTTATCAAAAGTTCCATGGAGTAAACCATTTCTTTATTAATTCATGCTTCGTTTGAGTGGATCTTCTTAATAGTTTCTAAAATCATATCTATATCAAGAAGGGTACAATTAAATTGTTAATATCACCATAATGATAATATCACAATATATTAAATAAAACATTATAAGGTGTCATATCTATGCTAGCTATCAATTACTATTGTAAGCAAATTAATTAAAAGTCAAATACTTATCTTAATTACATAAGAAACCTAATTTTGATGGACTGAACATTTTCTTAATTTTTTTAAATATTTTCTTTGATTGACTTCTATTTTAGCCTAAAATGTTGTGTTAAACATTACTTTCTTATAATATGCTTTGCACAACCTTTTAAAAAAGTATGATGTAAGTTTGGAATCATTATCTAATATAATAGTTCCTGCCCTACTGCATGAGCCCTACTATTTTGTCAACATATATCTGACCTATTTGTTTTTACAAAAAAATGTTCTATTAATAGGTAAAATATTAATATTTATTATAGAAAACCTCATTTTCAATTAATTCTAATTTAATGTCTCTGCCCAAAAAAATTTTGCTTTTAATCTTCTTCACATCAACAAGCTAGCTTAACATAATAACTTCTTACTATCAATATGCCATAATGACAAATGTAGTAAAGTTAATTCTTTTTGATATGGATATAGAAAATATCATTAAATTATACTAAGCTTACTCTATTTTATATATCTAATAATTTTTATCTCCTTATTAAAACATTAGTAGCTACTTTTACTTTTTCTTTAGTGATATACAAACTCAAAATCAGAATGCCATAATAATTAAGCCACTCTGATAATCAGATTGTCTAACTAGATTTATTTTGAAACTAATTATGAATAACATATTATATGTACATTTCAATAACAAGAAACAAAAATATGAAAACTTAGGCAAATTTTGATAGTACAGATACATCAATAACTAGATAGGAATTGGAGATTAGAAACCAAGACACTAGAGGCTATTTCTTCAAAATATTCTTCAAATTGATAAACCCATAACCTATTTAGTAAGGAAACTTAGTTGCAATAGAATCTACTCAAGTAGTGTTTGATGAAATTATGCATCGAAACAAAGAGGTAGATTTACAAGACATAAAAGACTTTGGAAAAGGAAAATTGGTAGAAAAACAAAGATCATGGAATGACAAACTTCGTGGATTTCTACTCAAACAATATTTTGGGTTGGGAATATAGATAGAATTTTGTTCAACAAGGATTGTGTTGATTAACTTTTTCTAGTCCAACATTATTTGGACGATGCCATATCTGGAACAACAAATTGTGAATTATGTGAATTAATGGTTAAGCATGTAGGTGTAAGATTCGAGATGAACATAATAAGTGCAGTTTCCAATTTTATTGAATGCAAATTAGCTAAGACGAGAAAAGTATCCTTGATATTCAATAAATCATATAAATTAGATGTTAAAACATAAAAAATAAGAAAATAGTTGCACCAAACGTGTTAGCATAGAATGAAAATCACTTTAGAGATGTAATCTTAAGTGATCTCTCTTTTGGAGTACAAACTAATGCCTCTCTTTAAAAAGAAATTATATATGGTGCATCTATTTCTTTGTACCTCAAAATACAAGTGAAGCATTGAGGAAAGAATTTTTTTATTTGGCCATGTTGGATGGTTTCAACTTTTTTTTGAGAGTGAATGTTTTGGAATCAATAGACATTCCAAGTGACCACATTATTATGGGAAAACGTGGGCACTCAAAAACAAAATGCAAATAACAGTGTGGTTACCATTCAAAATAAGGAAAGGCTAGTGGTAAAAGGTTATAATACGTAGGACTAAACTTAGAAGGAATACTTGAACCAATGGTAAGGTTTAAGGCAACAATGTCATTTTGGCCTTTTTCTTAATACAAGTCATTTAAACAATACCAAACGGATGTTAAGAGCACTTTCTTAAATGTTGTTATTTAGGAGAAAGTGTATGTAGGATAATGGGACTACATTCAACATTTTCTTCATCAAAATCATTTGCATAAGCTAATGAAAGAATCATATGAATTGCAACAAGAACAAAGATCCTGTCTGTGATGAACATACTTAGAAGTTTTCTAATCAAAAATTATTTTAGGATTGGAATGTAGATAGGATTTTGTTCATCATGAACTATGCTAATGAACTTCTTCTAATCGAGTATTATATGAACAATATCATATTTGGATCAACCAACTTGGACTTATGTGAATGATTTAGTGAACATAAAGGTGTTTGATTCAACTTGAACGTAATGGGTGAACTTACATATTTCTTTGGATTGAAAGCTAAGTAGGATAAGAAAGGTAACCTTGTATCAAAAATCAAGCATAAAAATAAGGTGTTAAAATTGTGTGAACATGAGAACATCAAATGCATTTCTACTTTCAAGAGTCCCCACCTTACTATTGAAAAAACATGAGAAAGGAAAACTATTAGATTTCAAGGTATACCTTGGAATGACACATTCTTTACTTGGCAATTGGAACACCTGACATAGCTTTTAGTGTGCCCTTTTTTGATCAATTTCAATCAAGCCCCAAGGACTTCCATCTAGAAGTTACAAAAAGAATATTTTGATAATTGCTTGAAGCAAAGGTGTTAAGGTTTTGGTATCCCAAAATTGTCTTATGTCATGATCTTATACAATATGGCTACAAAAATTATGTATTGTTTTGAGTACATAAGAAAAAATTTTAGGTATTTAATCATTTTTTGTACCTCTTAAACTAATGATCTAGCAAAAAAATACCAAACTATTGTTTTAGAAAAAACATGAACCACAATATATAGCATTAGGAGGATTTCTAGTAAAAAATGTTTTGGTTTAAAAAATAAATTAGGTGATATGGCATTACATTTACAAACAATTCCCCAAAAATATGACAATTTGAATTCTTTCTTCTGAACTGAAAGCGTTATAAAGTACTGTTCAATTGAACAAAAGGATTTTAAGCAACATTTCATCATGGACTATGTATATTGAAATATAACTGACATTTAATTTGTTGCTAACAATATGCAACAAGTTAGTACCTTGACAAGCTTCTTAGAAAAGATTTATAGAAGACTTTTTTATGATGATCAAAAGAGGTTATTGTTCCCATGAGCTATTCTCTATGATATTTTAATTTTAATAACATAATTAAGTAGCATACTTATTGATTATCCAGCTTTTCTTGTAGATATGATAGGTGAACAACATTAGAAGGACATTAATGTCAAAACCACAAGACAATTGATTAAATATATGGATATAACAATTTGTGGAATTAGAATGGAAAGGATCCTAGCATGGTCAAGAAACTAAGTATTTTTTGTTGAAAAATGAATAATAGGAGAGAGTTGAATTGTGTGTTTAACAAATTTTTTTTATTCCAAAATTTAGGAAAAAAAATTGTGAGCTCAAAATAAAGATTTTTTTTATATAAAACTTATAAAAAAAATTAAATTTCTTGATAATAAACAAAATGCACAAAAGATTTTTAAGTGGTTCGACTAAAACCTGTTCCTATATCTGCCCTTAATCCCTTATCAGGCATCTACTAACCACTCCATTATTCAAAGCTGGTAGAGCTAAAACAAATATATATTGGAGCTACAATGAGATACTAAAATCTATACATCTTTAAAATTTACAATTCTAGCATGGTCAATTGATTAAATATATGGATATAACTATTTGTGAAATATCAAAAATATTATGAAGGAAAGTAGGAGAAACAGAGATTAACAAAAATCCATAATTTTTATAATTAGGTAGAAATGCATTGCTCATAGTTTGAACTTCAGTTTGACTATATGAAAATTTTCTTTTTGATTCAATTGTTTTAAGGTCTAATAAATGATCCTTATTTATAAATAAAATAAAAAACTCAAAAAATAACTCACACAAAATTTATTTTTTAAAAAGCCACAATTAAAAGAATGAGATGATGGTACAACTATCATCCATTTAAGAGAATGGAGTGGTAATCATCGGATCAACTAAAATGATAAAGGGTCTAGATTTAATCACGATAAGATAAGATTTAGAGTGTTGGATTGAAAAGTTGGATGGATAGTAACGATGATCAGACTACTATTCACATAGGTAAAGAGACTCTAAATCATTCGGTCAACTATTCTGGACAAGTAGCAAAAGAATGTTAACTAGTCATTAATACGAATGTGATCATGACTGCTCGATCTTGTAAATGCTTGACCAGTCAGTGTGAAAATCTCAATTTTATTAATAGCTTTTGTTTTGTCTCACATTGAAAAATAATTGAAGTATTTTGTGCTTATAATGGATCAGTTATATATTACGATCAACCTAATGGGTTGGCTACCCTAGGTGTTCTTAAGAAGTCGTGACCTCGGTAATTAGTGGGCATGTATTTGTCTAATGTAACGCAATTTTCCTAAATTTATTAAAGAATCTATAATGACTCTTTCTGCTTAAGCCTATTCATAACTAATGCCTTCAACAAATAATCCAAGCGACTGCAATATTAACCTGACTTAATCGATACTTGGGCTTGACTCATTTCATATTCGATCAGTTTCCTAGCTTGCAGGGGTCCACAAAGCATTTGCCCCAAGGTGCTACATGCTATTTGACCTTAGCCTTTTGGGGTTAATGATTGAGAGTGCTTAGGAAAATGTATTATTATTATAATAAAAAATTTTATATATCATAAAAATTTTAATATTTATAAGATTTTAAGAACTCAAATGCTTTCAATTAAAACATAACTTGAACCAAAGTCAAATATGCATAAAAGATGATAACCGTATTTGCCAAAATTATGAAACAATTAAAAGTTTAACATGTAAATCATAAAAATTTAGAAATGTAGTTCTTTTTTGATTAGCCACTCTACAAAGACCATTGTCTTTGGCTCCTATGTTCGTAGATTAAGCCATCAAATTGTATTCAATAGTTATGTTGCAGTTCTTGCTCAAAGAAATCGAGACTGTTGGAATACTCCATGAGATCTAACTAAAACAATACTAAGTTCAATAAAGTATTAGTAAAAACTTAGTCTTTGTTTTGTGATCATCATATTAAAAGGTATAACAATCTACCTCTTGAGAATTATAAAACTAAAACTAAATGAAAACATAACATTAATGAAAAAATTAAATTATTTAATATTCAACATTATAGTATATAACTTATATGATAGCCCATATACTCCTCTTGAATTCTAGCTTACCATCACCCATAATTCTCACTCTTAGTTCTCCCCATTTTTTGTAATAATTCAAAGGGGTTCATGACACCTAAGCTTATCTAAGTTTAATGAATAGTTCGATAGTCAATGGCTCAGTACCAATATCAACTAATTATGTAGATGAACCCACAAATCACAACTAAATTATTTTTTTATACATGCTCTCTAACAAAGTTATACCATTATTCTATTTGTTTTGTCCTTTACCTGGTTGCCTGGTCTTCGTGAAAAAAGACAAATTTAGAGGATCTGATTTTGAAAATATGAAAATATCACACTCGAAAAATATAAAAATATTGGATTCGGAAAATATAAAAATTTTGGATTCGGGTTGAACTTAAGTCAGTTTAGGATTTGCTTGGAACATTCATCTTGCGTGATGTTGTAGGCGAACACAAAGAGGCCAAACGAACGTTCTCCGTTTATTTCAGAAGTGTTAGCTCCACAAATTCCTATACATTTGAAAAAGGGCTACTTGGTTTTAGCAATCACTTTTTCTTTGATCCATGTTGAAAAGGGGTTCATGTGCAACACATGTCTTGGGAGTGCCTTGCTTTCTTGATTTTTCTAGCCTTTTGTTGTTTTTTTTAATTTCCATTTATGAGCTTCTTTTGGAAAGGGAAACCTGATATGGGAATTCCCAGCTTTGCTTACGTGATCGATGATTGTGAGAACTCTATTAACCCAATGAAAAATCCCTCTTGATATTATCCAATCCAATGAGGTCAAAGGAATTCGACTAGAATTGGAATCCAATCAAATAGATTATTTAGTTCCTTATATTGTGCCCCGGTCGGCCCCTCCTAAAGAGAAGAGTCTAGTATCATAGTAGCTATGATAGGGAGGTCTTTTGGCATGGGAAAGTTTCTCTCGCAGTAGCCCGAGTATTCTGTACATCAGTGTTGCTCTCGTAGTTCTATGAGAAAACATCACTGATCACAAAACCCAATATTCTTTGAATTACTATTTTGAGTCTATGAATGAGTGTTATTGGAGTAGTCGGTCTAGCTCTGAGGCTCGACTCGCATTGTTCAAACAACTGACGGGGATGAAAGATGAATCCTCCTCGTGTGCGCTTGATGGTACTACAGGCCGACGAAAGCTGGAGCTGTTTCATTCTCTTTTCAGTATAGACCTTAGATTTTAAATGCACTACTGGGGACACAAAATTTGGGGGGCCAGGCCACCCTCTTGTTTGGGGCCCCTATTAATTAAAGAGACGGAGCAGAGGCTTTTCCATTCCATTTTTGATTGCCACGATATCACCTCGGTCGGGAGACCCAGTTTGGGGTCGAGCTCAGGCAAGAAAAAGCCCTAAAATAGAAAGATTCTTCAGACTAGGCTCGCCATATCTATCCAAATTCAAAGCCCGTATTGTGCCCCATCTGGAGATTCTTTAGATTAGAAAAAGATTCAGATTGATTACATGTCTTTGCTTCTCTCTATGTTATAAAAATAGATCAATATATCAAAATCGAAAGATAGATAATATCTATCTTTTATTGACATTGTCTTCATAAGGGCCTTTCGAACTAGATCAAGGCTTTAGTCTGACTTCCCTAATCTTCTAATGTGAGGGAAACTCTCATCTACAGTTTGTTTTTTTGGGGGGGAAGGAGCCTGAAAGGCTCTCCTCAACTTTTCATTTGTTATGAACACAAATGATGGATTCAAGCGTCAGAGAAAACAAGAGTCAGGAAAGCAGGTACTCGACAGAGACTCAGAACTCTGACGCTCCTGCATTCCTGCTGCACATGAATTGGTGGGTATCATATGGAGATGTCAAATATAGGATTTCCGAAGAAGCGTTCCCGTATATTCATTGGCAGGAAGTGATGTCACTACTCAGCACTGTGAGCCAGTTTTGGTTTTCTATGAGTGAAACATATTTGGCATCAGCCACAAAAATGCTTTTTCTCTTTTGAAAGCGCTTTCAAAGTCAATCTCAGACGAGAAGAGAACCCATTTCCTCAAGGAAATCCTTTTTGATGTAGGTCATGTGACATACAGCTCGGCCAGACTATTCTAGTTCCCTAGCCATGGCCACAGAAGAACGGGGATTCATATTGTGGTAGAATTCCACATTGTCTCAAGTGTTTAGCTCTTTCTTCTTTCGATTCCATAGGAGGATTGAAAAAGGAATGAGAGCAGCAATGGAAAACAAGGCCATAAGCTGCATACATGGACCAAGAAATGAGACATTGGAAGAATCTTTTGAGTCAAGAACTCTTCAATTGCTGATCGAGAGTTGCTGAAGTGATGGACAGGATAAAGATTGCTACATATATGGAAGAAGAAGAATTGCTGAAGTGATGGATGTTGAAGCTTTAGAGTAACTGAGGAGGGTGGAAAAGGAAGTGTCTTTGTTAAAGGGATATTTAGTTAAGCCTTAGAAAAAATAATGAGTTTATTATTTGATTATGGAAACATAATTATGTGAATCATGTAGATTTCAAATAAACTTTATAGTGTTATTATAAAATTCTTCAGTATCTAAAATTGGACTATTGTTTAGATAATTTGTGTCACATGAGATTTAATTTATTTAGTCTTTAAAAAAAAGAAATTATCATATATATAATTGTTAGTCTTTATGTCTAACAATTTTATTTTATCATAAAAAATCTTTAAAGTTTTTTTTATGTGATTATGTACAACTTTGACCATTAACCTTTGATCCAAGCAAACCTAAAATATAGTTGTGATCAAATATCGGTTGGTATAAAACTATTATCTTACAATATCATATAATATTATTTGATGGTATAAATTATTTTTTCAATTTACTAGAAATTATAAACTCACATATAAATCATAGTAGATGTTACATAAATTTGAATTTATATAGATGTCAAATATAAAGAAGACAAAAGGTATAACAAAACATAATTTGGATGACTTTAAGTTTAAAAAATATAAATTACTTATTTTTTAACAATACTAATATGTTGAATATTTGTTAAAATTTTCCTTTTTCAGCTATAATTACACAACGCTTTGTTTTTTATCTTGATAAAATCAGACAAAACAAAAAAAAACATAAAAAAGACGACCTTTTAACGGATCGTTAGACAATGTTACCGTTAAACGATGTGTAAAACAAAAAAAAGATTTTGTGACCATCGTTCGATTAAAGAAATTGAACAAATTAACCAAAAAAATAATGGAAATGTTAAAATAATCCCAAAAATAAACTTCATAGCCAACTCTGCTATAAAAATTTTTCTTGGGAAAATAAGGAGAAGCCTTGTTATGATGCCAGCTTTGGCCTTTCCCCATGCATGGTCCTAGTTAACCAATGACTTTTTTTTCTGATATTTAAATTTTTAATATGCTTGAAAACAATCTTCGATCATCATTTGCTTTATCTAATTTTACTTATATATAAAATATTTATTTTGAATAAGGATTTTTGGATAATTTTAAATAAAATATTTGGTACACTTTGTAAGTTTTGCTATTGATATTGTTCAAATGGAAAGGTATTGAATTATAAACATAAATGGGGAATATAACCCACAAGTTAGTGTTACTTTTTTATGCTTTCAGTTGAGTCAAAAAAAATTATTATTGAACAAGATTGCAGGAAAAAAATATTTTATTTTTTTTAAAGTGGTATTCTTTTTTTAATAATATAAATTATGAAGGATTAAAATCTTGGACTAGTCTTAACCCACAATTGAACTTATAAAATAATATAGTATATTAGCCCAATCTTAATCCAAAATTATAATAAAAAATGATTTTTATACCATTTTGTTTACTCAAACTAAATTTTGATTATATCAATTTCTTGTTGTATTACAAAAAAAACTCCTCATTTGTATGACTTAAATTCAAACAAAAGGTTGTTAAACATATTAATAATTTAGATACATTTATTAAATAAACGAGACATTGGTTCAATAAAATATAATTATGATCTCATCTATAAGGATAACATGTGTAAGCTCAAGATAAGCAAAAGAATATAGCTCTTTTTAGGGATAGATAACTCATAAGTTTTAATATATCATTAGTAAAAAAAGAAAGAACATCTTCAATAATATCATTGTACATATAAGAAGGTGAAAGATAAGGCTCAAAATAATGTTCATTGTCTGGCATTTGATCAATAAGTGTACGTAATATGAGAATATATAATAGCTATAGAAGTTTTTGGGATGAGCTTAGAAGATAAAAAATAGTGATCTTAACATTAGTAATGATAATAAGATTAGTTTGGGTTGGGAATTAGCTTAGATTGTTGAAAGTAGTGACAGTGATAATAGCCTTAAGGTATAAGAATGAAGTAAATTTATGACAAGGCTAGGCTTGAGAAAAAAAAAATAAAAGGAGAACTAAGTTAGGTTTGAAGAGGTTCAGAAAAAGAAATATACATGATATTTCTGTAAAAAATAAGAAGGGCAAAGTTATAGTTAGAAAGCTAATATTGATACCTTGCATAATATATTTATCTTTAATTATGAACTACATAAATATAATACATTTTTACAATTATAATAAACTCTAACAAATTAATGATCATAAGAAAGTTATATTAAACATCAATAAATGTAATATACACAAATGTATTCTTGGAAAGTTAGATAATAGACACACACAATTTGTTAGAAAATCATGTTAATCATATTATATCACTAATAATAAACCGTCACATGCAAAACTATGATTTTAAATAGTTTATATCACAAACACGTTAATGCAATGTATGGATAATGATGTATAAGTAGCTAAGCTCATACAATTTTTATGTCTCATAAAGCTTCGTTTCTTTATCTTGATTAGTATGTAAGAAAAAAATTACTCAAAGGTAAATTAAAACCTCATGAAATCATTACTGCTAGGGTTATATAAGTATAAGCCAATAGATACAAAATAAGCACATAGTATATGAACAATCAAAATACTACAATACAAATTAATATAATGTTAACAAAAGTTTCACATACAATATTGCACGAAGTAATGTCCCTAAACTTTTGAACATATAATGGTTATGCTGTAGAAGAAAAAAATATTAATGTAAGTGTACTCCAAAAAGTTCTAAATCTGTATAATAGATGTATGTAGATTAAGGTCATTAAACCCCAATAATCAACCCTTCAAATCAACAAGTAAAATCTCCTCCAAACGAATGTGTGTAAAGAACAATGACCTCCAAACTCTTTCAAAACACTCTCAATTTAGTATTATAGCATTCCTTCAACAACAATGGCAATCTCCAATTGATAAAATGTAAGAACAAAGGCAAACAAGAAACAAAATGTAGTGGACAAAAAAGCACGATAATCAAGTCAACATTGAATGCAATTTGGAAAACGCAAAGCAAACAAATGTATGATATAAATCTATTGTGAAAATTGTTTATATCATTCTTCCCTCATGGTCAATCATGTTCATATCCATCTTGATTGCTTTCACTTTGTAAAAGTCTAAGAGAAGAATTGTTGCATGGCTTTACATCCCCATTATTGTGAGGAAGACAATGCGCAATGAAAGAAAGAGTAAGGAAAATGGCATGAGCAAGATGCAACCCATAAAATAAATGCATATGGTGTTAGCGATTAAAGTGGGGTTTAGTCTGTTAATGTCAAAAGATAAGTTTAAAATTGCATTAAGGTTTGAGCACTCTTGATAATGAATTCTTCAAATAGTTTTTATTTGATAATGATTTTTGCAAATAAAGATGAGCTTTTGAAAATAATTTTTTTAAAAAATTTTTTTTGTTAAATGTATTTTATGTGATAATAAAAATGAATTATAAAATTTATTTAGTAAATTTTTGATATTTTGAGGCAAAAAAGGATAAAGTAACATAGAGAAATAATTGTCAAAAACAAAACTAATCTTTTAAGAGTTTTCACTTCAATAAAGAAGTAGTAACAGGGACTTGTTTGACAATATTTTGCTAAGAAATGAATGAAAATTAAATGTTATTATAGAATATACTAAAGTTCATAGATTTTTGCAATCGTAGAGTAATAATATAGTTGGATCATTGTTCATGAAAAGAAAAACAAGAAACACAAATTATGGGCATATATTGGGGAAAGGATAAGCAAATTGAAGACATATTTTGTAGGAGGAAGATGCGAATCATACGGATCACTATATCTAAATATAGTTATTTTATAGAAATTGTTTGAATAAGATTTTTGAGTTTTAACTTGATCCAATCCCTTATCTTTTATATTTTCTATAACCCCTTTAAACCATCTCTTTCACAAATCAAACGACTTAAGTTAGTAAAGTTTTGTCCTTAAGCCAAGATGCCTTCTCTGATAAGCTATCTTCGAGTGAGTTCTCTTATTTGCCAATTTTTTTTATTTCATTTTACTTGTTATATAATCTCAAGTTTACTCAATGGGTGAATGTTGGTCAACTTCAAGACAAATATTTAGTTGATTTAATATTGTTAATTTTACATATAATAGTCATAGATATAACCTAACTATCAAATATTTTTATTTCATATTGGTTTAGAAAATTCAAGTTAAATTTAGTTCAAATCTTAATTTTACAAAATAATAAAGAAAAAAATACAATCATGAAGCCATTGGAGGATACGAATTTTGTTGTATTATGATATTTATATTTATATATAATCACCATAAATTAGATGACTTCAAAGAATATAGTTTATATTAAGATTAAAAAATATTATTTAATTTGAGATTTAACTTAGTCTAAATTTTTTTATTAAAGTATAATATTTTATTATTAACAATAATTTAATCATGTGGAGTGTAGTTGGTATTGCAAACAATGTTCCATAATTTTTGAAGATCTTCGAAATTGAATTGAAATCTTTAAATTCAACAATCATATTTTTCTATCAAATTTAACGAAGTACATCTTCCTTATAGTCATACTCTTTTAGCATATGCAATAACAATTTGGTTGGTTCTCTCTTCTTGAGTCTTTGCCCACACTCTTTAACAAACTATTCTCATGCAAAAAGCCAATGGATCAAAGAAGCATGATGCAAACTTATGTGGTGACAAACTTTGATTATTATATATTTTATATATGACTTTAGTAGAAAACATCAAATGAATTCAATGGTTCTATTGATAAGATCCCTTTGTGAAGTTAACTTCATAATAGATAATCCAAACAAAATGAGACTAACAAATAACCATTTTAGATCTATGTTCCATAAAATGTCAATATAAATATTAGCTATGTTCCTACTTTCCAATTATTTATGTAAAATTTTCATCACCCTTCTTACGAAGTTCATTTTTCTTAATCAAATCACATCAAATATCTATTATATTTAAATTAATACTCATAATACAAAAAATGTTTTATAAAATTACAAAACATATTTAGAATTAGTACTACATTATACATAAAACATAGCATCAATGGACTCTTACTGGCTTTTAGATTATGAACTACTATTCCTCTCGTCAGGAATCCATCAGAATCAGCTCTACGATCTCTTGCCCACCTTTTAGAGGCTTTTAAGGACAATTGCCCTATCAAATCCATATTAAATCATAGCCAATATTTCTTTCGCTGTAATTTCAAACCCTTAAACACCTTTCAAGATCTTCTCATAACTACAAAGCAGCTTACGATTGTGCCCTCCTCCCTTGGAGTACATGGTAAAGGGTGATGAACCAAAAAATTATATACTTTTTAACAACAATTCTATATGAAGGTTAAAATAGTTAAGCATCGTGCACTAGCTCATCTTTCTTTTGATTAGCTATCTGCCATCGAAAACATCATCTTTATAACCAGTTTAACCATTTTGATCCCTACTATGCCGCTATTTAATCCTCTAAAAAATATCTTCCAGTGATTCCTTGCAACGATATACGAAGCAAAAAAATCAATGAAATGCTTAAAAAATTTGCCCGAGACCAATGTATACTTAAAACCTATCTTTCTTATGATTGCATATAATCTTTCCCTAAAGAAAAGCGACTAACCAGCAAAGGGAAAGATTATATGCAATCACACCCCCAAAACCTAAATCGAGAAACCGTATCACTACACTGTATCTCCAGATAGAAAGATGCACTAATCTGGGATGAAGCCAAACACAAGGGAAGGCTTCAATGATGAAAAGGATTAGAAACGCCATTTTGGGTGGATTTACCCATTTGCCAGTCGTGTAAAATAATCGAAGCATGATCACCCTTGGATGTCGAGAAAGAAATCTGAGAAGGATCCATGGAGAACCGCCTCTCAAATTCAGTGAAGGATAACATGTTGGCGATCACCCGGACTGTCGTTAGCAAAGTGAACTTGCACCTCACGAGTTTCCCAGTATACCAACCAGATTCATGCCTTACAGCTGTTGATGGCTGGAACTCGCTAGAGGGATAGTCACAGGGAAATAGAAGCCTTCCATTCTAATTAGTGGAGAGAGAGGAGGGTTAGTGATTGTTGTTAGAGAAACAAAGGCAGAGTGGCACGTGTTAAGGTTCCTGATTTACAAATTGTTTAGCCGTCTAAAGTCTCGCCCAAAATTTTAATCCAAAATCGTATCGTGGTTTATGGGATAGACATATTTTATTTGCATAAAAAAGACCATTTTGTTGATTCAAAATAAAAAAAATTAAAAAAAGAATATCTTCCTTAGTAACTCATTAATGGTGTTGAAAAAGTTTAAGAATAAAATATAGATTGTAGGATAACCACATATTTTCTAAGAAAAAATTTCTTTTACTCATAATATTTCTTGAATCATTGAATTCATTTTTTTTATATTTTATAGTTTATATTGATATATTAAATTTCTGTTTAACAATAAAGATTATAGTTCATATGATAGTTATATGTTTCTTCACGAATCTCCAATAAATTCTAAAAATGTGAATACAATACAAAATTTAAAATCAATATTAGTTGTAAGAATTAATGTGAGAAAACATATAAAATTGTTGTCATGATGAATGATAAAGATTATTGATCAATGCATACTATAATAACACTATAATAATTAATATGTTTTTATTAAGATTGTGCCTCTAAAAGATAAGATATGTCAAAGAAATAAATATATGACTTAGGTTGTCATAAAATGTGTAATTTGTAAAATCAATTACTTTAAATAACTACTATCACTCAAATAATGGGAAACTTTTGTTGTTGTGCCTCACGTTAAAAGTAAGGTGAATAAATATTTTATGCAAATAATTAATTATATTTAATCAATCAAACTAATTAAAAAATATATAATAAAAGCCATGTTACTTAAGAGTGTTGTCTAATATTTTTTATGCTACGTAGGAGAATGAAAGTTGGTTCTTGTGCTAGATTGTAAAGCTCCTAATCACATGATCTGAAAGAAATTTTTAGGTTTCATAACAAAAATTTATATTATGAATCATTAAATTTCATTAGTGTTTATAATAATCGATCATCTTTTGAAGAAGAGGTTCCATGAGAAATGAAAGAGCACCAAAGCCTTCAATATAATATGACACTTGATGAGGGAGATGAGTGAATTGAAAAAGCAATATTATTATTTTTGTCAACAAGTCTCCAAGAAGTTACAAATGAATTATCCCATATTAATTATTAAAAGAAGATCTTCATATATATATATATATATATATATATATATATATATATATATATATATATATATATATATATATATATATATATATATATATATATATATATATATATATACATTCGGTATTATCATATGAAAATATCGAGACATTTTTGAAAAAAAAACCCCTTAATTCTTATGAATTTTTTTAGTTTTATATTCTATGATATGATATCGATTATTAGTTATTGTTTTACCATGATATCGATATTTGTTATTTTATCTTTTAAGACTGATAATATCTCCATTAGCTTTTATTGTTAACTTTTACTAATAAAATATGTGATGATTGATTTATCTTACTTTAGTTTCTATTTTTTAGATTTACTAAATCCACACTATATTTATTGTAAACAAACAAGTGCTTATGGAATATCTTTTATCATTAAATTATATCATGATAATTGACTTTTTGCAAAAAAATAATAGCATTCTTTTAAATGAAATTTTGCTTTTGTTGTTTTCAAAGTGTTGGGTTAAAATTATTCTGCACAGGTATTGTTTACTAGATATATTTATCTTAGTGTGGGTTTAGAATTACTCTTGAATTCTTTTCAATGATGATAATCTCATTTTATATTGTTCATTAGATATATTTTTAATCTGAAAGTTCATTTATTCTTGATTCTATGACACATTTATTTTAGTTTAAATTAAATTATTTAGTCATTACTTGATAAAGTTTCAAAAAATATCATAATATTTTTTTAGAATGTTTTTTGAGAAATGTAATCAATATGTTACATTATTATTTTTTAAAGACATCTACGACACCTGATAAATATCAATAAGAATACAAATCTTAATTTGAATAATATTCAATTTTTTTTAAATAGTATTCAAATTGAATAATTAAATTATTTTAAAATGCAAATGCTTTTAAATTAGCACTTTCTTGTACTCCACTTCCATTCAAAATATTCGCAGGTAAAATTGCTTTATTTAAATACGTTACCTTTCTTATATGGCATATACATAATAATTTATCTCACACCAACGATAATAACCACATAAAATGCAACATTTTGGTGTTACACAGTTTTGATAAATAAATCAAGAATTAGTTCATGCATTTCATTTATAGGTAGAACACAACGACCTGAAAGAAGCATGACATCATTACTAGATTTTACCTTCCTGATGGCCATCAAAACACACAAGAAAAACCAAGTCTTTGTGGAACAAGCCAAGAACTTGACCACCAACTTTATACCTCATAGCTTCCTTGTGGTCCAATATTCCATTAGGAGTTGTGATGAAAAAATAACCCCATTACATAAAGGAATTCAAATGATGAATTGCATGTAAGGATAATACTATTTCTTTTTGTGTTGCATTTGCATAAGTCAAGTGTATTGAGTAACCCATAAGAGGAAGAGAAAAAATAATCTCAACTTTCAAAATAGGTACCAAACAGCTCTTAGATTATGTACATAACATTAATTCAATTTTTACTTTCCTTCACAAAGCCTAGAGAAGCACCAAATGAGGTAATCATATACAACAAATGTTAATCCAATCTATGAAGATCACTAGCTTAGTATGATCACACTATTTTTGGCTTCTATTTATAATAACAAAAATCTAATAACTATTATCCTAACAAAAAAATTACATAGTTTATGCCAAACACATTTAAATCATCTACTAAGTATATTTATTACACTAGAAATGCTTTGTTGAAAAGTGTTGTCAAAATATGTTGTTTAAATGTGACAACATTTGATAAACAATAAAGATAAAGCATTCTTAGAAAGAAACAACAATATACAAAAATAAAATTATCATTTAATTTTAAAAGGACAAATAAAATATGAGCATAATAATTATAAAGTGAAGGCAAAAAAAAAGAAAATTTTATAATTTTTTAAGATGTGCAGGGGCATTACCTACAATGGCACACAACCCCTCAAGCGTAGCTAGGTCTAGTGTTTGTGAACATTTTTTGAATCAAGTATATGCATTCACTAGCATGAAAGATAAGTAAAAAGAATTTTCAAACATATTCATATACTTCATAAATAAAAAATACCAAATAACCATTTAAAATAAAATCATACATACACTTGTACAACCTCAATAATAAACTTCCTTATCACATAAAAACTAATAATTAATCAGCTTTAATACTGAGAATAGTCAGTAACCCAACCAAATGATGTCTACTATATAAAACTTTTTGATACTATTACACTTTATGTACTTAACACATCTTCATTAAGATTGTAGCACCTTAAGTCCTTTTCAATACCTTATATTTTTTGTTTTTTTCTTCTCCTCTATCAAAATATAGAGTTTTTATAATTAGCCACTTCCTATTCAAATATTATGTGATTACATTAAACTTTTCTAAACCACCTAAACCAATTATCATCTTAAACTTATCCTCTATTACACCCTTATGTTTGATCAGTCAAGCATAAATGTTTATAAATATCTCATATAGGCTTAATTTAAGTGTGTTAATATTCAATTAAGTCAAACCATCACTTTAAATTTCTAAAATTGGGATTTTCAAGGCTCTTGGAGTCATGACAAGTTTCAAAAGAAATTAAAGACATGCACTAAAATTTTTTATATTTGAATTTTTCTTTATTTTTCTTCAATTTGATATATCCAACTTTTGAGATGATGTGGCATACTAGTAGTATTAATATTTGAAAATGTTATAAGTTTAATAATTGTTGACTTTTGATTTTTTGGCCAAGCATTATTGATGAAAAGTATAAACATTAGTATTTGATCTTAAAATATTATTTAAAAATTATTTTTCATGAATTTCTTATCATATTCACTTAGGGCACTTGTAATACTATAATAATACAAATTTTTTTTGTACACTTATGTTCAAAATTTTGGCACAAAAATTCTCAAAAGACACTATAAAAACACTTTAGTCCCGGTATTTTCACTGTAGCATTTTGGCGGGTCGACCCAACTCGACCACTGGTTCGTCTAGGCTTTAGGGATTTAAAAAAATAAAGTAAAAATAATTCGATAGACCCATCAGGGGTGAGCGTAGCCCTAAGGCGAAGGAAGAAGGCCGCAGGGAAAGCTGAACGAAATAGCACGAAATCAGCTCGCAAGGAAAGCTGAATAGAATAATACAAAATAAAGTCAACCAGGACCAAGTGATCAAATCTTGGTTAAGGAAGGGGGAGCCAACCCCAAATGGCTCGAGAGACATGCAAATCGGAATCCTTATAGAGAGCAATAACAACATAATTTTGGCAATATGGGATTAAATTCCCATCTGATTGTCAAAGAAGGCGAAAGGGAAGGTGTGATTCGATAGCTTAGGTTAAGCTATGTATAATACAGCAAATAAATACTAAAATGACAAGAGCTTCCAACTTGAGACAGATTTGCGAGACGATGCGGAACACGGAACCACGATAGTAAGTTTCTAATTCAAGTAAGTTATAGATACATTATTCTAATACATACAGGACAGCCTATGCGTGATGCAATGGCTCAGATCAATGCCTCCTAAATCCAACGTATAGGATTGATCTCGAACGGTAAAAATGGGATTCAATAAAAAACAACCATTTCAGGGTTCAAATCGAATGGTGACTACTATGTGTCAATTACCCAAACATTTAGTTCATTTTAGAGTCGTTGGGAGTGGATTTAGAGCTCAAATTTAAGTTCTATAAATAGGAAAGGAAGAAGAACTCTAAGATATTACAATTCCTAAGTTCTCAAAGCTTTTAAATCATAATTTCGAGCAATTTCAAGTGTATGCTGTACTTGTAAACTTAAAAAGTGAAACTATTTTCAATTTCTATTTCTCTTTGTTTTTAGTTTTGCCTTGGAATTTTTATTGTATTTGGTGTGCCTCATACTTCTATTTCTCTCACTTTATATTATTCATTAGAATATTTTTAATCTGAAAGTTTATTTATTATTCATTTTGTGACACATTTATTCTAGTTTAAATTGAATTATTTAATCATTACCTTATAAAGTTTCGAGAAATATCATGATATTTATTTAAAATGTTTTTTGAGAAATGTATTGAAGAGGTTACATTGTCATTTTTTAAATACATCTATGACACCACCAATATCAATAAGAATACAAATCTTAATTTGAATAATATTTAAATGCTTTTAAATAATATTCAAATCGAATAATTAAATTATTTTAAAACGTAAATGCTTTTAAATAAGCACTTTCTTGTGCTCCACTTCTATTCAAAAGGAGCCATCGCCCTTCGATAGGCTTTAGATCATTAGTAGTTGGGTGCCAATGAGAGGAAGTGACTTAGAGGCCTTCTTGCTCAGATGGCTTCTTAATCAAATGGGTTGCCCTTGTGTTAATCTAACTTTTGAACCCTACCATTGGAGTTTAATGTCTTCGACTTGTCTTTGTATTTTCCTTCTAAATTTATTATGTCAAATTGCTACAATGCACCAAATAGATTATAGATTCTCAATCACAGTCCATCCAGCTCAGTTTACACTTGGGTTTGGCAATGTCAACCCACATTTTTCGAAGTTATTGGGACAAGAAGGCATCTATGTAAAGTACACATTTTTGTAGTGCATCACAAGAGCTTTTAGTCAAACCTCAAGTAGAATAAGGTTGCTCCCCCTTATGAAGAGATTTAATAGGAGATCTGCCTGCTCCTCAAGATAGCCCAAAAAAATTTGACGTAGAGCAATGCCTTAGGTGGCTAATGCCAAAGGATACACTTGGGTGGTTACACTTTATATGGATGATCCAATGAGTGAAAAAAGGGAAAAGTAGTAGTCTAAATTAGTAAAAATGTTAATTTTGTGCACTCTTAACTATTGATAAAAAAGGTATGATTTTAAGAAATATTGTTTATTGATATAATAGACAACCTAACTTTTAGTCAAAAAATAACAACGTAAATTCAATCTAGCCTACCCAAAGTCCCTTGATTGTGTGGACACCACTACAATGTCCTATTCCTTTCTACCCCAAATGAACAACCATGCTAAACAAGTAATGCACTCCCTTCAACTCCACCATTCCCCATCCCTTCGAACACAAAAAATGAAAATGTAAAGCTCATTCTAACTAGGCTTCATTCTTGGATAAGGTTGCTTAACTTTACCAACTTTAACCAATGAAGCAACCTTGGCCATTCTTCTTCGCTTGTCAAATCTTTTGGAAGCTTAGTAAGAGCCTTGTGCTAGAGTTTAGTCCAAGGCACCTACCATCAAGTTAGAACAATTAATAAGCTTGATCTAGCTATGAGGAAACTATTGAAGCCTATTAGCTCCTTGACCTAACAAAGAAGTTTTTTCTCAATCAGATTAGAGGAAACTTGTTGTAGGCAATTTCTCTAAGTTTCTTAGGAATTCTCTTAATGAAGGTTCATGTAAGCATAGCCAATGTTGACCCTTTGGCCATATATCCATTCCCTTGCACTGCATTTTTGGTGCCAAGCTTGCAAGTCTACATTGAGCTTAGGATTGGGCAAGCATGTTGGTGCAAGTTGCTATTGCCTAAAGGATTCCTAATATGGGTTTTTTAAATACCATAGAACATAAAGATTCATTTAAGCCTAAACTCACATTAAATAGCACACTAATAATTAAAGAGAACACCATGAATGAAAGTACAGTTAGTTGATTCAAAGGAAATCAAAGAATAGGACTACCACTAATTTAAAAACCTTTTCAATGCATACATTCATTCACACAAATTGGAGAATTTGATTTCACACAACTTATGTATATGGAAAAATACAAAACTGTTAAAAATATGTAAGATGTATAGAATGGAAATAATGAAAAAGATCATACGTCAGTGAATAAGGGCATAAAGACAAGTGATATCATAGAAAAATATTATACAACATCAAACTTCTAGCTGTACATGAGTGGTTAAGTGAGACTAACATCACATAAAGCTTCATAAAGTTCAGTAATTATCAAGCATTCAAACTTATATAAGGTCGATGCCCAAACATTGTGTTGAAGATCTGAAATAAGGCAATTCATGAGAAGGTCTAATGGTCGGAGGGCCTTGACGACACAAAGAGGTTTCTAGCATCAAGACTTGCAAAACAAAGAAATGGTAGGTGATGTTTGTTGTTGTCAGGATGAGTAGTGTGGGTGAAGGTAGAATAAGTGAAGACCAAAGGCATTAGTATTAGAGGGAAAAAATTGATGAGGGCCAACCGTGGTTAGGCAATCAGAAAGTAGGAGGCAGATGCTAGTTGATTTAGACAATTTTGGGAAAGGTTGTCGATGTCACCATGTGAGCTGAGGGTAGTGAGGTGGTAGGGTATCTGAGAAACTTAGCCAACAAAGTAGTTGGTAGAAGTGAGAAATTGGATTAAGAGTTGGCAATTTAAGGTTTAGAAGAGAGGGGTGGCAAATTTAAATTGGAAATTATTAAACAAAAATCATGAGGATTAATATATTGGAGAAAAGCTGAAAAATAGAAAAAAGATTATCAAAGGATGAACTACAATAAAATTTGATAATAACAAAAACTCTCCATTTGGGCATAATTTTCACCCTCTCAAGGGCTAATTCAAAGTTCACCAAGTTGAATTTAACTCATCAATAGATTTGTATCAAATGGCTAATTCTAAAGCTCATTATATTATTCAAAATTGGCTAAACATAAGAACCTAAGCCTCATTACAACAGAGTTTATGTATAAGTCATGTAATGCTTTTCATTACGTAGGACTAAAAGATAAAATCTTGAAAGAAAAATGATAAGGGGATCTTGCGATACAAATTTCACCAACAAACCTAATATTTATTCGAAACAATGTTGAATGATGATACATTTTTGTTATCCCAAGATACATCATATACTTTGATCAATGTGTTTCTCATAATAAAATAGGTTTTACCTCTTTTTTATTTGTTCTATGCCACTTTCATCATTCAAATAAAAATGTGATCCATGTCCTTCCCAAACTTGAGATGCCTACTTTAGTGTCATCAATAGGTTCAAACTATTTTTTTTCTTAAATCCAATTACATGATTTAGTTTCAAATTGTAATTAAAATAAATAAAATACTTTATTCTATTTTAATATTCGAGTTCATACAATAATAAGTGGAGTAGAAATAAAATAAGAAGTACAAAAATAGGACTCATTGTCATCACCCTTTTTCTTTCACTTTACCTTTTGTGGATTTTGAGTAGTATTAATTTTTTTTACTTATTTCTTTTACTCATTTTGAAACCATGAAAGATTTTCATTCTTTGTAAATCTTTAAAAATCAAGTAACAAAAAAAATTCAAACAATTTAAATGAATTATTTTAAATGAATTGCAAAAGTGAATAAAACCAACAATCCATTAAATTCTAGAAATTATAAGTTTTCACACTTTCTTTTAAAATCACAAATTTCATCCATCACTGCTTAATGATATTATAATGCATGTCACTTTTATTAAATAATCCTAATAAACCCATAACAACACTTCTATGACAATGTAATATCTTTCAAATTTTTGCATTCTAGATCTCACTTTTTCTCAATATTCCCATGGTGTTTCACATTTTGATCTGAATGTGTTCGGACGAAAATAGATTGAGCCAACTGTGACTGGCTTAGTGCCAATATATGTACATATACGTAAAATAAGAAATATTTGGGTAGCAAATTGCAAGGTCAATTGTAAACAATATAATATATTAAAAGAGCATGTAAGCACATGTTTGAGCTACAAAAATAAAATCAATTACGAAACAAAAACTTTTAGCACCTATAGCATTTTTATCTTTTGTTATCTTTATTCATTAGCTTGTTACCTTTAATTGTTGCTATCTTTTACATCCATTTAAGGTTTGGCTTAAAAATAGGCCAATTTATAAAGAAATTAGACATATTTTGAAACACATCATTCAAAGTATAATTAAATCAAATGAAGGCTCATTTGGCTCATTTCTAGAATGATCATTCTAAAGTAGTTGTCACCAGTTTGGATAACAATTAGCTTTTTCATTTTTTTAACACTATCCTTTCTTTACCAAAATTTTTTATTTTTTCTTTTTCACATTTATTTTTTAATTTTTATTTTTTGTCTATTATCACAAGTAATATTTTCTTTCTTTTTTTTTCTTATTTTGTGATCATTATCACAATAATATTTGTCTTATCTTTTCCCTTTTTGTAAAACTTGTCACATAATATGTAAATAAATAAAGCAATACAACATTTCATACTCAAGTAATATATGAAAATAAACATGTCAAAAATTATCTTTTTATAAAGAATCAATCATCCTCAATAATTTTCTTTTAAACCATCTCTTAAGGGTTTTACACTTCTAACAAGCATCAACATAATTTTAAGATTGTTCATTCTATTTCTCAATTATTCTTTTTATTCAATTAAGGTATCAATTTGATTTCTATTCAAATAATAAGGAATCCATAAGCACATTGACAACATAACAAATAAATGAACAAAATTTCAAACTCAAGTTCAATGATTAAATTCTTTTTTTACTATGAAGTTATTACTTTTGATCAACAATGTAACAAATAAGCTTATCTACACAACAATCTCAATTTACCATTTCATATCATCATTTAAGGGAACTCTTGTCTTCTAACATACATCAAACATATTCAATTTTATGCAAGTTATTTTATGCAAGCATCATCAACAAGTTATTTCTCAAATGAATAAAACCTATATTCTATAATACATATTACATCAAAATATATACACATAGTGTGAGATTTTTTACCTCTTAATTTCTATGTATAAGTATCGCCAACAATCAAAATTTAGCACAAGTTCACTTTCATCTCTTAGGTGCTACAATACTTGTGACTAGATCCTTTGGTTCTTTGTAGTGCTTTCTTTCACTTTTTTCTTCAGTCTAATGCACTTGGTTAAGCAAATCTCTTTGATTTTTCTTAGAAATTTTTGTCCAAGCTTGACCTTATATTTTTATTATACATAGCCAATGTTTCTTTACATTCTCATTAATTCCACTTCCTCCAACAGCTATGTTCTTTCATTTAAGTGTATTCTAACCTCCATGCCTTCATAACTCTAATGGTTTCTTATCAATTATCCTGTCTCCATGATGATTTATTTAGTCATTTTCTATTTTAGGATTAATATGCTTTCAGTTATGTGGTGTCGTACCATGCAATCCTTTCATATCGTATCATACAAATCATGATATTGAACTTTGTCTATTATTAATTCTACTAATTAATCTTATACAATTTCATAATAATACTTGTATGCTACCTTTTAATGCACATTTGTTAATGTCATAAACAATGATATTCACATACAACTTTACTGTTAACTTGATCATACTTATATGATTATAATCATCTAATTTTATGATATTTTTTAATTTTGTCATTCATTACTCATCTCTTACAATAAAGTATTCTCACCCTGATGGGTTATACTCTCCCTTTATCATTATATTAGATCTATATAGGTATAGATGAGTTATCTTTATTATATATCAGATATAGTAAAATGTGTAAACATAAATAAGCTATTCTTATCCTAGGCTTTTCTCACCTTATTTAGGTATAATAAACTATGTAGATGTATATAAGCAATTTTTGCTCTATATAATATATAGTAGAACACTATTGATTTGGAAAGTGATATTCTTTCCTTTGGTTGTCCTCGTACTATATCATGTCTAATAGAATTTGTATAAATATAGATAAACTATTCTCATCTTGTATCATTTATATTTGTGGTGTGAGGTTATAATATGGTATAAGATTATTTGAGGATAATATATTTAGAGGTATATCAATAATTTTATTTTCTTAATTGATAATCAAGCATACCAAATATCTATATTCCAAATTATTTTTTATTTATTAACTATAAAAGTTTGTTTATATTGCATGTCAATATCCTTATTATATAATACCATAAATTACTAACTCGTGAATTAAATACTAGATAAATAATGATAACCAAAGAAAATAATTACATAATTATTATATTTGTATAAAAAGTTTCTAGTATCTATGAATTTTATAAAAAGATAACATAAAAAGAATGTGAGTTTATAAATAATATAAGAATAATTTATCAGCATATTTACATCATAATTACTTGGTTTATCTATTATCCACAATGCATAAAAAATAAAATAAAAAAGAACTTTTTTTAATCTAAATCTTTTCTTGATTTTTTACATTATCATGTATATTTAATGCTTAACATATGTCATATATGTGACATGTTTATTTAGTAATTTAAATCATATTAATTTCTTATAAGCCTTTAAGTTATTGCCTTAGATCATATTTATGTAATTCTCTCAATGTACCATATGTTGTATCAAAAATAAGCATTTTGAATTAGATCAGACTGTTAAATTTCCAAAACCAGTATTTTGTTATTTATATTATTTCTAAACATCTAGTATGATCCTTAACATTGTACTGTATGATTTTTATTCTCTCTTAATTTTGTTACCTTGTCAATCATTCATACTTTTGTGATACTCAAATCATAAAGTATGATCGATTCACTATTTCTCACTTTATATAATACAATCTTGTTAATCAAATCATACGTTTCCATTGTTAATCCACCACAAAAATATCATACCTTATAATGACACATGATGTACAACTCTAATGTAGTCTCTTCTCTTTCAAGACTTAATAATTTATCCATAGCTTTAACTAATTGTTTAGTATGATCAACTTCGTCACACTATATAATATTTGATCTAAGACTTTCTGCAATATTCTTTTACAATCTTGTTTCTTATAATTAATAGAATTTGTATTTTAAAAAATTTAGCTTTGATTAATAATGTTATTGATCCCACAAGACATTGTGTGATTTATGTTAGTATTTACAACTGCCTTCATATGATGAAACTCACAACTCATCACATTATACAAATATGAGACATATATTGTTCTAATGTGATGAACTCGACACCTCAACCTATAACTTAAATTCTTCTTTGATTATTATAACTCCAAAATGTTTCTAATGTGATTATCTTATACCATATTCATCATAGCTTTCCTTACAAGATTAAATTGATCGTACCATATGATGTAGACCAAATTATTTGAATGATACATATTAATAATAGCTAACAACTCTCATTCTGTATGTCTTCAATTCAAATTAGCATCGATTCATTCCATACCGCATATAAATTAATTTAAATCTAGTTTTGACTTAACTTATAACATAATCATATTTTTTATTTATGTAAAACTAAATTAAATTTAAAAAAAGAATCAGTTTATATGTCTATCATTTCTTTGATAACTACTACTCAATTTCTTTTGCCATTTGCTTGTGATAGTCTCTCTTCTTCTCATCTTCTTGCTTTTGATCTTCTCTTCAAGCTACAACAAAGTTTTCCTAATGGTCCTTCATTCTTATGGTTTTCTCTCTATAATCGAGCTTCACCTTCACTCTCTCTTCTTTGCTCGCAAAAATCATAGCATGGTAATGATGCCTTACTCGATAACCTCCATGACTCACTCTTTCTTGGTGGTTCTTAACAATACTACTCAACTTTGTAACAAGCTTCACACATTGATCTTTCAAACATCTTTTCTTTTATAGACTCAAACCTTAATTCACTCTCATCAAATTTTATAAGTGTATTAAAACATCATTATTAATTTATAATTGATAAGATTAGGGAACAATGGATGTGCAATCATATGAAATGCATGTGTATTAAAAAACATTTCTTCTATTCAATTATTTTTATCATATTTATTTTGAAAAAATAATTATCATTGAAATACACTTCTAGCACCACACAAAATGGTCATAAGAAGCAAAAAAAATCATAATCATAAAAATTAATATTCTACCCCACCTACATTTTATTATTTATAATTATATATATGTGTTATGAGTTTTAGAACATAAAAAAAGAAAGATATATAATAAAAAAATGAATGATAATGATTGACTGGATAAGCTTAATGATATATATCATCATGAGAATTGTGAAAATTAGAAGATAAAATTTTATCTATGACTTTATCTCTTAATTGATCATTATGACTTTATCTCTTGTTATTATTGGTACTTAAAATGAGGGGCATAATTGAAATGTGAAAATTAAAAGATAAAATTTTATCTATGACTTTACCTCATAATTGATCAATATGACTTTATCTCTTGTTATTATTGGTACTTAAAAAGAGGGGCATAATAGACAGAGATCTCACTATCGTTAGTACTTTTACATAACAATGTTAAAGGGTGATTCCATGTTAGAATTGATATTTGACCTAATTTTTTTTGTTGTGAGCACTTCAATACCAGGTAACAAAGAGTAAAGACCTATTTTTATTAATATTTGAGTGAAGGCTAGTGGTGGTAGGAGATATACATTGACGACTTGGACAATTATCGATAGAGGTCATGTGATATGATTGATACCACATAGATATAACATAATATAGAATCTTATGAACTAAGGATAGTAGTCATATAAAAAAAATGCCTCAATAAAGAAAGAAAAGAATAGAAATAAAAATATCTAAAAAAAAATAAAAATAAGAAAAGAAAGAGATAATGTTACTACTATATAATATTAGTATAAATATGATAATTATATACATACTTGATTATAGAACATTTAAGCTCATGTGTATTCAACATATTTAATATTTTTTATCATACATTCTTATTTATTGCTTCATATTTATTTGTATGATATATATCACGATTTCACACTACTTTACTACTTAAATCTAATAATTTACTTTTTATACATATTATACTTATACATACTTACATTATAGATTAAGAATGAGATATTTATAGAGTTTAGGATTCCTAAAAGTTATAACATCAGATCCTTTATGTGAGGAGATTCTTTCTTTTGAGAACTCTATGAGTGTTTCGTATGTATGACAGATATTGTATAAAAAAGCTATTTCAACTTTTATTTTTGAATAATAGCTTTAAGAAATGAGCATAATTATTTATACAATTATTTAATTGAATTTAATATTTTAATTTGTAATGTTTTTCATCATCTCTATTTTACATGGTGCCCTCAAGGTTTATATTTCTTACTATATTTATTTACTCAATAATTTGGTATTTTGGAGTATATTAATACCTTTAATTAATATTAAATCGAGTAGTACATGACACAAGTAGTGTATTGTTATACTTCAAGATCGAGGTCTGTAAGGATCAATAATCACATAAGAAAAAGGAGAAAAATATTTGTTTTATATATGTAAAATCATAATTTTAAGTTCTAAAAATGAATTTTAGGAAATAATCTACTTTGATTTATGAATGATGACCAAAGATGATTAATTCATTAACATAATAAATTTAGGTTATGACCATGATGCAACGTAGTTTTAAGATAAACTAAGTAAAAATTTGTTGCCTCATAATATCTAAGACTAAAGAAAGTAGGTAGTGATCATAAGGCAATATCTTAAGGTTAAAATCATTAGACAAGAAACATCCTCTAGCAAGCATCAAGGTAAAGTGGCATATATATAAATAGTCTTACAATAACAACAATGAGAATTATTCTGATTATATATACATGGCTGTTATTTTAAAGTATAAATATTTATTTGAGTACAAAACTTATCTTAACTGACATAAATTGAAAATATGGGTTGATACTTCAAAAAAATAAAATGAGAGGTGACATTACTCAACCACTTACAACGAGTAAAGAGTTTGACATTTTGGCTTTGGACATTAGTCTTTGACTTAGTCCAAGTTCTTTCCATTTCTCAAGAGTGGAACCCAAAGACTTAATTCTGTTCCTCTAAGCAATAGATTTAACAAATGGATAATTTTTTTACGCTTTTGCTCCAAATGATTAATAATACCCTTCGATAAAAAAATTACCTAAATAATTTGTAACTTGCAATGTAGACCATAATAACACTATTTTCATTTTTATCCCATTTAGTCAGCACAATTGCTTCCAAAATAGGTACATTTGGCTTCTTTGGATCCTCTTCCTCTTCAGTCATAGTAGCACTCTAACTTTTTTGAGACAAGTTTTTTCCTTGTATTGGCTTTGAGAAAATAAGGCCTCATGTTCGTTCATAATGTCGAGGTCAACTCTAATAGGGATATCAACAATCGTCTCTCTTCATAAGCCCATGGTGATACAATGGCAAGATTTTTATTTTGCTACCAACTTAGTTGATCTTCAAAAAATACAAATATGGCCATTGGAGAAGTAGCAATCTTTTCGTTCGAACCACTTGAGATTTGGATTAAACTACAACTTTCTATGCATCAATTTTTGGAGGAGTCATCATCTAAAGAACATTATGGAATCTGATGACTCTTAATAACTATCAAGGTCATCCTTTAAAGGAAGGTTAATGGTGTGATCATTATGAATGGTTTAAGAGAAAACCAAGTTGAGTATTTTTCACTTTCAAGTATCTTATCTAAGGCCCTAGTAAAGAACTTGCCGATTTTGAGTATACAAGACAATGGTAATGTCAAATTTGAATAGCTCTCACTTGAGGATTACGCTTAGAAAAAGAGCAAGATGAATCATCATCCCATCAACACCATTATATATACGTGAATATGCATATTTTTTGACATGTCATATCATAAGCTAGTCATATAATTCTTCATTTTTCATCATAGACATCCAAATAATAAAAAATCATATGATAAATTAAAATATAATTTTTTTTCATAATAATATTTGAATGTTTTTGACCAATCAAATAAATAACACATATTAGATCAAGATCAAGTTTCCCAACTCTAACAAAATAATGCTTATCTCATGAGTTTGTTTTGTTTGCTAATTTCATTTCCTTATAAAGTTTTTCAAAAACTCATAATAATATTTTTTTCTCTATTTATCATTCGGATACAACTTTTTACTTTGGTTTTAAAATAAACTATAGAAAGCCTTTTTTAAAAGCAATAATTGAAAAAATAAATATTTTTTTCCGTGAAAGGCTCCATAGATGCATTCATTTCAGAACACATGGTCTTTTCATGAAAAAAAGCGGGGGGCAGAATTTGTGCTTATTGTGTGAACAACCACTACACGTAAAAAATGACTAAATAGGCCTTAGAACATCACATCAAATGGTCCCCATATCAAAGCAACGTCAACACGTCGCCAGATCATCTCGTAATTTTCAATTTACATCTAATTAAATGGAAAGTTTTATTTTAATAATTATTTACTATTAACTAATTTTGTTTCAACAGTTAACATCCGCTCGTCCTGCAAAAAGACTAAATGTGAGAATTTTGCAGAATGCCAATCAAGCAGTATTAAGAATTCGGCACATGTAATTCAATGCGACTTCCCATGTGCAGAATGGCCAAATGAGGTTACTGCAATATGGAAGATACAAAGGTTATGGCTTCCACAAAAGAGCCATTGCTTTCACTTGTCGTACGACCCCATCTTCTCTTTGTTTTTTAAAGATAAAAATAACAAACTGTAAAGCAGAGAATATTAAATAAATTGAATAACGAACTGTTGAGATCTGCAACATGGTTCATTCATACTTTAATAAGGCTCGTTTTGAGGGTTTGCATGGAAGTACAAATTGAGCATTCCAAGAAGGAATTTTAAAAAGGGGGCAGGAGAACGGATTGGAACGCTTTTTGAGATATACGAACCTCTAAAAGAAATTTCTTTGCTACATAAATGACACAAATTTAATAAAATAATATAGATATTGGTGAAAGATATAAAATATAGAAAGAAACATAAAAAAGATTTTTGTATTTGACACATTTAATACATGTTATAAAATTATGTTTTTGTGGAAGCTTTTCTTTAATCTATCCTAAACATTAGTTTTCACTTTCTAAAAGATTTTTATCGTAATTTTATAATTTTATTTACTTATGTCTTGTTTAAGATTATCTTATTATTCTTTGCATTTTGATAATGATGACCTCTCCATTTTATTTTTCATATAAATAAGATTTTACACATTTAATTTCAAATAAATATGTGTGTGTACATATATATTTGTTCACATCATAATATTGTATATATATATATATATATACACCCATAAACACACAAAACAAGAGTTGAAATTTTTTTAAAATATTATTAAGATTTAAAAGCCATATATAAAAATAAATGGAAGGATGTGGATGTGAACAATAAATATTAGCAACATGTGTACATTAAAAGGAAGCTTAGATTATTTATTACTAAAATATAAGCCAGTTTTTTTTGTGAAAGATATAAAAATTCAAAAATAAGCCTGCAAACAAAGGATTTTCGTTTTGGATACATTCAATAGATGTTGTAAAACTATGTTGTAGTGGAAGTTTTTCTTTGATCAATCTTAAGCATACGTTTTTGCTTCTAAAAGATTTCCATCATAAATTTTATAAATTTATTTACTTATGTCTTGTTTAAGATTATCTTATTATTCTTTGAATTTTGATAATGATTATCTTTCAATTTTAATTTTTACTATAATAAGATTTTGCATATCTAACATATATATATATATATATATATATATATATATATATATATATATATATATATATATATATATATATATATGACACATACACACATTAAGAGAGTTGAAAATTTTTTAGAATATTATAAAGATTTAAAATCTTTATATAAACATAAAAAGTAGCATGAAAATGTGCACACTAAAGATTAGCAACAATTGTACAAAAGACTTAAGGAGTCTATAATAAATGGTTCAAACTTGAAAGTAAGGGTTCAACATAAGCTATGTTAAGGAAACAATATCTTTAGAAATTTATTCATAAAGAATTGATATTCACTACAATAATATGTAGTTCTTTTTTTTATATATTACTTTACTTTTTAAAAGTATATAAAAATTTAAATTTTTTTTCTTGAGTTAATAAGAAGAACAATATTCATTTAAATATTTTTTGAAAAGTATTCAACAAGATTCACTTTATTTTATCAAAGTTTATTTATGGTATTATTATGTATTGCTTTTAATGTATATGAGACGTGGTTCAGTGAGAGGAAAATAAATTATTAGGAATAAAGTTCTTGTTTTTTATGAAAACATTTGAGAAAATAATTTAAAAATTATTTTTAAAAAGTTTGAGAAAGTATCTAAAAATAATTTTATGTCAAAAATATACATAGGTAATGGACACATAGCATACACATTTTGATTTGGATCCTAAAATGGTTGTTTCTGATTGAATCCTGATTTTACCATTCGAGATCAATCTTGGCCGTGGGCTCTAGGTGTCCTTGATCTTGGCCATTGGATTATGTGTAGGTTTTCCCACCTATATTAAAATAGCATGTCCAGAAATAACTTGAATTATAAACTTACTGCAGTGGTTACGCATTGTCTCGTATATCTGGCTCGGGTTCAAACCTCTTGTTTGGCATTTTACTGTGTTTACCTACAGCATTTAACCATGATTAACCTAAGCCATCGAATCGTGCCTGCCCGATCACGCCTGCTTTACTGCTTTCTTTGACAATTGGATGAGTATTTAGTCCCATATCGCCCAAATTACGTTGTCATTGCTCTCTATAAGCTTTTCGGTTAGTATGACTTTCGAGCCATCTGGGGTTGTCTCCCCTTCCTCGACCAAGAGTTGATCACTTAGTTTCCATTCGGCTTTCCCTACAGCTTGATTTCGTACTGTTCCATTCTGTTCAGCTTTCCCTGCAGGCAGATTTCGCACTGTTCGATTCCGTTCGGCATTCCCTGCTACCTTCTTCCATACGATATTGGCATAAATCTTTCTTGATGAGTAGTATATACTATAAATAATGTAAAAATTAACAATATCAACTATAATATCTAAAAATCATGCTTATTAGAATAGATGCCTAAACGTCAACATCATTATTATTGAAGGATCTTACCTTGTTGTCGATGATGTCTACAGCATCGTGATTAGCATCCAACCCTTAACACTGTAAACTCCCACCTATATTATTGCCTTAAGTATCATTTTGAGTAATTATTTAATAAGAATTTTAATATAAAAATTGAGAAGAAA
Source organism: Vanilla planifolia (assembly GCA_023846275.1). Classification (NCBI taxonomy): domain Eukaryota; kingdom Viridiplantae; phylum Streptophyta; class Magnoliopsida; order Asparagales; family Orchidaceae; genus Vanilla; species Vanilla planifolia. The sequence continues at coordinate 470,343 of JAIUJO010000193.1, read as the reverse complement.
AATAATTCTCAAGCAAGAAATAATAGTAGAACTCTAATTTGCCAAACGAGTTGATATTCCTCTCTAGTTAAACTAGAATGACAATTATTTAACTCCTAAAGTTACTTCCCAACTTTCATTTCCAAAACATTAGCTGCACATTCTCCTTTGTTCTCCAATGAGCTTCTTGAAAATTCCTTAATCCTTTATATCGTTCATCGCACTGGGTGAGAAAGATAACATAAGAAAATGCTCTTAATATATATAAATATATATTAAATTCCCAAAACACTAATCCTTTAACTAAATGGACTAAATAAATATCAATATAAACAAGTGATCTATTACAAAAATCTATATAATCATCCAATCCAAAGTAAATACTATACTAATTTTATATAAAAATGCTTAAGAGAATCATTGTACTAGCTAATAAGTAAAATTCATATCTATAACACCCAAATTTACATCTCGTAATATTATTGATACATTACCTATGATATAAATACTAGTAAGACTTTAAAGAGTTTAATAAATAAACAAATAAAATAATTATATATAAAAATAATGATATAATAAAAAGATATAATTTTTTCATAATGATTAAAAATTATACCATATAAAATGTTATTATATAGAAAAGGTAATAAATTTAACAAAAAATATGAACATGTATATATTTATATATATATATATATATATTTTTATTTTCATATTTCTTATTTTTTACATTTTGTAACACTTAAAGATAAGTTCATTATTTCTTCATTCCTTTCATTTCTAATACATTTAGATATATCCCAAATTCCTCTCACTTTAGATCATTATTTTCTAAAATCAATGCCAATAATATATATGTCATAATAGAATATCCTCACTATAATAAGCTTTCATCCTCTCATATCATTTATAGTAGAATCATGTTGATATAGATATGACATCCTCACTTCATATCATATAAAATAAAATTACGTAGCTATAGACGGACTAAACTCACCTTATGTCATGTATAGTATACTCATGTAGATTAAAATGGTCTATTCTTTCCCTATATTATATATAATATAAATTTATAGATATAGATAAATTATCCTTACCACAGGTTATTCTTATTTATTATCATGTGAAGTAGAATTTGTATAGATATAAATGAATTATCATTGTCTTATATCATGTATATTTATTACATATGAGATCACAATATAGTAGATGAATATTTGAGGATAATATATGTAGGAGGTATTTCATTCATTCTACTTCATTTTCATATTTGATAATAAAGCATGTCAAATATTTACATCTAAATGATTTTTTATCCATTAATTTATAGAACTTTTTTATTATATTTCATGTTAATGTTCTTGCTATTTAATGTTATAAAAGAATAACATATGATTAATATGTCATATAGCAACATATTATAAAAATATGATAACTTAAGAAAATAATTACATAATTACTAGATTTGTATAAAAAATATTATAATATGTTTGATGATTTATAAGATTTAGATTTTTAACATGGTCTAATTTGGAGTCTATAATATAAGAGATGCTTAATAAATTATTAAAAAATATGAAAAAATATTATAAATTGATTAGGATTAGATGATGTGTATAATATTTTAAAACTATTTAAAGATTAGTATTTCAAAGTTGTGACATTGATTATTGAGTAAGTGGTAATATTTTAAGTGTTAAGCATAAAATAATATAAGATGATTTTTATTACATTCAATTTCATACATATAAAATAGAGAATTTAAGATAAACTCAACATGAAGTATTTTAATAGAAAATAATAATTGAAACTTTACATTACTATCTAGAAAATAAAAGTGGCTAAAAGAATGTACCTTTTATCATGATGTAGGTGTTGATGGAAACAAGAATTTGTTAGGTTATCAACTATTCTGATGGAAGTTCTCTTATATTCGATCATAGTCTCTTGTAAGGGTTTGGTTGTTGGCTCTTCTTGATCAAATTTCTCGCATATTTGATCCCTGTCTCATACAAGCAAAGTTGGAATCTCTCTAAATAGAATTAGGTGCACACAATTTGCTCACAAATGTGAAAGTAAACAAACAAAAGAAATTTAATTCCATTATTTTTTCTCTTCAACATCGTGAATATCCCTATTTATAAGGATATTAAAGGTTGATCAATAATTTTTTAAAAACTAAAAAATGAAAGATTAAAAGACTACAAATTTAAATAAATTAAATAGTTTTCCAACTATCCATGCATTTTGGGAGACAATAACGACGAGTAACAAAATGATGGGGCAAGAAGCACAAACAAAGCTGCTAGTCTAATTTTTGGGTAGGCGAAGATCGCGAAAAACTAAATTGGTTGGCAAGGACTGCTGGGTTGATGTAAGTTGACACAAGTCAAGCAAATCAACTAGTGTTCTTGAGTGAATTTGGGTCCCATGGGTGTTTGGTTGGCTTATGCAGCGATAATGGAGGTGATGGTGGCAGATCACAAAAGGCGACAAAATCAACCTAAAAAATTTGATTTTAAGTATTTTTAGGCAAATCTAGACAAAATTTTACACAAATAAACTTATACAACTGGTGTGATGCTAATGAATGTATGTTTGTGGGCTAATATTAGACGCTCCTACGTCATTGATGCTTTTCAAAAAGATAACATGAAAATATGTAATTTTTTAAATAACATAACAACGGTTTACCAGGATTTATATCACAGTTTTTTGATTTACCTATCATAAATAATGTATAAAAAATGGAATAAAAAATTTCAATACTTAAATCCCTATTAAAAGATATAAAAAATTATGTCATTTTATAGATAAATTATAAATTAATTTACGAGTGTATTTATATCATAGTTATCAAGTTTATCTACTTAAATTGATGAATTGATTTCCTTTTCTAATCTTATTCTTTTCTTGATTTTCTATAATGTCATGTATATGTATTGGTCAACATATATCATATATGTAGTATGTTTAGCAAACAACTAAAATCATATTAATTGCTTATAAAAACTTAAGTTGTTGTCTTCGAATGTTCTTATATGGTTTCTTTATTAAATCATAAGATCTATAAAAAATAGGCATTTTGAATTGTATTGAACTTTTATAATCTCTCAATTGTATCATGTAATTCCCAAAATTAGCACTCTATTATTCATGCCATTTTTGAACATGCACTTTGATCATTGGGATCATATTATACAATGATATCCTATTTTAACATAATTCATATTTCCCATTAAACACACAATATTTTCCATAACATTGTACTATATGATTTTTACTCTCTCTCTCTCTTTGTCCTACTACCTTGTTAATCATTCATATTACTATGATGCTCCCATTGTAAAGTATGAACAACTCATAGTTCCTCTTTTTAGACAATATGATTCCTTGAGCATACCATATGTTTATACTATTAATCCACCATAATACATCATAACTTATAATGATACACAACATATAAGTTTGATTATAGTCTCTTCTCTCTCAAGAATTAACTATTTTGTCAATAGCTCTAACTAATCATCCAGTATGATCAACTCAGTCATATTTTATGAGATTTCATCTAAAATTCTTTACATGATCCTTCCAACAAACTTGTCTCATGCTTCAATAAATCACTATTTCTTTCATCCAATATGATTCCAAGCATCATACTTACATGATTCTCACTACTTGACCTTTAACTTGGAGGATCATCTAATACAATCATTATAATTATATAATTAAATCATATATTTTACCTTAATCACATCATACAAAGTCAATACCCATATTGCCTTCGTATAGTGAGCCTGACAACAAAACTTTTTTCATAAATGCAACACTCATATCGTTCTTATGTGATGAACTCGATATCCCAAACTATAACTTAAATTCTTCGCATACTAGGACAACTCCAAATTTTGTTTAATATGATTGTCTCATGCCATCTTTCATTATTGCATTTTGATCCTTTATTATTTATGATTTTAAACTAATCATATCATTGAAATGCTCTTCTACCACAATGCCAAATGTCATAAGAAGCTAGTAAAAAACTATAACCGTAGAAATTAATATTTTATCATTCCAATTTTTTATTATCTATAATTCTATCTTCTATCAAGCTAATTATAATTATGCTAAAATTCTTAAAATTATAAATCTAGCTTAGCATAATTTACTTTTTATTATTTATGATTCTATTCCCTACAAATTTATTTTAATCGAACACAAATTTCAAATATTATAAATCTATCATAAACAATATCTTAGAAATTATAATGAAGCTTTTTACGAAAAGGAAGGCCCTGCTACTTATGGAGAAGCCAAGACGGAAGAGAAAGAACATCAAGTGAGAAAGTGGTGTAAAGAGAAGGGAATTATTAAGAGGGTCCCCATTAGAAGAGATGATACTATGAGAGAGAAAGGGGGAAGCATCAAGTGAAAACAAAAAAGTGAGACATTAAAGCAAATATAATAAGAGAGAGAAAAGGAAACATAATGACATGTATGCATTAGGAGCATAAGGGAGCAAGGAAGAGTGTTGAACAAAAGGAAAAAAATGAAAAAGAAAAAAATAGAGGAGAGAGAGAGAGAGAGAGAAGAGAGTGAAGTATTATAGCAAAGTTTTGGGAAAAAAAGAGACATTGTGAGAAAATTTGGTGGGGAGTGGAGACAAAGGGAATTTTGTGAAAATGTTTGAGAAAAAAATTGAGAAGCCAAGCCAAAAGAAAAGTAAAAGCAAAAAATTAATATTTGTGATGTTATCATACATGAGAGAGAAAGGAAGAAAGAGAGATAAATCAATTACTTGGATAAAGGGGAGGATTTTGAAAAAAATCCACTAGCAATTAGTCAATCAAGGAAGATAATGTATTAAGTTAGTGAAGGCTTCATGAATACAAATCAAATTATTTGGTGTGACTATTACATCAGAAAATTAGTCACCAATGCTGCGTATCAGAGGTGCATTATTATGATGTATTAGTGGATGTTGTTTTATTACTTTTTTTCTAGATTTAAAAAAGAAAAAGATTATTTGTTCACATAGTTGCACATGCATTACATGTATGATATATTACTATTAGTGACATGTTCGTAAAATATATTCTTGTTTAAGCAAATTGTTTACTATTTGCTTGGATGTAAACCATGTTTCTTAGTCATAGTTGAGATTATCATGTTTTATTTCACATGTTAGTATTGACATGCTTAAAACTATTATGGGATTTTTCATATCTTTTGGTATTATGTGTGTTATATTTATAAAAAATTGAGACAACATCATCGAAATAACTATGAAATTATAAAAGAATTATTATGAGATTCCTCACAAAGAAAACAAATCATTTATGAAAATGACTCAAGGGTGTTACTTAGGTCAAACAGAGCCTCTCATGTGTGCATCCTAAATTTAATATGAGATTCCTTAAAATAGAAATGTAAATTTTCATGAGAAATTGATTAAGAATGAGGCTCACTAGAGTGCACTTTTAGTTTGTTGTTTCATCATAGGGTGTTGCTAAGGCTCCATGGAATTTTAAACTTGAGGTCAAAAGATCATTGATGATTAAGAAAAAAGATAAATTGATCCTTTCAAATATTAAAATTAACAAAGGGATAGTATTTTATTACAAATAGTGAGAGCATTTCTTTACTATGTTTGTTTATGTTATTAATTTTAATATTTTGTAAATACTATAATATTTTACTTAACTTAACATGTGGCATAAGCCAAAGATGTATGCTATATAGTTTTTGTTTATTAATATAATGTCATGCACTTAGTTTTTCTTTGGTGTTAATAATTTTAGGTAAAATCTTAAGAACGTCATGAGACTTCAGGGGATAAGTAAGAGGTCATGGATTTTTTGTATTTAATTTGTCTTAGAATTCTTGTATTAGGAAAGTTTTATTAATTAATAAAACTATTATGAAAACAAGGATATGGGTCATATTTTAGTGCTTATATTTTATTTATATTGCAATAGTTGTTTCACAAACACAAATTTAAAAATAAAACATATATCTTTTATTTTGTTTTAATTAGAATTCAAACCTAACTCATATGATTGGATTTTAAAAGCAATGATTTGACAAGTTGGTAATGCTAATGTGGACCACCAATACATTATACAAATGCACTTATGATACACAATATTGCTTACCTCTATTTTTATTTGTAGAGGTGACACCAAAGATTTGATCTTAAAATGTATATCAATGTTCTACTTTCCAAGTTATAGTAGTTGTTATAATATTTCTCCTAAATTTTAGATCTCTCTTGTGATTCCTTTATTTGGGCATACCAAATGCTTCAATAGCACCTCCTCTTACCCTCCTTTCCCTAAACTCTAGGACAAAGCAATTTCTATCCCTATTTTATATTTTATAATTTATTTTCATATAATTAATTTATGTTTAACTATAAATAGTAGAGTTCATATGTCTTTTGTGTGATACCTCTTGAACGAGAACTGCTTGTATAACCTTGGAGAGGTTTAGTTAACACGAAGCCATGCAATGTTTCTTCAAAGAAGTATTTTTGGAATGAGATTCATAGGATTTCCCCAACTAAACATATCACACACTTGATAGAGGAGGGAAGATTCGATTCATTCATAGATTGATTACAATTTGACAAATATTTTGTAACTCAAAATCTTTTCTAACTTGTAATAATTTCTTGATCATATATATGTTTGGTTTCTAATTGATCCACTAGAGAGATTATTATTTAATTCAAATTTAAAAATTATTAATCCAAAGGTCATTTCCTCACTTCCAAATCATAATCCAAAGAAATTGGTATTCAAACCATAGATAAATAAGTGATCATTGTTATAAAATATGAAGTAAAACAAATAATAAAGGAGAGGTAAATTATGCATTTAACAAATTTTTTGATTCAAAAAATTAGAAGAATACATTTTTACCTTTAAAATAAAATTTTATTTTATAAATATTATCAACAAAATAAGATTACTAAATAATAAGCAAAATGAATGAAAAACATTCAGGTAGTTGAGCCAAAATCTTCGACTATATCTATCCCAGATCCTTGATCAGGTTTCTCAAATCAAAAAGTTAAAGAGCATGCAATGTTCCTAGAGAATTTTAGGCAAGTATGTATACTTTCAATCTTAATCTTTTCTAAAAATAAAACCTAACACTAAATCAAAGCAAAATTATACCTTTCATATTCTTATTGAACATTGAGGTTTTACGAAGAAGACCATTACCCTCAAAATAGTTGTCAAGGCATCATCTATTTCTTCCAAACCTTCAAGATATTAAACACCAATTAATATCATTAGTTAGTTTGTGCTTAAGATTATAAGCAGAGGCCTCCATTTTTCTTTAGTATAATGGATATGGAAATTAAAATTTTAAAAGATAAAGAAGAAATTAAACATAGGGAGAAAAGTTAGGATCACATCTAGCAAAAAAAATTATTACCTAAATCAGAACATTCAGAAGGTACCAGAATGATATTGAAGAGATGAAGAGATACGACATATAGAAGGTATTGCTGATGGATCTCCAGCTCCAGCTCTAGCTCTTGCTATAATTAAAAAAACACTTTTTTCAGTAGCTACGCATGCTTCAGGACCAGTAGCTACAGCAGAGCCCATAGACTCAAGAAGAGCCTATTTACAAAACAAGCACCCAAGAAGCAATAAGAACAAGAATTAATTAAAAAAATTATAAAAATTATTTAATAGAAAACTCATTTTACCAAATGACATGAATCCAAGTATCCCATGGCCTTGATGATTTTAAAAAGGTGAATAAAAAAAATTATAATGATCTATTGGGATGTGTCTTCTAAGAACAAAATAAAATGACTTTACTATTTACCTTGATGAACATGAGAATATTTTGGCCACTCATAGCTCATAAATGATTAACATTAAAGTAAAATTAAAATAAAAAGATATAGATTCATGACAAACTTGAGGTGTTGATGGTATCATATATAATCTATTATACAGGATCTGATTGAAAGTGGTTAGCTCTTTCTCAATGAGATCCTTAAAACTAGATGAAACATGTTCCATAGAATTGCAAGCTGGAATGATCGTCCTCATCACATGTTCTTGTGTGGCTATTGGTTGAAGGTCCCAAAAGGCCGATGCTTCTTATTAGTATAATACAGGAAAGTGAATGATTAGAAAAAGCCCCGTTAAAGGGATGCATCAAAAGAACAACACCACATCAGTTTGTATGATCAATTGTAAAGTTCAAGATATAATCAAATGAATGCAATCAATTGTTTAAAGCCTTCATGAACCACCATGAATCTTATAGCTAAAGAACAATTGAACTAGCTAATTTAGCTACTCTAAAAATTCAGCGACAACTAAATAGAGATTATCAGTGATCAATTATCATTGAGTAATTTGTAATAAAATTTTTAAAAATAACATTTATAAAGTACTTTAAAATGAATAAACATTTCATGACATTATCAGAACCAACATAAGACATGGAATGACTTGTCCCAATAAAACCTTTTTCAAGTGGCACAACAAGAAACTAGTGAGAAGAATAAGGAAACATGATGTAAACAAGATATATAAAAATCTTTAACCTTTTAATTAAAGAAAAACTTAAAGCAATTTACTTATAAAACAGATTCTCAAACTCTTGACAATAATTTCAAGGCCAAACCACCTCTCATATGTAGTAGATACCCTCAGTACTCTGGGCCCGCAGCCACATGTTGCGTTCATGTATCGAGCAACTCGTATCAATACTAAAACTTTACCTAATGTTCCCATTTTATTAACCGAACCCTTGGAACATTAAGAAATAAGAGATGCACATTATAATTCCAATCTTAAAATATTAGGAACTAAATATGTTTAAATACAAACATTTTAAAAACAAAAATCAATCAAACCTTTGTTTGATGTAGTCAGGTTTCAAATTCATGTTTATCTACAAAACTCTTGCACAGTTACAATAAATGGAGTATGACCTCTACAAATATTGAAATTTGATAACCAAAAAGCAATGGGAAGCAAGAAAAATTCTCTAAAATTTTCTACATCATAACTCAACCAAAACTCAAAAAAAATGTGTCCAGAAGGCCTTGTCTTGACTACTCTTAAGGACACTCCTTGAGCTTTGTCTTAGTCACCTCGAAAACCATCCTTTTTAGCATGGTCTTGCATGACGTTCCTTCTCCTCTTGGACTAAGCCTTAAGAACTTCAGTTAAAAACTCAAACATACCCTCAAGATGACAATTTACTTTAAGCATTGAGTGTCAAAACCACCTCAAGTATACCCTCTCACAACCACAAACATCTTCTTCAAGCTTCATCTTGAAATCTTCATTCAGCTTTTGAATCTCAAATATCTCTCGAGAATAACCTCTCAAGGTTCTTTTTTTTATCCTTGAGCCTTCACTATGCCTACAACATAACCTCTTGATGTTCTTTTTATGATCCTTGATCCTTCACTAGGCCTACAACATCCTTTCATGATTTCTTCCTTCAATCTAAAAAAAATCACATTATTCCTAATAACAACACCAATCCCTTTTCCCTTTTTGATTATCATCCTTGCCCCTCAATCTCCTCATTTTAGAACATAATTCCCAACAATATCTCTTGATATAACTAAGTCTCCAAGAAAGAAAAAATTAAAAACTTTAGAAAAAATGGAAATGCCTTAATCTAAGGATTCCTTCTTTTTGTTTTTGCTCTTGAAGCCATCATCCTTTGGCATCCAAACTCAACCATAATTCTTCTCAATAGTAATTGTAAACATGCTTGATTTCCCATTATTGTTAAAGAGATAGAATGATAACTGTGACAATCTAACTAATCCTATCAAATGCTTCATCAAGAAGCTCTTCTTTCCAAGATTCAATACAAGAGACCACTTATCTCCAAAATTATGAGTTACAATCTTGCATCAACAACCTTCATGGCTATCAAGCTATGCTACTTCCTCTATCTAGCTTCCTCATAGCTAGGATAAAACTTCCATAGAAACTACTTGAATTGACTCCAACTACAAATCCTTGCAACTCTAAAATACAAAAGATTTTTTCATCATGCTAATGCATAATAAATTAGTTTTTCAAGGGATACCTTGCTAAAACTTGTACACTCAAAGATGCAAAAACACATTTCCAACTATCTAGCCATGCATTCTACTTCCTTACATCAACCACTACAAGGTAGGATGCTTATCTTAGCCACCACTTTGAGAGGTTTCAAGAAATCATTGTCACTTGGAGCCATAAGATCACAATGGTCATCATTTCATCACCTAAAGTTCTTTCTTTTTCCCCTCTTATCATCATCTATGCTTCTTCTTGAAGTGGACTCATCTCCAACTATCAACGACCCTCAAAATTACGTCTCATCACCTCATGTCTCATCATCTCCATCAAAAGTTGTGCATGTTGAGTTACAAAAACCACATGGTCTTACAATGATATAAATATTTATCTTACTAAGTCATTTCTCTTCTCATGTTGCCTTTATCCTCAACAATATTTCCACATCTCAAGTAGACCATCCATTTACCAAGATCTACACTAGGTAAGATCTAATACTCTATTGGCAAAATATGATCCATCTTATAGACAAAATGATTACATTACTACAACAAAAACTTGTAGAAAGAAATAAAATATAATACAAATAAGTTTCATAGAGAAATTCCGACTTTTAAATTAAAGAAAACCTAAACTAGTCTACTTATGAAGTAAATTCTCAAAAACTTGGCAACAAGTTAAAAGAAAACAAATCTCACCTAGAGTAATTATTCATGATACCCTCAATCATCAAATCACATGACACTCTAAAGTACCAAGCCACTGCACCAAAACCAATAACTCCTCCACAAATGATTTTTATAGTCTAAACGCTCTTAGTAACAAGAATTAAGAGATATACATAAAAAATATAATCAAAACTAACTAAGAAATGAATAAGACCAAAATCATGGCCATTAAAAATCAAATACTAATTTGATGCATTCAAATTCTAAATTTGCGCTTACCCAAATGTCCTTGCATAACTATAATAAATTTGGAGTAATTTCTTCCGCAAATATTGAAATTAGATTATTAAAAAAGAGTGAGAAAGCCAACAAGATTCTCTAAAACTTTCTTGTTCATTACTCGATCAAAATCCAATTGAAATGAATCCAAAATTCACCAAAAGCGTTTGATGTGAATTGATTCCCATGTGTACTTGCCTTGATTACTCTTAAGGGCACTCCATGAGCCTTTCTTCCTCAACAATTGTAGAAAGTTTCGTTACACATTCCTTATACTCAAGGCCTAACCCTCGAGAACTCCAACTGACACCTCGACTATGTCCCTCAAGACCATAATCTACCATGAATATGCCCATTGATTGTCAAAACTTCCTCAAGTAAGCTTTCTCAAAGAATACATCTTACTCAAGCTGTCTCGTAAAATATTCATCCACGTCAAGCCCACTAACATAGGCCTCAAGGCCAACCAACACCTCTTACGAATAATATCTTCAAGTACCTCTCTTATCTTCCTTGAGTGTTCTCAAGACCTACAAGATGCCTTTTATTCCTCTTAAAGCCTCCCTTGAGAACAAAAGTTGATCCGAATTATTTTCAATCAATTTAAGTAGCATTATCAATATTTAACATTTATCAATATGGAAATAACAAAAGGTTTGTGTTAGGGCAAAGTTTCACTAGAAATTCATAAAAGCATAATGATTCTTAAAAATTAAATATGATATATTTGAGACCTTAAAAAATAAAAAAGTAAAAAAATTTCTATTTAATCTTAAAATATCCCAATTCTACATAATATAATGAGTTATTGAGAATTTAAAAAAGAATGTTCTAACAAATGCTTATACAAGTAGGACTCATGATCAATGATACGTTTCCTTGTTTAGAAATATCTAGACCATATAATTGTTGTCACCTAAGGTGATTTTTGATACTAAAATGCAAAAGGCAATCCTTCTCTATTCTAATTTTTTTTGCTTTTAAGAGAAACTAATAATTCTATTTCTATTTAGATTGTCATTTCCATCTTTCATTTAGATCAAAAAATTCTTTTTTCAATATATACTAATTCTCTAATTCAAAAAGCAAACCTAAAGATAAAATGCATATTTGGTGTTCATTCATGGAATATATGATACCCAAAAAGTTTTTACCCTAAGAAAACTCGCTGAAAACTTCAAGTTTTAAGGATTCATGAAAGATCCTCTCAATACAAATATAATAATTTAGTTTTAACTTTTACAACTAAAAAATATATAAAATTATAATATCATAAAAAAAGACTTAGCCACTCTAAGAGTGCTCACTTCTCATGTGGCTTTAGGCTAGAATTGGATATCATATTTGTGTTGTTATAGCTTATAACTAAACAATACAATATTCCTACTACCACAATCACCATATGTCTAAAGTGAGATCACAAGTGGTGGATCATCTATGTCCTACACTCCTTGAAACCCAAGCATCTTGGAGCTTTTATGCAATGTTTGCCCCTAATAGTATAAGTTCAAGTACACTATAAAGCGTTACTTATCTGGTCCTAGAAAAAAAGTGATTCGATAGTTAAATACTTAACAATGTTTGTACATAAACACTTTTGAATCTAATAAATAGTACACTAAATAGCAAAAGATTGACTCAGGTATATCATTCAAAAACACAAAACACACATAAACATCAAAAGATGCAATAAAAAGATGATATAGTATGCAAGATACTTAAAAATGTTAACACAAATAAATACATTAAATATCAATAGTAAAAGATGAACTCAACCAGTGTACATAGGAAGCCAAAGATGAACTCAAGGATGTAACTCAATAACACGTCAAGTTCACATAACAACAATATATCATTTGAATGAGGATATGGTGTGCAAGAGACTTAACAATGTCAGCATGTAGAAATGCAGTGTAGGTAGACTCAAGTTCTGATCTGTGAGAGTAAAACTCTTCAATTTTCTTCCGTTTCTTTCGTAAAGAATCGTCTACCTCTTTTAACTTCAAACACAACTTCTTCAAGCATTGAACCTTAGATGTCAATGTATTAATGCTAGCTTTTGGTCTAGCAACATCTCTTTCTTTAGCCCAAACATCCAGCTGAACAATACATAATACAGAGTGATCAAGGCCATGGAATCAAGGAAAGGGTTCATTGCATTGCAATGGAAGATTGCATATATAAAACTCCTACAGTGCAATAATCCTCACATTGCTAGCTTATGCATTTTACAAATTGAAGTTAAAAATACTATAAGCTAAGCTATGATATAATTCAATGTAGTTTCAAAAAGTTTCAAAGAGAACCATGATCAAAATCCTTAACTTTTGAACTCAAATAGTAATGAATATAATTGGATGAAAATGCTCAACAAAAATGCACTCTTTTTTGACAAAATATATGTTTGCTCTCTATGATGATTAATAAAAAGGCAACATGCATAATGTAAGCACCAAATATCCAAAAATATTGTGTTAGGAATATATAATTTCGAAACTGTTATGGTAGGCACAACTCTATGAAGTTTGGCATGTTAAAGATTTATAACACTTAGCATCTGAACAAAAACATGAATAAAGAAAATTCACAAAATTCCATATCAGTGATACATAGCGATGATCCACATTATAGTTTAAAAATTTTCTACAAAAGATCCTATTTTAAGAAATTGCATGGGTTAAATCACCTGAAAATGCCTTGTGTTGCCAAGGTTCTATGACTGGACTTCAGAAGGTAGTGTTGTTGTTGCGACTTCACCAATTCCATGTAACCGCTTTACATGTTTCTGGCTAATGCTTTTAGCTTTAGCTGCCTTGTTCAGTGCATCTTCAGTAGCTACAAACTGCTGGACATGAGGTTTCTGAAAGGAAAAGGGATGCATGATATACATCATTACGAATTCTAAAATGAAACCCAATAAAATTGCAAAAAGATGATTCCTATGAGATGAAGCATTTCCATAAGTGTTTCCAATTGAAACAATTTCTTTAGTGTTATGTGGATATTTTCATAACCATAACTAAAAGTGTAGAAGGTTATCTAAAGTAGTCGACATGCATATGGCTTTTAAATAAACCAAAAAACAAACTTGTCTATGAGCAGTACCATAAATGCTCACATCAATCTCATTAAAACTTGGGAAAGGAAATACCAAAAAAAGCTCCATACTACAAAGCGTAAATGTCTAAAGAAAATGAGACCATGAAAATCTTCTGGACAATGAACTCCATAACAAAAAATCTATTACTCATTTTTCCAGTTTCTTTAATGCATGGGACATTTTAAAAGCAGATTATTAATGGCAAGGTCAACTTCAAGCACATTGTTAAATCACAACTTCACACAAACATAGCTTGTAGTTTAAGATTTCGACAATGGAACTTTTGCCAAAGGATAACAACATGCCCAGCCATCATATTAGTTACAATTTTTCGCATTGAATATTTAAATCTTAGGCTAAAATCACAAAATAAACATTTAAAAATCAATTGGCCAAATGAGAAATTTGTTAATCAAGTATATATTTCCATGTTAATGAAATAAGAATCCCCATTTTGTAGATGTCTTAAGCCGTCCCAAACTACCAATTGTCATTTTAACGCAAGTATATGAACCAAGTTGAGCCAATCCCAACCATTTGTTTTAAACTACATGTTGATCTATATAATTTCAATCCATTTCTCATGTAGATAACCCTTACAAGTGATTAAAAAGAATTAATAACAATTATATAGTCAAAAAATAAACATAGCATTTACTCTCCCCTGATAGAAATATGTTTACATTAGCTAGGTTACTTTAGTTAATAACAAATATTAATTATTAGTCATCACTTAACAAGGGTTAATGACAAAATTCTCTACTAATCGAAATGGATAAAAAACTTTTATGTTTATTAGAAATAAGATTGCAAAAAAGTCCATAAGTTCACTAACCTAAATGATTAATAAAACAATATCTATACAAATATTAATAATAAGTTTAGATGATTAAATTTTGTCAATTATGGCATATTAAGTTGAGTTACATAAAATATGTAAATTGATAATTTAACTATATATATACACGCACACATACACACACACACACAAATACATACATACATACATAATACATACAAAGACACTACAAACCACCTTAACTCATTTAATCTTTTATAACAAAAAAGACAATATTGATTTAATCAAGATTACCTTGTAAACTACAAACAAAGATCAAGTAAAAAAAAGCTTAACAACCCTTAAAGATTATGTTATACTCATTATTTGTTGTTGAGGTATCCATATATTTTATGTGTTATGTGATAATATAATATGAACTTATAATCTTTTTTCTATATAATATTTTAATGAAAAAAATGAGAGATTAAAAAAAGGAGCCTGGTTAAGAGCCAAAAACTTTAATTCCTGTGAAATTAGTGAAATACCACTTCGACTAATGCATCAATCTCTACATGTCCAAGTTTCTTGTTCAAAGAACAAAAGAAATTAAAAAGGAAAAATTCCAAAAGACAAATTCTAAGCTTACATTTGTGTTCTTCCTTGCACAATAAAAATTATACATGTATTTACTAAATAGAGGAAACTATACTATTAGCTGCAAGAAACACAATCACAACTCAAGTAGTACATCCCTAAAAAAATTCTTCTCCATGCAACACTTGATTCGATTACTACAAGCTCATTATGCTAAGCTTCCCTCATTGCTTTGCAAGCTTTCCCTTTGGTAGAAAAGAAGGGCAAAGAAAATATCCTTATGGTAGGATGGAGATATGCAATGTTTTCTCCTCAAAAGACTTCACGAGTCAACTCAAGGTCAAGTAATTTTAAAAAGTGTGAGAAAAATGTCCAAGCCAAAGCATTGTCCAACATATGCTTAATTTTCTTTGTTTGGTAAGTTACTTATTTTTTGGAGTAGCTTTGATGACTTCCCAAGAAATTTTAATGTATTCTAATGTAATTTTGGACAGGTTGTAAATGGAATTAGTGCTTTGCAAACATCTTTTATTAAGAAAAGGGATAGTTAATTCTATCACTTGGTAATATTTCTAATTAGAAGGTACAACTCTTATAGTTATAGTATTTAATAAATGTATCCCTTACCCTTGTTCATCATCCATTCCAAAAATTTAGGCATTTTTTCACTAGACTATATTTTGCTTACCAAACTATCAAACTGTTTTGCTATGGATCATTATGAAAATTACTCAAGGGCAAAAGTCTCATCTTCTTTGCAAGTACCATATTTCATAGAATAGTTGATATTTATAATTCAGCCATCGAATATGTATTTCTTGAATTATTGTAGTAATTTCAAAAAAGGCTTACTTTGACTTATGGTCAAGTAATTTTGTAGTGGATTCTTAAGTTACTTGCTTAAATATTTATTATTCTTTCATTATTAGGCTAAGGTTACCAATGTCTCTACAATAGCAACATAAAGATGCTTGTGGTGACAATAGTGAAAAAATCACAAAAAAAAACTCCTATTTTAAATATAACTGGTGAGATCCCTTGAAAATAGGTAGTGGTAGAACCCATAAGAATAAATAATAAAAAAACTCAAATCACTTTGTTAGGCACTCTATCGTAATAATCTAAAATTAAAATTTTATTGTATGTATGAATATGCCATATGAAAAGGGATGACCTTATGAATGAAAAAAAATCAAAATGTGCACATGAAACATTAATCTCAAAAAATGGAGTAACAAAATACCTAATGTTTAAAAAATGGCAAATAAGGAAAAAAACAAATGAATGTGCGAATGACTATAAGGTCTCCTCTAATAGATAATCTCAAATAAAATTTTAAGAAATAATCGCAAATATAGTTTATCAAACAATAAGTATAAGTAATCTCTTATATGAGAAATAATAGGAAACTACAATAGCATACTCTATATTATTCTACATATACGGAGAAGGCATACTTGTCTTTCAAGTGGTTGATTGTAAGTTCCTTGTAAGGACAGATTTATACCACTCGGACTACCATAAACCTGATATAGTAAAGGGGAACTTGCATCCCGAGTTGTAGTATCTATTACCATATCATTCTTAGATTTGTACCTAAGAGGAACAGTTGATAATCCATTTAATATGATAGACCAATAAATTGGGTATTTCTAAAGCATAAAGTCATTCACAGAATGCTATAAAAGATTCTAAATCTTAATTTTAAAATAGTTGTTCATAATTGATAATTAAGGAAAATATCTTGTGATAAAAAGGTAAAACTAATAACTCTCAAAAAATTAACCTTTTAACCAAGAAATGGATAAATATTATTTATACTAGTAAAATAGTAATATTTAATTATCTTCCTAAAATTTATCGATATAACTTACTTCACCAAACACAACCAAAAATTTCAAAATCATTCGTTAACCATTTTTTATGTGCTATTTTTAATTTTATCTTAAGGAGTGATTAACCATGCATTTGAAATGAATTAATTATCCAACTTCCTACAATAGCCAGTAAAATTTATTATTCATCACAAATCTAATTCTTAATAAAAAAACTATAAGAAATATAATTTAATTAAAGATAAATAAACATCATTATCAAAACTCATCATAATACCAGTCTAACATCGATTTGGCACTAACAAGACATTTGGTCTACACATTAAGTTGACCTTGACATTAGTTTTTTACAATTCTGGCAAGAGAACAAATCTTATCATAATCCTGAACTTTGTTTAATAATAAAAAAAAGATTATTATATTCAATCTATCTACCATTCTTTCTAGAGCCTTTTGTAACCTCTCTTTTTGACCTTAGTTCATGCTCTATTAATTTTGTATTCCTATCTTATCAATGCTTCATGAACAAATTCTTAATTAAGTTAACAACATCAAACCCAAATAACCAAATGCTAACAAGCTACACAAGGAGTTAAGATAGACAACAAATTTAAAAAAAACATTTCACAAATAGTGTACATTGAATGAGTTTATAGAAGGAAATGGACAAAGATTAAGCAAAAAATGAAATAAGTTTGTTAATATTTCACTAGTACATTTTAATGAGAGCACTCTTAGATGATTGAAATTACATCAATATGTCCTTTGCATAAGTTATACAATAAAAAATGAAATTAAAGTGTAATATCAACATGACAACAAAGAAAAAGTAGCTCTTAAATAGTATCAAACAATAGCCATAATAGTACATACACGATTTCCATAAGAAAACAATTGGCAGTGCGACATTGACATTGAACTTTGTAATATTTTCCTATCTACAACAATTATGCTCCAATGCATTTTTGAAGCTATAAATGTATGCTAATTGCTTCACAGGACTTCCAAAACTTGAGAAACAAACGAAGATTTATCAAACCTAAGGAAAATCTTTTATAAATTCAGCCTATGGGGAAAGAAAAAAATAAAACAATGATCTGAAGGTAAAAAGAATTACCTCAAAAGCTCTACATAAGCTCGGATGTCAATATTTTCAGTCTCCCTATGGATCAATTTGTTGTAGTGCAATGCGTATGCAGCGATTGACTGAACTAACTTTGAAGGATTTCTAAGAGACTTAGTTATCACAGCCATTACATCTTCAGGTACATCACCTTCCAAGTCATCGAGAAACTTTGTAGCATCTACTTGAATACTTGAGTTCAGTCCAATCCCATTATCCGCTGGGAAGGTACTTTGGATTCTTTCAATCATATGCCTTGCAAGAGACTCATATGCCGATCTAATGATTCTATCTCGTGATGTCTCAATTAAAATGACATCATTTGATGATTTTCTACCCTTGACTATTGTGTAAACTGCTTCTTTCTCACTATACGAGGGGATCTCAACAACAGAATCACCGGCACATTCTGTAATCAACCTCCTAATGTCTCTCGCTTGGCTACATATTGATGAAGCTGTTTTTGGTACTCTTCAAATATCTTAGTTGCCTGATGACATTGCTGACCATAAGCTTCTAACATCACCTGTTTGTACCTTATATGTTAACCAAAAGAAAGGAAATAGTTATTCATTAAACAAGTAAAAACCTAAAGGTAATTAGCAATTACACCTTCATTCCAATGGAAAACACATTAGCAGTATCACACAACTTCAGAAAATATGCATTTAGTAAACAATAACACGAACAATAATGTATTCATGACCTTGCAAAGTAAAAAAAAACCAGTTCTCCAATTCCAAATTCCAACATTTTGTTATGTATAATCCACTTGCTACAAGAATCCCCGAATGCAAAAATCAAATTAAAAAAAGTAGACAACTCACATAGCATTGGCCCTCTGGTTGACCATTTGCTTCCGCACCAACTCTTCTCTTTCAAACTCCACCATCCGGGACCTCAACTCCTTCCTTTGCCGCCTAACGACATTCCTCAACCTCACCACCTCCTCCTCTGCGAGGTCCCTCTCCCTCATCGCCACTTCCTTCACCTCTAGAGATTATCCATCCTCGAAATCCAAGCTTCCATTTTCCTTCTCCCACCTCCTCTCTTTCACGCCTTCAGCAGGTGCCGCCACTCCATGAACCAAAATATTTCAGCGAACCGTCACAGTTGTTCTCTCCGATCGCACTCTTTGAAGGAGAAAGCTCCACACGTGGAACATGTTTCCCCGACAGATCTTGCTGATCTGGTCAACGGAAGGATGCTGACCATGGTATCCCATTTCGTTCTGAAGCCAATCAATCATCACCTCCAACCTCAGGACTCCGCCCCCTCCTGGAGCCTGCACAGTGTACACTGATGGAAAAAATACTCTATCGTAGAAGAATGTAATCTTCACAGTTGCCATTCAGATCCAAAGAAGCACCGACGGAGAGCTGTAAAACTGAGCAACGTTGACACAAAGGCTAAAGGAAGACGTAGATAAAGCGGTAGATGAGTTCTGATCTAGAAGGCATAGGATGAGAAAGGGTTAACAGAGTAGAGAAAAACAAAGGTATTCTAGGAGGGATTGAGGAGAAGGTCATTGAAAAAACTGAAGTGAGGAGCATCTTGGAATTCGATGCTCAGTCCATGGCATTAGTTCTCCGGCCGTAGAGGCAATTGAAATTATTATCTATTTTGATTATACTTTTTATAATAATTTTATGTTAAAAATTTAATTAATTAATTAAAATATATTAAATAATATTATCAAAAAGTACTATTAAGAACTTGATGGGTTTTATAAATTTGTTATTAATTGTATTGAAAAATGATTAGAAAATATTTTATCTCTTAATGAAAAGTGAATCAAACTTTTTAATGTTATTTTACGATGATATAACAATCTTTTATTTTTTGACATTGTTTTCTATTTTTAAAATTAAAAGTATGTATTTAAACTTAGCTAAACAAACATTTGATAATATTTTGAAAAGCAATTTCATTAAAAAAAATAAGTTTGAAATTATTGCTCCAAATAGTCTTGATAAATATGGTACTAAAAAATTAATAAAATGGTTAATATTATAATTATTTTATATATATATATATATATATATATATATATATATATATATATATATATATATATATATATATATATATATATATATATATATATATTAAAGTAATTTTTATAATTTTTTCATCTTTTGAATTAAAATTTATCTTTGGAAATATTGACAAAACATTTTTTTAATAGAAGATATTAGTTTTATGATATTACTAAAAAAACTTATTCCAGTAATTAATTATTGATCATTAGATTATTTTAAATAGTTTTATTAATGGCTAAATTTATAAAAAAATAAAATATTTAATCAAATATTATAATAATGCTGAATAATAAAAAAAATACATACATTAAAATCATTTCATTATAAATCTATTTATTTCATTGTAAATAAATAAATATAAAAAATAAAAATTATATCTTTAATATTTGATTTATAAAAAAATAAGAAAAATCATTTTGTCTCAATTTCAATATCTAATTATCATTTGAACGATAAAGACCCCTCCATCAATCTCGTATTAAAATGTTTGTTGAATCATACAAAATCATAGTTTCTTAATTACCCATAGTTTTGATTCAGTAACTACAAAAATCATACAACTCTTAATATGTTTAACGTTAAAATTTGTAATAAATAATGACGATTTGTTTGTATATTTTTCTTTGTTTCGATAATATTTTTTTATATGTTATTCATGATATGTATATATATAAATATAAATTTTTTTGAATAATACTTAAAACTTGAAATTAAATATTTTTTATATCATTTTTTATTCTCATAATAATAAATAGTTATTTTTTTAAGAGGATTAAAGTTTTATTTTGACTATCACACATAGTCTCAAAATTATTTGAAGAATTTTTAATTATTATATAATAGATGATTTATTCTTATATACAACTCAATAAATTTAAATTTTTATGAACAATTATATAAAACTTTAATTGATTATTATGGAATGTATCAATTGGTTTTCTTTTCCCACATAATTTATTTTTTCCTTTGTTTTGGTTTTGATTTTTAGAAATGATTTTTTTTGTTGCTACAATCTTTGAAGCTTTGTTTATGGAGTTATAAGGTTTTCATCGGACAGGTCTTCCTTTCCCTTCTCTTTTTCTTGCTTCGACGGCCCTATAGTTAGGATTTTCTCTGCCTCCGTCGATGCCATTGCCGATCTCGATCTTCATGTACTGAATGCCACTGTTTATAGGCATTTCAAGCTCCACGACTTGTGTGTCTCCTTTGACACTCACCGCTTCGCTTGTGCTCTCTAGGTGTTCCAAGGCTGAAGGTTTTTGCCTCTCTCTCTCGCTCTCTCTCGCCTTCCTTCTTTCAGGCCAATGATTGTTGTAAGAGTTTAAATAGCTTACTATCCATGATCATTATAAGTGGTTATTACTCTTTCTTACCTGTTCTTAAGTTGATAATGGTATTTTTGTTCTGATGTGTTGTTATCTATCCGGTGCTTCACATTGTCTTGAATTCTTGTGAGCCGAGATTGTGAATACCTTTCTATATAGAGTTTTGTTTTTGCCTATCATAATTTGTTTGTCTGGATTAGGAAATAAGGGCTAGTTTAGTTTCATGTTGATTAATTTGTGCAGAGTGTGCGAGGTTCCTTGTTGATATTTACACTACATGGTTTTTCATTAAATCTACTTCATTGTCAAAATATCATTTAGGAAAGGAATGCCTTGCACTTTTCACAACCAAAAGTTCCATGAGGTTTGAAATCGCTCCTTTACTTTTAATAGTGAAAAACTTAAGGTCTGATTTTTGAGTTCTATGATGATTTGTCTCATGCCATTTCATTGGATCATGAAATTAAAATGTGCCTAGTTTCAATTACAGCATCCACTCTCAATTAGTAGCATAGTATTATTGCTAGTTCAATAGAGTGGTTCAAGATCTCTATTCGATTTGTTAATGATATGTTTGATGGTCTTATTAAAAAAGTTAGCTAATGTAATTTTCTTATTAATCAAGATGGCGTTGAATGAAATCTTGAAGTTGGATTATTTAGCTTTTGTTAAATTGCTCCATTCTTGGACACAATGTATTTATAAAAGCTTAATTATTTAATATATATTTTGTGATTACTAGGCTTTGTTGTTTTCTGTGTTTTACCTTAGTGTTTATCTTTAGTTATCTTGAGTCATAGTCATTAACTATTCTTTTCTAGAAGCTCACAAATGCCATGCGGATTTTATAGTTCTAACATCTTGTACATGTTTTTTTTTGTTGTTTTATTATTTTTACATGTTTGCCTTATGCTTGTCTTTGTTTATCTTCAATACATTATATTATCAATATTTTTAACAAAATGCATAAGTTATTTTTATTATTATTGATTTCATTTTTTTCATGCACACCTTTTTCCTTAACATTAAAAATTGAGATTGTTTATGTACCTGATATGTCCTTCTAATACATTCTTTTAAGTATGATCTTGAGGTTTAGAAAAGGCATACTTGTTTAAAGTATCAATTAATATTCATGAATGTAGTTTATATATGCTTTTTTAATGTATCAATTAGTGTTCATAAACATTTTATGCTCACATGCTTGCTTTAAGTCTCAAATACTTAACATGTGCCAACTTGTTTAGGTTATTGTATGTTGTCCTTTTTACAGCTCATTCATATTTTTCGATCAAGTTGGTTATTTGGGGTTTGTAAACTTAAGCATTTATGATTTAAATGAGACAACCTTTAATACCATCCATTATACTCGAATTGAGCTCTAGTTGACCTAACATAATTGAACTTGATCCCAGTTCTACTTGTTTGGATCAAGTCATTTACAACCTTGCAATTTGTAAAGTTTAAAATAAATATTTTGAGGGCATAAATCATACTCTTCACAACCACAGTGTTCATGGAACGAATAGCCCCATCCATGTTTTTTAGCTTGTATTATGATTTAATTTAATGTGGGATTGGGTACTAAAATGTCTTTATTTAATGTTCCTTCATACATAATTTGTTTTCAAATGTAACATATCTTAAATGCTTATACCCCTATAATCCTATTTTTCTTTTTTTGATTCATTTAATGATGATGATGACCTTGAACAAGATCTATTCTATGTGTTAATATGGAAGCTCTCTCAGAGATGATATTGATGGTAACTTATAATTTGATGATTATTTTAGGCATTCTATTGTAGTTATTGATTTTTCTTTGAATTCCTATTGAAAAGTTGGTAAAACTTTTGGGAGCGATTAGATACGCAATAGCTTATTTTGTTCATCTGATATTCAGAAACCTATTTTTTCTGTCTCCTCCTTTGATGAAAATTGAAATATAAAAGAATATATTATTAACCGTGTTTTTGTTTCATCTTAGCTAAAGATAAAGCTCTATCCATTTGCCATTTTTGGCCATCTTTTTGGTAATCAGCGGTAACATTGCACTTCAATTCAAGCAATGAGTTGCAAAAAGGAAGCATTGCTATCTTACTAGGGCCATATTATTTGATTATATTTGTAACAATTTAACTTGTACACTAAAAGAAATGTCAGTGTAAGACTAGTGCATGAGACATTGTTTAATATTCTTGTCTATCGTGCCACAACTTTCAGGGAATTTACTGACGTGAATGGTTTTATCAGCATGCATGTGAGCACTGATTATAATCTAGAATAGAATAGTGGGGTGAATATGTAGGATTGACCTTTTTTCCCTTTTTCTGGTAAATGGTTTTTTGGAGCTAGGTTTGCTTAAAGAATTCTTGATGCTCTTGTTAGAGTGGCCAACTGTTTGAATTTGATGTCTTCCCATGATAGTGCTAGCCTTTTAAGAGTTTTTGGGGAGTTGTCCATGGTCATAACAAACATAGTTTGCTTTCCATATCTAAATGTTTATATCATGATTCCTGTATTTACGTTTCATTTGGTTGGATACAATTTAACATTTTTTGAATATTTAAATCATGGAATTATAAATGATGACATTTTAAATTCAATTTATGTTTTATTTTTTGGGTGTTGTTATTCTTTTACTTGATTTTCACAATTTTGTTTGCAAGAAACAAAAGTTTTGTGGAACCTAAAGTGCACATGAATTTATAAATTCACCCAATCAAAGAAAAAAATAAGAAAATTTTTTCTTTTGAAAAAATGTTTAATAGTTACAATCAACTAATTAGACTTTATGTTAATGTCTACTCAAGTTGTTTTCGAATTCATTATCTTCTGTAAGCATGTTGTGAATCTTCTCATATATAGTTTTTTCAGGTATTTTTTTCTCTAGTAGTAATACAAATCCTTCATTTGCCATCTACATAATATATAGTTTATTTTTCAAGATTAAGTGTCAGAAAATAGAGGGAGTTACTGAACTACAAAATAAGAAAGTGAGGCCCATCCCTCCACCACAAAAAAGGGGGCCTCCCCTGCATATTCGTCGCCCTGGTCAACCAGTAGACCGTGAAAAGGTATCTGTTAACTTCCTTTTTTTCCTGCCAACATTTTATGTTTGGTGCCTATTTGGCTTCTCTAATGTATTTGTATTCTTATCAAGTTTCATTGCATGACATTTAGTTACACTGCTTATTTATGTTCATGTTAGGGAAGTTGTAAAGGAATTCTTGCTTTGATTGAAGCAAATTAGTATGTGAGAATTTGGTTACACTATACTATCTTATGCTTTCACGTGATGATTGTCTTGAAATATTGATTAATGCTTCTTAAAAATCCATTATAAGTTCACTCATAGTACTTTTGCATGTTGTGCCTTAATCTTATAATTTCTACTTTCTTTCAAATAAGGATTTTTAGTCCAAGACAAATCTACTTAACTACCACATGTTATAATAGATATGATAGAATGAAATTTGGTTTCTAAAAATAGTGAAAAAATTATTGTTATAGTTTTTACCACTATTAAAAGGAAGATATTTATCTGTACGGTTTATAGAATAGGAATCAAATCATGATGATTTAATTTTTCAAAAAAATATAAACAAATATTTTAGTAAATATATTCATATAATAATTTGATAAAGTTGAGGATAATCAATCATTACATGAATATTACAATATTATTATATTTATTTTAAGTATATGCATGAAGTCATAAACAATTATTTCAGGTACTATGGAATCATGTTTTCATGTATTATCCATCCATAACTAATGAGTTTATAAACAATAATACTCCACATGATAGTATAACATTGAGGGTTGGTTTGATTGCTTAAATTTGTACTTTTAATCACAAAAATACTTATTTTAGGTCATGTTAAATAACTTATCTAATTATACTTATTTATAAATTAGGGGGGATATCACTATCTTTTTTCATTTTATTATTTTAATAGCTCCAAAATATCTTTTATTCTCACAAACTAATAAGTGAAGATGTTTAGGGCAAATTCAAAATAAGTATTTCTAAATAACAAATCATTAAACACAACATTTCAACAACACTTAACAGCACTCTTCAAACTTATTTTTCCTTAAATTATTTAATATTCGATAGGGGCCAACCAACATTGAGCCAACATCTCTCAAATGATGTGAATCAAGCATTTGTCCATGATACAAAGTTTCAAGCTTTTTTCCATTCTATCATTCGTTTCGTTATCCTCAATTTTTTACAATTATTTCACCATTAGTAGACCATAAAAATTGCATCCATAACCATGCCATCACTAGCAAAGTCTCCCCACTATATGAATCTCAGTCTTCACATTCCAAAATTATTGAAACATTATCTTCTTTATCTAAGAATAAATGGATCAACCCCTCTATGCACATCTCAGTCTTCACATTCCAAAATTTTTGAAGCACTACCTTCTTCATCTAATTAATAAATGGATCAATAATTAAAGGTTTGTTTAGCTTAAGAAATTATCCCATATATTCCTAATAGATTTATATGTTTCATTTATTATAATTTTTGTTTTCTACATTTTCCATTTGAATCTTTAACATCTCTTATGAGATACTTATATATTTAGATCTCTAAATTATTTTAATTTAAGATTTGAAATATGCTCTTTACTAAATACTAAAATGCTCATCCACTGAATGATATTCCAAAAGATATTACCTTTTTTGTAATGTACATCTCAAGACAATTGTTAGTATAGAATTCATTTCATGATCAATATTTTTAAAAGAGAAATTTCTTCTAAAATATCAAACACAGCAATTTATGAATATAGTTGTACTACATACACTTACAAACGAGTGAACGTTATGCTTTTGATGTGACAAATGAGCTCCTCTTAGTATGAATTTGAATCAAATATGCCCTTTTCCCCTTTCCATTCCATATCTATATCTAGATTGTCTTTTGAATAAAAATTGCCAGGTATGTAATTTATGTGCTAATGAATCTCGTATGAACTGGAGGTTCAAGTTCAAATAGGGGCAAATTCCTCAAATTCTCTTAAAAAATATAAATCGTGCAAACATTCTCCTCGTTTGTTTTGAATAACAAGGCCAAACCATTAGTTTCTAAACTTGTTGAGAGAAAAAGATGAAAGCATACCTTATAATTTTTCTCACTTAATTGGTCACATGAAAATAAATGTATTAAGAATCATTGGCTTCTAAGCAATGTAGATAAATGCTATACTTATTGGGCATATATTTTGTGTTTTGTTACTTGATTTCTTAGTTTTCTAAGATCAAGTTGAATGATTTTAGGTTATTTTAGTAATTCTCTTGGTTTTATCAAAAAAATTGGTCCAAAAAAAAGTAGAATTAATTTGTTAGCAGAGTTGATCATTTCATCTCTATTTAATGATACTTGTGTATGGCATATATAGCCTCTTTATATTCCTAAAAATTCCATTTTTTGTCACTTAGCCAATGCATGCCATCTTAAATATACCCATTGGTCCAAACGTTGTTATTCAAAAGTTTATTTTAACTCTCCTATATTTTTTTTATTATGGCTAATTTGAATTTAATGTAATGCTTGCTTGTCACTAGAGGCTATAATCCATGTTTAGGAACATATATATTTTTTAAGGCATCAAAGTTTATAGCAAACTGAGTTAAATCATGACAATGGTTTTCCAATTTGGCCACTTTGCCAATCAAGAAAATTTGAAGTCTTTTTATGAATAAAAATTGTCACACTAAGAGCACATTTTGTGAGAATAACAGGACTCATGTTGTCCTTTTCTTTTAAAGTTAAGTTCTTGCACTATGGTAAACTGATACCTGATATTTTGATCCATACAAGTACTGTAAATAAAACAAAATATATTATAGAATGTATCACTATAAAGTATGTTCTGAAAAATACTAGTATGCATATGCCAATGTATTCATCCTCATACAGGTGCATATACTGAAGCTAAGATTGATCATAATCAGACTATAACGCGGAATTTTTTTCTCGATTATAGTTGAAAGCTTCATTTTTTTTGTTGATACTAGAGATAATACTGAAATTCTAGCAACATATAGTAAAATATATTGGCAATACAAGAAAAAACATGCAAATTCTTTCAATTTTAGGGCATAAAGGACTCTATATGATTACAACTCTACCATCTAATTAATAGAAGCACTTTAAAAATTAAAACAACCTCACTAGATCATTATTTTTAATAACATATAATTTATAAGGGCACAACTTAGATTGATAATGGTTTCTCTTTGCCAAGGGTACAGAAAAATATCAAAGGCATAAAATATAATACTATGCACAACTTCAATAGCTATTTAGTAAAAGAAGATGAATGCTTAGTTTCCAGAACAATGGGTGATGAAAAGGAAGATAGTTCATCACCAAATACCATACACGAAGATGACAAAGCAGTAGATCAATCAGATGCCGAACAAATTATTAAATCTGACATGAATATTATGGAAATGGAAGAGGAAGCAATGATCAAATCCATCATTTGCAAAATACATTCTGCCAACACCAAATTGTTTTAATGACTTGGGGCAACAAAAAATGCATTGCTTCAGTTGTTGTTTTAGAAACCCTCATGGACAAATGTACTTTAATCACTCAACCAAATTGTTTTAGTGGCTTGGGCCAACAAAAAAAGCATTGGTTCAGTTGTTGTTTCTGAAACCCTTGTGAACAAATGTACTTTAATCACTCAATCAAATTGTTTTAATGGCTTGGGCCAACAAAAAATGCATTACTTTAGTTGCTGTTTTAGAAACCTTCTTGGACAAATGTACTTTACTCACTCAGCCAAATTGTTTTAATGGCTTGGGGCAACAAAAAATGCTCTTAGTTGCTGTTTTAGAAACCGTCGTGGACAAATGTACTTTAATCACTCCACCAAATTGTTTTAATGGCTTGGGGAAACAAAAAATGCATTGTTTCAGTTGTTGTTTTAGAAACTCTCCTGGATAAATGTACTTTAATCACTCAACCATTGTTTCAATGGGAATCTAATGGCCGCATCTGGGTTTGACGGCGAGGAACCCAATCTCACAGGCATTGACATGAGCAGCAAATTGGAGCAAACATGTCAATTCACTGGCTAATGAAACCTCCTGAGAGATGTTAACAAACATCAGCTTTTTTGAATCACCCCCAACACAAGGCTTCAAACACTAAGAGATTATAGAATATGATAAGAATGAAGATGCTAAAAGTTGAAAATTTATTTTTTTAGTAAACAAACAGCTTTTTTCTTAACATTTTTAAAACTAACGTAAAGAAATTGTACACACTGCAATATACTAAACATCCCAAAGTTCCATGGCCATGTACTTGTAGAAGGTATGTCAATTTTGAGTTTCTGTAAGGAACATGATCCTCCTTCTTGGCAATTGCAAATATAGCATTGCTTGTTGAAGACAAGCTTTTGTTAATTGCCTGTTTCAAGGACAAAACAAATTTCTTCATCTGCATCTAAAACAAGAATTTTTAGCATAAAATGAGAAGCAATTCTTGCCTGGTTTTCCTTTAGACGATCTCCGGTCGAACCACTTTTAGCAAGATGCTCACTTCTAACAAGATCTATTGGTTCAAAACACCTTCAACCTGTTGTTTTGTGACCTACAATGAAAGAGTCAGGTCAACAAATGTCTTTGGTAACAAGCTTAATGGCTCAAAGAAACAAGGAACAATCATCACTCACAACATTCACCCAAGATATTCTTAAGGTGAGAACAAAATGGCTTCTTGATGATTGTTCATTCATCTGAGTCTTGCCAACTGACCTGATGAACAAAGTAAAACCTGAATAATTAGTTCCAAACTCTTGCGATGATAGTCTTGTCTCTAGTCAGGTTGGGAAAGAGAAGAATGATCCAGAAGTGAAAAAATGTTGATATATAATCGTACGTTGAAAAGCATGCAAGCAAAACACAGCTTGGTACCCCAAAATATGGTACACGAAATGAAAGCATACACATGCCGTATTCAGTTAGCCACCAGAAACTAGAAAACAGAAGATGAATGCATGCATGCAAGCAAAACAAAGCTTGGTACCCAAGAATATGGAACATTTGGGAAACTGAATACACATGATGTATTAAGTTGGCCACCAGAAACAAGAAAATAAAAGATGAAAGCATGCTCCAATTTACTATGTCTATGCTAATTTTCATTACTTGCTCCTTGCTGCTTGACAAGCAAAAAGGAAATTTCCTTTATTCTACACACATCGACAACAGTAAGGTCTGGCACATGTGTATTACCAACTGAATCGTGCTTGATGGTATATTACTTGTTAAGAAGAGTTAGACAACTGATTGGGTGATAACAAATCACGAATTGTTTCATGGTAGATCTCTAACATTGATGCCTGTAAGAGATGAAAACCATGGTTTGAAAGCAGGAAAGATTGAGCACAATTTATGTTTTCAAGTAAATTGCCATTCACACTTGTATTTTGTAAGTACAACCCTGGCATTATAGTGATTGGCTAGTCTCAAAAATCTGCTCCAAGGAACGTGGTATTAATCCTTTCTGCTCAGGGGCTTCAGGCTTGCCCATCATGTTATAAGTTTTACTAGAACCAGTTTGTCCATTAGCAAAGATACCAACCTTTTTAAAGAAGAGATAGTAAAATTAAGAGTTAAGAATAATGAATGAGCACTGAAGCTTGTTATATGAATTTTCTCCATGATAAAGAACTAATGTTGAAGACCAAACTGGGCATTCAACTAGCTCAACAACTGGTTGGATCATCTGATTCAATTGTGCTGGCGTAGTGATGTGAGCAAGGTCATTTAAAGTTTTTTATGCCCACATTTATGTCTACTGTAGGAATAAGATATGAAAAGTTTTTTGAAAAAAAAGTGAATGAAGAAAATAGAAACACATCAAAAACAAAATAACAGGAAAATTTATCCCAACTACATCTTAAACATCCAAATTCATTTAAACTAAATTAAAATTTCCGTTAGATAAAAACAAAATATTGACAAATCACTACTCCTTTGCTAAGCTACTTTGATTAATCCATTTTTTACCATTTTAGCATTTAACAGTGTAAAATAAACCAATACAATGGAGAAGCTCAACAAGCTATTTCTACCAATCATACTTCATTTCCTTCCAAGAGAAGGCCAACCCACCCAAACTCACTTAAAAAAACAATAAATACAAACAACAAAAGTATAATTAAGTTCATAAATCAAGAAACATGTGAAAAAATGCATTCAACAGAATAACAATTTTTAATTTGATCTGTAACACGAAATAAGTTGACAATAAAAATTGATCAATTATATGAATTTTCTAATTTTGCTAGAGCATCGAATGATATCTAATGCATTTTATCAAAAGTTATAGTAGCTTCTTTAAAATTAAAAAAATTATATTGTTTTAGAAATACAAAATACTTTCTCATAAAGCTTCATTTGATTTAAGCACTTATACTCAAAAGATTTTAAAAATCATTGTCTTAACCATCTATACTAGCATCCTTATTGCATGCAAAGTATTGAGGATAACTATAGATTTTAAGAAACAAAAGAGAATTTGAGTTAAAGAATTACTAGGTGCAGTGGGGTACTACAAAAGGGAAGCTCTTCCAAGTTCACAATTTGAACTAAGAAATAATAAAGAGTTAAACAAAGAAAGAATGACCATCAGAGAGAAAATCAAATATAGCCAATTAAATATTCTCCTTTCTCTCTCTCTCTCCTCCCTCCTCTCAATTCCATATGCTAAATGCCAAGAATTTATTTATGGACAATTAAGTCATTATAAAACCCATTAACATGACATGGTAGTATTGAATTCCATGGCAATAAAAATAGTATCTTATTTTGATAATAACAATAATAAACACTTTAAATATTTATTATGTAATCTAAGTTATCTATTTAGTATATTCTATAAATTATTATAAGATAGGTAGACTCATAGATCACTTATTATAGAGTAGATAAGAATACTTTAATATGAAGACAGAAAATGTTTTACTACTATGATAATCATGTGTCCAAGAATCACCTCAAAGAACTTTAGAACTTCATAGAAAATGTATACGGATTAAAATCTAATTTGCTATGTTATTTCAAGAACTTGCACTTCATTACACAAGCATTCTAAAGTTCATTTATTTGTGCTCTCTTAACCAAGGATTTTACTTCAATCTATTTTGTGAAGCAATCAACTATCACAACAAAATACCAATGTTTGCCCAAGGAAAATTGTTTCATAAACTAGGAAATTCCATAATACATTAATGGCTTTCATTGATCCTACTAGTAATTGAGGCAAATGTCTATTAAAATGACAATTTTTCAATCTCAACATATTGTGCAACATTATTTTGCGTTGTTGGCCAGCACAATTCTTGTTAAAAAAACTCATGGCTAGGTTATAACCAAAAGAAATGCTTCAATAATCCACAAAATAAATGGATTTAATAATGTCAAATAGCTTGAGAGGTTGGGTAACTTTATTCCAAATTTTTACGATAATTAAAGACATAATAGATGAGCTTCTTAATTCCATCGCATTCTCATGGTTTTTTATAAGCTACAATCTGATTTTGCCTCTCAATGGCTTGAAAATGCTTAATGCTTGACTTCATAGCAAGATATGATTCTACAAAACATAGCAATATGACAATCTAACTTATATAGGTCTCAAAATGTCTTTGGTGAATGCATTTTCAATAAGTCCCAAACGCCATCAAGGTTAGCTTCACTTCCTTTCTTTAAACTTGCTTGATAAGATGCCAAAATTGCCCTTGAGTGGATTGACATGTAACCAAAATTTTCATAATTCTTGAAAGTTCCCTTTAAGATCCTCAACATAAGCAAAGAATGATTGTTTTTAACTAAAAACTCCTCAACATATGCATCAAGATGCATTCCTCAATGATGGCTAAAAACTATATTAACCAAGTATTGATATGTTGCCCTTTTAGTTTTTAAAACAAATGACATGGCCTTTTAGCAACATATTGAAAATTGATGATAGATGAAGTTTTTCATTGTCTGACTCAAAAATCCTCATCTATTGTCATCCAAAGAAGGCATTCAAAAAAGCTTAAATGATTAAAAGTTGTAATCAAGCTCATTGAATCATCAATTCTCGACAAAAAAGAAAATTTTTGTCAAGCCAAATAAGATAAAACAAAGAGTCAATACAAATGTGTTATTTGTCATTACTTTTCTTGACTAGCAAAAACTTGTCCAACCACATGAGGTATTACACAACAACAATGATTCAAACCTTAAGAATATAAGCTAGTTCTCTTTAGCTAGGGCTTGTTTTTCTTAGCTAAGTGTGTCTTCTTCTGTCATATTCTTAAGCATTCAAATATAACATTAAGATGTTGGTAAAAGATAACTCAAGTAACACCAACCATATCAAAACAAGACCACGGAAAAATATCAATGTGCTAAGCTAGGAGTGGGAGAATGGCCTCCCTTTGCTATTAATTAAAACCCTTTGCTCTCCATTGAAGTTAACAAATGTACATATACTTTGGAAGGAACTAAAGGATCAACAAGAAAAGAAAAACAACAATCTATGAAGAAGAACCAAGACGTCCAATAAATTGACGAAATGCCATGACTTCCCATCATTGTACTCACGTAGCAACTCTTCAACTGAAGCAGTTCTCCTTAAAAATGTGAAACCTAATGGCATAAGACTTTATTTGAACACAAGGGATCAATGAGTGTGAGGAGTACTTGACGGGTGATGACCTAAATTGAAATTACTTAACAAAGAGCACTTTTTGTAGGATTTTAGTTTGAAGGGTATAAAAAATAAATATCCCACATTGGCTTTAAAGAAAATGATTTGGAGATTTACATGATAATTTAGCCTTAAAATGCCTAAAAATTTTTTAGAATAAAACCCTCTTTGGTCTGAATCGGATGATCAAATGAAACAACATCACGACATAATAAAACTATGTTGTAAAATTTATACATAGAAGGTGTTGAAGCCATAATGTGAAATTTATTTATTTTAGTTAAATAAAAAATAACAAATAATGATATTATCATGTTCATAAAATTTTCCATCTACATGACTATTTATATTTCATTCCCATATGCAAAAAAAGAAAGCTAACTTTAAGCTTAGTTTATTCTCCCAAGAAGCTGATTGGAGAACCAACATAGGGGAGAACACAACTTAAAAAAATGCCCATCATATTGAAGACATTCCAAATTAAAGAATCAACAAAACTAGGATATCCATAGTACCAAACACACATCAATGTTTGCAATAAGTCATGTGAACACGATGGTGGTTTTTAGAAATTCTAAATAACAACGATGCTTTGGCTCAAAAAAGTTTGCAAGCAAATAAAACATTCTCATTCTTACATTTGACAAAGTGTTTGCCTTAAAAGATTTTAGAATTAATTTATAAGGGCATGCTTGATTCCCTCCAAAGATCACCAAAATAATACTAACATGTTCTTAAACATGTCTCCATGGCCCTAAAGAGAGATGAAAAGTCTCGATAGGTCTTAAATGGTTTTCCTTCAAGGTGATGCAACACTAAATGTGGAGTTTGAACCTCCTTTAATCCATAGAAACTACATGAAGCATAAACCAATCACAAAGCTACTCAGATCAAACCTTGCTTCGTAATCTTGTAGATGATGACACATTACTTGGTTCATTTCATATGATAGCTCTTCATGATTTATGAGTGCTTTATCATAGTTTATTATAGTACATCATAGTTCAATTCGAATTTTCTTGGTTCCTTCACTTGACAGCAAATTGGACACCTTTCCATAGATTAAAACAACAGGAGGCATGGTTGGGAGGTTTTCATGGATTTTCAATCTCATTGATACTTGCTTTGGCTAGTTAAGCTCTCTTTTGGATTAATTCCTTTAAAGTAATTACATGAAAAGTGCCAAGGTTTAGAATAGCATTATCTTTTTTTATTTCTTTGTAATCTCTCCTTATTTCTTCGTGATCTCTCCTTATTTCTTCATGCTTTCTTTTCTAAAATTAAGAAGAGTTTAATTAATATTTTTATTTCCATGAACATTTCTTTCCATTTTTATTCCTTTTCAAGAACTCTTATATTAAAAAAATATAAGATAAATGAAAGTTTTAGATAATTGTTTTTGGTGATAATTGTTGCATAGCTTGAGGGCTTATGTTTGACTAGACTTGAATATCAATCCAACATATTGAAACTCTTAAAGTCCTCCTTCTTCCTCTCTTTTTATTTTCTTTTTTTCCTTTTTAGTCTAAGCAAACTCAATAAACCTAAAAACCATCTTAAACCTAAAAACCCTCTCCCTTTCATCCTTGCTTAATCTTTTGCCAAATACCTCACTCCAAAACCTCCAAAATTATCACATGCTTTCCCTTTCTCCAGTTTGCCTAACCTAAAATTAAATCACAACCTCTTCTTTTCTTTCCTGCCTTTCACTCTCAAAACCCTCACTTTAATCATCCTCTCTCTACAAACCCTTGGTCAAGCCTTGCTTTCTCTTAAATAAAGCCAACTAAACATCCAAAAAGGACATAATAGAGCTACTTTATGTCTCTCTCTCTCCCTCCTTAGCATTATGTTATTTCAGCTAACCTTCTTAAACAATTTTTCCAATCAAAGACTTCATTGATGATTAACCAAAGGTAATGTAGCAATAACAATTTACTTGAGAGATACATTTAATGGAGTATTCTCAAACTCTTGAAGAGGTAACTAATGGTCTAAGATGGATGATAATGCTGTTATCAATTACTCTCTTAATGAAAATATTTAGATTTCTTCATTATTGAGATGAGCTCATTGGTAATTTCCTTAAGCCTTCTCTAGCTTCCAAATGTGTTGGAAATAGATAAATCTTCTTCATTAACTAAGAGTAATAAAAGTTTTTCAAGAAGATATGAGATGATAAACAAAGCCTTGGCTTCTCAAATTCATTGGCCCAAAGAAAAAATACTAAGGATGCTTGAGTCACTTGTGTTTCTTCTAGCTCCACCTCACTTAGGCTTTCTTGGAAACATTGGAGGTAAAATTTGGGGCTTCCATTTTAATTTTGACTAAGATCTGGCAAACATTCAACCAAAATTTTCTTACATAACATAACTAGCAAACGAAGAAGCAAAGATCCTTTTCAAAATCTTCAAATTGGGAATAATGAGATACCTTCTAAAGCCACTTCGGCATTGCATCCATGAAGCAAGATGGAGAAAATTCTTCACTAAATTGCATCAAAAAGCAAGAAAAAAGACATAAGTGTCTCGAATTCACATGGAAAAATTTATGGGTCTTTTTTGTCATAACAGAAAGTAGGAATTTGAGATTTAGAAGAGAAAATAAAAAAAATCCCCATTAAAAGAGGGGCAATTACAATGCCAACATAAGAAGAATAGCTAAGACGCATCATACACCATGCCCCACTCTTTGCTAAATGAAAACGTCCAATGACAACAAAGGTAAAAAGGAAATTAAGAGGTGGCACAAATAAAAGGTATCCCACTTGCAGGAATTAATTAACTAGCAGAGAAATAAAGGGAGATGAACGAATTAAAGAAGGATAGTTCATCATAGGAAAATGAACAAGCTCATTTAAGAAAATTGAAAACTTGAGCTAGAATAGTAGACATTAGTAGAACAAGAATTTCAAATGGATAGAAATGACCTTCACAAAATTATTTCCAACTATGCTAAAAGATGTGAAAGGATGGCTAAAAAAGGGGATCATTCTTAAAAGGTGGAGAGATAGAATTAGTGATCACTTACATCATTGAAACATTTAAAGCAAGATCATTAACAAGCATAACTTTTTGAACTGTAGTTCTCATCTTCTATCTGCTCACTAATTCCAACATGCAATGTTAGAAAAGAGTTGAAAATAATTACAAATTCCAAGAAGAAGAAATGATTTACTTCCCTTTAGCTAAAGAATCACAAGGAGGTAATTTAGAGTTATTACAAAAAGGAAGCTCCTTTAAGTTCAAATATAAGACTTAGGTAAGAACAGAGAGGGATAAGCGAAGAGTAATTCCCTAAAAGTGAAAAAATTATATTTAGCAAAATTGCCCACTGCACCCAAATCATACATAAACTAAACCATAAGGAGTGGCAAGTTAATTATAACTAAAGAACAAGACCCTTTGCACATGATAAATTTGAAAATTTCATTAATATTTTGTCCTTCTCTGAACTAAGTTTTATCTTATTCAACTTGAACAATGATAATACCAATTATGCTTGATGAATCCTAATCAAACTGGACATTGAGAGTGATCTATGTGATGAAAAACTTGAGTGCTATTTCTCTAACACTAGATTTCTATAAATCATACCTTTTAACCTTGTTCTCATGAAAAGATTTGTCATGGATAGCTAGTCCAATTTTAAAAATACATGCCTCTTTTTAATCATGAAGCATATGATGATCTTGACAATTGTAACCTAACATGATAACTTTGCATATCCATAAAACATAAATGGAAAATAGCTATCATAACACTTACTAAAATAGGATTAAATAAGTTATCATGGTTTTTCTCTTGCATGCTATACAAATAACTAAAATAAAAATATCTAAACAAATCCCTCTTACTCCATATTTTGGGATAATATATGTACCATCTATTAATATTTATGCAACCATGAACATAAGGTTTAATAAAATCTTATTTAGATTGCATACCCAGAAGAAGCACATAAGAAAATATCTAAATTTAATTTAGTTGCTAATAAATGATGAAAACATTAAAAATGTGGATACGATAAAATTTACAAAAGAGAACTGAAATAAAATATATTACAGAATGGATTTAATGCCTAGAATATACCACCTCACATCCATCAAGTGCACTTTGCACTAGCTACGAGATTTCTAAAAACACATCCTCCTGGGATGACTAGTGAGAAAAAACTTTGTCAAAAGTTAAACAAAACTTTTGAGCTATTTGCAAATAAAGCAAAAGAAAAAGGATCAACTATAGAAGGTTCATCCTTACAGATTTTAGTTTCCATAAGACATTATAAAATAGATGAAGGCTTGCATGTAATAAATAAGAAAAACATTCCTTACCACTATACATCAAATCAATGCCTCTCTCAAGAGACTCGACGTTTGTTGGATATGAAACAACTAAACCATCGGCTCCCCTGGCGTCAACATCTGATAAAAAAGGTCACACTCTGCAAAAAAACTCGAATGTTTCCTTTTAGTTCCTACAAAACATTAAAGCACAGTAAAAGTATAATATGTGTGTTATAAATATCAAATATGAATATACATTTTGGACATGTTTCTTGTACAAGTTTCCAATGTAATGACTATAGAAGTCTCTAAGATTTTAAGGAAAAAAGCTGCAAAGAAAAAAGAACTTTTTCTTTAAGACAACTCTGTAGGGTTCAAATGCCAGATCGCCAGTCAAATTTTTAAGTGTTTTGCTGCCTAATGACGCAGCTTTTATTAAAATATCAAAATATTAACAAACACTTTAGCATGCAGAAACATACCCTTGCAAATGGAGACACATACATGGCTTGTGGAAAAGAAGAAATTGAGTGATACACATGCATGTTTATTGGTTTGGGACCAAAACCCGAATTTCAAATAGCTTAAAATTGATTTCAATCCAACATTCAACCGAATTATTTGTTTGGTTCAACTCAAGGTTTCAACTAATCTTGGCTAAAATCAATCTCCACCACCATCAACCTAATTTTTGCTTCCAAATCCATTACAAAATTACCTAAATACCTTCATTTTCCAACAATAAAAGAGCTTGGGTGTGTAAGTTAGAAAAATCTATTGATAGCCACAATAATTGTTCTAATGGATGAGATTTACAAGACTTAGTATCATCGAATTTTAAACACCAAAGAATGGTTTCACATTCAGTTTTTCTTTTGTTAATATTTCTCTTGCTCAATTATCCATAACGTTACTTATACATTTATTTTTTAATAATTTGTTAGTTATTAACATAAATAAATATTGTCTAATTTAAATGTTTAATTATATAACATTGATTTTGAATCTTATCCTTTTATTGTATTACCTGCTTTTATCTTTTCAACAATACTCTTTTTAGTCACTTAGATAGATTATGGCAACTCAAGTTTTTAACAATAATTTTTTTATAATTTTTTTTTCATCACCTAGCCACACAGACAAGTGATCATTATTGTGTTTAATTGTGTTATTTATATCATTTCTTTTTTATTACCCAACCCGATAACTATATAGACAAATGTTGACCTTATTAATTTTACAAAATATTCCACTTATTTTTAGTAGTTCATTTCTTTTCAATGTTGCACGTGAACCTTATCAATAGATAAACGCATTCGTGTTGTCATGCACAAGCTACCTACATGCATTGATAGACCCTTGGCCCGGTAATAAATTTGCGGACCTCTGGATGCACGCTGGCAAAGAAAGACATTGAAGGTGCAAAATTTGTAAAATTTGAGAAACTTTTAATTTTCAATCAACATCAAATTTTTTTGTTTTATATTTAAAAATTGTATCCCAACCACTATATAAAAAGAAAGAAATAATGAATGAAAGTAGCATACAAA
Source organism: Vanilla planifolia (assembly GCA_023846275.1). Lineage (NCBI taxonomy): Eukaryota > Viridiplantae > Streptophyta > Magnoliopsida > Asparagales > Orchidaceae > Vanilla > Vanilla planifolia. Next base: position 430,975 of record JAIUJO010000193.1, on the reverse strand, counting down.
ATTTTTAACAAAAACACAGAGTTAGAATGAAAGTAACTGAGGAAAAATTACATGAAGGAAAGGTTTTTTGTTTTAATTTGGTGGAGTGCATTTATATGATAGTAAACTTTATTTAAATTGATAATCTCACCCTCATATTCTCAAGTTGATTCCTAAGCAAGCTAGCCTGATCCTTTAATCTAGTAAAATATCCTCCAATGCATTTTTCTCCTTCTACAACTTTGATATTGTATCACCATTGTTGATAGCATTAGCCTGTAGCTGAAGGTTATACTGTTGCAAGCTATTGTTGTACTCCAGTAGTAGTTTGTTTGTCTCTTGAATCATTTTCATCTATGTAGTAATAAAATACAGAATATATCAAAAAACAAAATATATAAATTTTTCTTTCAATTAAGTTCAACAATGCATGTTGCTCTACCTGACTATTAAGGTGATTTATTTTTTGTGTAGCTTTCTCAAGATCTTCCATTAGACCATAACGTAAATTTTCAGAAGTAGCCCTTGCTTCAGCTTCTTTATCCTGAGCTTTAATGGCAACCTAATATGTTTCATGAGTATTGTCATTATATTTAAGTCAATAAAGAAACTATATTTAATTTTTAGAAGGTACCAATTTGTTGGACTCCTCCCTCTTAATATTCTTCTCTCAGGACATCTTCATTGTCTGGTATTCCTCAATTAGCAAAGTAAACTCTTCTATTATGGAATTCATTTGGGATTCTAAAAAGAAATGAAATTTTCAAAAGTTTAATAGTAAAAAAAATTCATCATCGTGTGAAAATGTAAATTGAAAACATTCACCAATTTCAAAATGCTTTCTCTTTTCTGAATCCAACAAACTATTGAGCCCATCCTGTATCGCAAGATAACAATCTTCCAGATCAATGTACCAACTAATATAGGACTTTAGCCTCTTGATGTAGCTTCTCATATCATTCATCCTTCCCTGCAAAAATAAAACTATAAAAATTAGGATAAACACAATTACTCAAGAAAAAAAAGAGAAATATTGTTATTGTAACATAAGATTCAGAAGCCTTGTTGCCTGGACATCTGCTTTGCTTCTAAGCTTTGATTTCTCAGACCGTAACTTTGGTACATCCTCCCTTGAGTTAGGCACAACCACGGCACCATCACAATCTCCATTAGAGTTGGCAGTATTGGGAACACCTCCATTATCCCCAGATATTGTATTCATACTCGATAGAGGTAAGCAACAACGCGTGGACTTTGCCTTTCCTACAATATTTACGCCTCCAATCTTCTGCCGTCTGTTTAACTGCGATTCGTCCAAGTTCTCTCTCTTCTGCAAATCAATCTACAAGTAAGAATTCCAAGCCAAGGAGAACACTAGCCATAGAACGGATTGAAACTGAATGTGGGGAGAAGTAAACCTTACATTTGAGCGGCTTCGAGAAACATTATAGCAAGAGGTCAGTGGGGGTCTATTCTGGTTCCTCGTGTGCATCATCAATGACAAAAAAATGATCCAACGGAGCTACGTAGGGGTAGTGTTGAAGTGGAACCCTGATGAGGTGTAGCGGTTGGATGAGGAATAGAAGATAGAAAGCATCAGACAAAAAAATTACAAACCAAAGAAGAAGAAAAAAACCTTTTCTTTATCTTTCCGAGGAATTGTTTGGTCTCGAGAACGACGATACTTTCGCTCTTCCCTTCTTTACACGAGTGAAGGGGTGAGCTTCGAAATTTGTAATTTTTTAAAATGAGCATGCCAATGATTCCGAAATGACCCAAACATGCCCAGTTAATAATTACAAGACGAACGAAGCAGCTATATGTATTTTCTTTCAAATAAACATTATTCAGCAAAAAAAAGAAAACAAAAAGAAATAACATTTAAAAACCCAACTAAACAAAAAAATGGTTGGATTAATTTTCTTAGCTTAAATTTGAAAATGAGAGATTAGAAAATAAATCTTTGAAAAACGAATATTAAAAAAGAGTTTTATATAAATTAAAAAAATTAGATATATATATATATAAAACAATTAGAGGTTGTGAAAAATGGAAACAATTTTTAAAATTTTGTTATTAGTGTAGACAAATTTTAACGTTAACTTAATATTTATTTTTAATATGATATTAAGATTTTGTCTTATTATTTTGGAATAAATTTTTAATAAATTAATATATAGGATAATAAATATGTAAAAGAGCATTATATTAATATTTGAATCAAGATGAATTGAGACATCATGGTCTATTTCATTGACCGTACTTGTCTATGATAGTGATGGTCCATTCATCATTGCACTTTTTCCATTATTCTCTTAGTGATACAATAAAAATTTACACTACACCTTAGAACAATTTGAGCGTAATTTTTATACTACATTAAATAATATCTCATATAATGATAATTCTTTTACTAAGCAGAATACCTTTTTGAGTATTAATGTTCTCTCGTATTTCTATTACGCTCTTGTGTTTGATGAGTCAAGCAAAAAAATTTATATCTCATATGGGCTTACTTTAAGTGAAATTATTAATATTCAATTAAGTCAAGTCATGAACTTTAAATCTATAAAATAGTGGTCTTCAAGGCTCTTGGAATCATGACAAACTTCAAAAAAATTGAAGACATGCACCAAAATTTTTATACTTGAACTTCTCTTTATTTTTCTTTAATTTGATACATCCAAATTTTGAGATGATGTGACATACTAGTAGTATTAATATTTGAAAATGTTATAAATTTAATAATTGTTGAATTTTTATTTTTGGGCAAAGCATTATTAATAAAAAGTATAAACATTGTTATTTCAAGAGTAATAGATCAAGATAATGTTTTGTTATTTATGCAAGTTATATTTTATATTCTTGTTAAACATAACTATACATGAGTTTTCTTTCTTGTAATGATTATACAATGTTATTCTATTTAATATCTTTGTTGTTTACTACTCTTTAATATCTTGGTAAGAAATATTTTTGTGGCTTAAATAATGTCTAATCAAAACACATCTCTTAAAACCCAAATTAAGAACGACTAATTTATGTAGTCACATGCCTTCTCAAGATTTATCATAAGAATGGTTAAAGATGAGCCAAATGTTCATATTGTTTTTCAAATCTTCACAACTTTTTTATTATTCAATGTAATCTAAATTCAATATTTTGTGTTTTTATTCAATTGTCAATTTGTTTTTCATAAATTTTTTATATTTATTATTATGAGAATGTTTTTCGTAGTGAATTTTGCCATTAATTTTAACAAATTGAGTATATGCTATCTTAATGATTTTCTTTTATGTTTGTATTTTGCGGAAATTTTTCACAAATTAATTGAAGTTTGTTTATCGTTGATTATTAAAAAAGTATTTTGTCACTAAACCAGATTGGTATTTTTAATATTCACATATTTTAATTCTTTGGCTATCATAATGATTGCTTTAAATTATTATTTAATATTACTTAATTCATTTAAATCATTTGAGATTTTTAATTATAATGACAAATTTGTGAAACTCATTTAAAATAAAAAAATCTTTCCCAAAACATAGTTTTGTATACCCCTTATATTTTATAGAAGTTTAATTTGATGTGTTATCCAATTAATTTTTAAAGTTCAATGATTTTTTATTATCTTACTAATTCGATGCATTTTTTTATATTTCTTTTATTATTTTTCAGCAACAAATTTTTAATAATGTATGAATATTTAAATACTTATTCAACTTATTTATTTTGTAGTTTAATTCTTTTTTGCAATATTTTTTACCACATAATATCATTCAATCAAATAATTGCAATCCTCTTTTCAATATATTATACAATAGAAAAGATTTTCTAGTATAATCCTTTATGATATCATAATGCTAATTCCTTTAAGCATGTAAAATTCTTTTTCTAATGATAATTTTCTGTTTATTACCTTTATGTACATTCTTATTTCAAAAGAAAATTCAAGTTATGTTTTTGATAAAGGTTTGTCATTAACATGCCACCATATTTATTTTAAATATTTAAATATTATGGCCATCTAACTAACGTATTTTTATACATTTTTCTTGTTATTATCATTATTATTTCTCCATATGTAATTTTTAATTTTTGTAAAATAAAAAGTTTTTGTAATTTTATACATTGCTATTTGTGGGGTTTTGTATTTTTTGTTGATAATTATATCAGTTAAACGTTCAAATGTTTTATTTCCTTAATAGTTATATTTTATTATATTGTTCTAAACTTTCTATATCTATATCAACATATTCTTTATGATTATTATTTAAAAATGACACTTTTAACAATATATTTGAAAAGTTTCTAAAATGTTCAAAATTTTTTATCATCTTACTCATTTTCTTGTATTTAAACATTTTTTTATACAATAATATTCATGATTGAATTGCCAAAAAAAATTTACAACAGCTTATGCATACTTGCTTTAATAACTTTATTTTTTTTGTTTGGACCATATTTCATTTTCTGTTCTTTTCATAATTTTTTTATGAACACATTTATTAAACACTTTTTAGTAAAATATTTTACCAATAACGATCTTAATTTTTAATTCCTTTTTTGTTCTTTTATATTTTCTTATAGAATACTTTTCATTTATTTTTCATTCTTAGTACTGCTTTTGGCAACTTACTTTGTGCAAAAGTTTTTAACATATTTAAAATTGCATATTATTATTTTTTTTACATCTCTTAGTGATAAATTTTTGCCTTCAAAAACATAATTTGTTTACATGAATGAAATCAATTAGTGAAAATGCACACAAAATTCTTTTGGTTTGTTAAAACATATTTTTAACAAATATATAATGCATATCAGTCTTTAAATATATTTAATATAATTAAAATTATTTAATATTAAAGGTATGTATTTTCTTGTGAAAAATATCTTTAGGTGTGATTCAAGTTTAATGAACAAACCTATATTAATCAAACTCTTTGAGTATAAAAATAAAAATATATTTCATGACTAAATATTTAAGTTAATCAAAATAATAAAAAAATCAATAAAAAGAGTTTCATTAAAGGAAAAATAAGAACTATACCAATGAAAGGAGAAACATAACATTAAAAAGAAAAAATATCTAATTTTTTTGACATTTCAAATGATAAACTTATATGAGTAAATTATCCAAAATAAATTGAAGTGCCATAAAGTTAATAGAAAATATTCAATTTAAATATAAAATAAATTTTAAAGAAAAAAATAAAATAAATGTTAATAAACATCAAATACGATAAGAAGGTCCATAAATTGTTGCCATAATTAAGAAAAAATCATATTCTATAAAATAATGTAATTACAAAAATTTAGGAAACAGACGCAGTGAGGTTGGCCAAACGTAAATGAACTTTAAATTATTTAACATAGTTTTTCAAAATGCAGAGAAAAATGTTTTTAGAAACAAAACATGTAGAATAGTCAAAGCATAAAGGATAATGAATTAACAAATTTTTAACATATTAAAAAATGTCATATTATTTAAAAAAAGAATCAGAATACAAGTGTAAAGAATATGCTATTATAAATAAGAAATTTAGAAAACGTTATCTTCCAAGCATAAAAGACTAAAGAAAAACATTATTTTTGTATATAAATCTTGTATGACATATTATAGTTAATCTAAATTATTTAAACATCAAATTTTTAGGTTATTAGGTAGAATAGTTTTTCTCTTTTATCTTAATAACACTATCATAATATATTTAAATGTTATACTTGTTCATTTAGATAATAACTACAACCATATAATTTTTTTTCAAACTAGGAATGTGAAAGAATATTGAAAAAATCCAATGTTATTATTTTTAATAAGATATTTCATTGAAAATGGATCATAATATAGCGTTATAATGAAGCAAAACTAGATATGATTACTATGTTCATGATTGTACTACAAAAAAGGGTATTGCTTGTTTCTAATTATCTAAATATATAAATGAACCAATGCTTTTAAAACAAAAGTTTGTGCTATTTATTTTTTTTGATAATGGCTATTTCTTCTAGCTATTATTCTTAGTCAAAATAGTTTGTTATCTAAGATAGCCTAACGAATATATGCCTAGACTAATTATTTGATGCAAGAAAATAAAAGATTGTTTTCATTACACATTTCAATTCTAAGTAAAATAAAAAAATGTCATACTTTTGCGTGCCTTGAACTAAATAAATAAGCAGCCACTTACATTACATGTTTGAGGACTTAATCTATTCTCCTTGATTATCTTGAAATTTTTTTAATTCTATCTTAATATTGTTTCAATAAATTATACTAAAATATATATTAGAATTATAATAATTAATTAACAAAAAATAATGTTACTTTTTACTAATATGAGCCATTAGTTTCAACAATGCCTAAAACATGTTGGATGCAATTAAAGGGTTAGGATCGCATGACCATAAACCTCTCAAATAGCTACAGTACTAGATGAGATTGTGAAAATAGTTTATATGATTCCTAAAACAAGTCATTACTACTATATACTCATATATAGTGTATAGTTCATCACTAGCATCATGGGTGATGACTTCTTGACCGAACTGGAGGGTAGCAAAGCCTGAATAGGTTGATTTAGAGGATAATACAAAGCATTACAAAAAAAACAATTCTTTCACCTTCACAATGTATGATAATCAAAGCTATATTTTCATGCATTATGCTTCTAAATTGTAGTAGTAATCAAAATTATTTGTTAGCATAATTTCATGATTGAATAATCCCATCACCTCTACATTTTTATATTGATAGATAATATCCTCTGTTCGATCATGCAAGTTCACGTTCCTCTGTTAAACTAGATTTCTATAAATAAGATCGAAATCTAGTCGACCAATTATGATTCAAATCTAATGATCCTAATCAAATCCTATTTCTAAGTAGCACCAAGCAAATACATCCATAGATCATGTAGTTTTCATAATCAAATAGTCTAAATCTTTTTGATCACGAAGCACATGTAAAATAGCTCTTTTAGCAGTTATTTCAAGCCACTTAAATTTTTTGTTTAAATGATTATTTTTTATCAAAATTATGAAAATAGTTTGAATAATAAGGTGATTTTGCCCATTAGGTAAGTACTTTTAGTTGATAGAATATATCTATGAATAGCAGAATTTTTGAATAATATGGATGGATGAATCTTTTTATAATCTTAAAAATTTTTCAAGCCATGACATTCAAGGTATTTGTAGCCTGTGATCATTTTGACTTCTGTACACTACTTTTATTAATCGTCAAACTTCAAAAAGTGGTGTTCTTCTCAAATCAACAAAGTTATTATTTTTATTATTTCTATTTAATTTAATTAAGATATTTATGCCCCTTTAATCATTTCTTAATTTATGTTTCTTGCAATGTTTTTTCTATTGCTATTTTTCATCATTGTAAAGTTGTAATATCATATTTCTTTTATTTCATTATTGTAATGGTTAAGCTTATCATTCTCTTAGCAAAATATTTATATTGAGTATTTGTTATTACTGACATTTACTGTGGGTGGGCGAATGCTTGTTTTAAGTCATATTACCTAAAAATCATTTGTAGATTTTTTTATTCTAATTGATTTTTCGATTTCATTTTTTTATTAAAAGTTATTATTAAAAAACTTAATATCATTTAAATTAAATTTAAAATTTATACAAAATCATTTTTATATGTTTTTTCAAATATTTCAAAAATACTTTTAAACTATTTCTTAAAATTATTTTAAAACAAATAGAAATTTTCAATTCTAATTATGCACCCATGTATTACTAAACCAAAATTGAATAAATATCATAATAAAATTCTCTTTTTGTCAGAGGAAAATTTTCAAGTGAAGCATGGCTCAAACTAGTTTTTTAGTAAGTTTAGGCAAAGATGGTTCCAATTATAGACTTCCACTCTTTCATGATAATTTTTATCTCTTTTGAAAAACAAGAATAACTAATTATTTGAAATCTATTTATGGAAAAATAAGAAAAATAATACAAACTTCTTTTAATATTCTCACCAAAAAAATCTCATAGGATATTGTTTTAGTTAAATTATTTTGTAAAATAAATAAAAATGTGAACATAAAGTACAATTAAATGATAGAATCATAAATGTTTTTCATTATCATTTGAATACTACTAAAGTTAATAGAATTATGAGTTTTAAAAAAGACTTGTAAAATTTTGCATAAGTTTGAAAAGAATTAAATTAAAAGTGTAATAAGAAAAAGAAAAAGACATTTTAAATATATTGAATGAGTCAAAAGTAAGCATCACAAGTGAAAAGAAAGAAAATAATGGTCTCATGATGGTTAGAATAGAAAAAGAAGAAAGCATATCTTCAAGTGAGGACGAAAATTACTTTAAAGAAAAAAAATGAGTAATTAATTTACGTTTACAAAAAGTATGAAAAGTTTAGTAAAAAATAATAGGATTTATAAAAAGAAAATAGTGAATATGTAATTCATTATAAAAAATTTAAAAAAAGGTCCAACATGTATTTAAGGAGTATGGAAAGGCTCATAATTTAAAATAAAAGTTAAAAAGCATGTATCTTTAGTTAAGAAATTGAGTAACTTTAAATACTTATAGTCTACTTGCTCATTTTAAAAGACAAAAACTTAGTAAAGAAGGTTTTGTTTGAAGATCTTAAATACATAATTATGTTGACTTTTTATATGCTATGATCATAAGTTTACATGGCACTATTACATACAACCCAATTATATTTTACTTGCATGTAAGATTAGAGCTAATATACATTTGAAAATTCCAACATTTGCATAGAGAGTCGGAGAAAATAGTAACATAATTGTAGATAAATATGTTGAACACAAAATGGCTTAAGTTCTCAAATCTAATAACAAAAATCAAGTATTATGAATATAATCTTTGATTAAAAACTTTTAAATAAAAATTACTATAAACATAAATAAAGAAAAAATAAGATTTGATAAATAAAATTTAGTTCATTCCAATGAAATAAAAAGTGAAAGATGACGTTAAAAAAACCTAAAACCTTAAAACTTATTTAGGATATCATAAACAAAAAGTTAAATATGAAATTTTGATTTATTTTAGAATTAGTACACATGAGCCACATTTTATAGGATTAATCAAAGAGAGTTCTTTTGAGAATTATAACCTGATTAGGTTTTAGTTACAAAAGTAGCCCCTTTGTGAAGGTTGATTTTAATGCACAAATACCTAACAAAGGTTGGCTTTAGCATAACAAGTGACAAACTTGAATTTTGTTCAAATTAGCAAAAAGTACAAGGGGTTGTGGACTAGTATTTGTAGGAAAATACTCAAAAGTAAGGTTATGTTTTTACCACAAGAGAAGGTCCTATGATGTTTTCTGACCTTGATGTGGCAATGGTTTCTTGGGTAGACACTAATCCAACTAAAATGCTCTAGGTGTGATTTCAATGCAACTATTGTTCTTCACATTTTTCACATGCCAAGAATGTGATTATTGCTGCTACTACAAGTTGGGTTTTTTGGGACAACCAATTATTATCACAAACAATTTATTAAGCTTTTAAAACATGCAATGTAGGATCTTCAAAACATTAAACACACATTTTTCTAAGAGCTATAGTTCTTGTGAGACAATCCAAGCAAACAGTCTTTTGTATGATTTCTAGTGGGGACATCAACTAGAATTTTTTATCCAAACATGCCAATCAAACATTTGACAAACTTTTAGACAATAAATATTTCTATTCTTCTTATACAAACTTAAGATAGGCCCTAAACATTTATAATAAACTCAAAATTCATACCAAGAGGAAAAAGGACCCAAAAAATAGACTATTGAACCCATTTTTGTTAGTGAATTCATATGTTGCTCATCGTCAGCCTCCCTACACCATAGGGATTACATGAACCACATTTGCCTAAAATAGATCAATGAATAAGGCTTCTAGATCTAATCTAGATCACAAGATCATATAAACTACAAAAACATCTCGATTTGCTACATCAGGTTTACTAGTGCAAACCAACATAAAGCAGCATAGTTAATAAAACCCTCAAACAAACTCAGATTTACCAAATTCTATTAAGCTACCATCCCATTCCGCCATGCATTGAGGTGCATTAGATCCACGTCACTATTCTTGTCATGTATCCGCATTCACATGATCTATGACCCACTAACTCAGATATAACATAGGCACTTAATTCATTGCATCGACCACACAACTCGATCCATAACACACTAACTTTGGTTTAACTTATAAGGCTAGAGTGGGCAAGCCATCTCACTAACAAAATCCATGAAATCCAATCCAAAAATCACTTTCAGCCATGACGCAAACTTATCTAATAATGAACTACACATATAGCTACTTAGAAAGCTATTTATCAACTTTTTAAGCAAAAGAAAGTTTTGACCCAAAACAATAACTTTTTGACCAATGCTCTGGCTACCACTTTGTAGAAAATAGATATTCAAAACTAAAATAGTGGCTTTTGAAAGTGTTTTTGGCTCAAAGCTTTTAAATATAAATTTATATCTTTAAATTCTTTATTTTCTTAGGCACTCTATAAAATTTGAGTTATATTGATACAAGAGTGTGTAAAATTAGGTCACAAGCACAATTTGCTGGTGTCGTAGAAGTTTCACAAGACCACTTGTACAAAACATATCTGAAACTTATTTTAGAAAATAGTTAAAATAATTTTTTGTTGATTTCATCGCTTCGACTATTCAATAATGTTTGTTAGCATCATCATTGTCATCTGTTAAGTCAGGAACACTAATTGACTAGCATTTGACTAGCATCGACTTCTTTTTCACTGACCTATGATGACCCGTGCAATCCCTAGTTGGACATACTCTAATTTTCTTTGTGAGAGAAAAGGATTGAAGGTTAGAGCCCTTCCATTAGTGCAATCCACAAATAAAACCCTTGTGAGAGGCATGGATCGAAGGTGAAAAACCATCCAACACAAGAGCCGATAACAAAATAAACTCTCGCTTCTCCTAAAATTCACATAAACGTCAAAAGGTTTAATCTTTTAGAAACTTTTATTTTCTAGATAATAATCTAATGGTAAAGTTACTCCTTTCTATTACAATATTACACATAGAGTTTGCCTCAATTATTTTTTTAATATTTTAAAAATTGAATGTTACAAAAACTATTTTTGTTGGAATTTATGCTTAATGCTTAAGGAATAGTTAACTCAACTTAACAATCTGTGCTATAATTTTGGAATACCAATCTGTGAATAGTTCTAATATACCACTATTTCATCTTACCTTGATTTTTATGCAGTAACTTTTTTAAATTCTCCAATAATCATTTTAACATCTGTAATATTGTAGGATCCAATTTAGTTAATAATGGAAGTTTAACTATTCCATGCGTCAACTTTGGTATCAAAGACTGTGATTTTCTACCAAAAAAGTTGTTTTCTTTTATTTAGTGTAATAAATTTTGGTATTAGACATAAGTTTTTGTACTGAAAAAATGTTACCAAATACATTAACTTTAGTTTTCAACTAATTTTTTAATATGAAAAATATTATTATTTTTACTAAAAAAAGTATCTTTATTTTCTACTTAAAAAATTTTAAAATTTTTTCTTTAAAAAAAATTTCTACTAAACTTTTTTCTTTTTTACTTAGTTTATCCATTATAAAACTCTTAGCTATGTTTGGGTAAACTTTGTTTTAGGAGGTGGTACAAAAATATTGATACAACTCTCTGCCATCTTTCCTAGAAACTATCTAGTTTTATCTAAGATGTGGTCTAGCAAAAGTAGGGACCTTGATCATTTGCCATTTTCTTAAAAGCACGTCCCATCTCAACTTTTTCTAGTTTATAGAAGTTATTACTTTGATTTCGTATTTTTTATTTAAAAAAAAGAAAGATATCTCAAATTATTTTCTTTCCTTAATATCCTTTGTATGAAAAATCTTTGAATTACCATGAGATGTAGTAGGTCTTATCAAATAGTAAATCAAAATCAAGAATTAGTTCAAAGTAAAGATAAAGTTTAAGCCAAGATCTATTGTGCCAAAATATTAGATAAATGATAGATTTTTCTAAGATGGTAGATTTATTGAGGAGTACATTAGCAAATTTTAAGATTATAAACCTAATTATCATATAGATGAACCCAAGCATATAGTAATATCTCATTTTAGGATACATTTAAAGCAATACATAAACGTTGAGCTTAATGTGAGACATGTTACGACTTTAAAGAAAGTTTATGACATAAAAAAATTTGAAAAAAGTAGAACTTCTTATTTTAAAAGAAATGATGAGCCAAACCCTCCAAACCCTTTAAAAGCTCACACCATTATTTCTCAACACACTCATACTCATACTTTGTCCACCCCATCAACCATAGTTTTTAGAGTTCCCAAATTCATATTGCCACCCACTCATTCACAATCGTCTTTAAGTCAACACACATAATCTAGAATTGCTTACTTTTATGTGCCATGAAAATGGATGTGTTGCTACAAACTACTTAATGATATCCATGACTATAAACCTAGAAAGCGTTAATGAATAAGAAAAGTCATAAGAAGAGAAAAAAATTCTTGATGAGGAAATTAAGAATTAAACAACATAGAAAAATTAATAATAAAATGCACCTCCTACAACTCCATAATCATAAGATGACTGGAACAGGACCAATATGTTTAGAACCAGCATAAAAATTAAGGAAAAATCATATATAGTATAACAGCCCTAGTTTTCTCTTATTTGTATTTTTATATTTTTTATAGAAAGAGCTCTGTGAGACGAATCCAACGATGTTTAATTTGTAATTTTCGAAGCTCTAATGCATAAATTATGAATTTTTAAAAATTTGGGATAAATTTGTAATATGGAGGATAGATGTGTAATTTTTAAATGTTAGCATAGTTTAAATTCGATTTGTCGGAGGATTTATTCGCAAATACCCACTTTAGAAGGGGTTTTATGCAAAACTGCGGTTCACGAACCAGCGGCTATAAAGCCGATCTAGGTGGCTCATAAAAAAAATAAATAAACAAATAAAACCACATCTGCAAAGAATTGCGACTGCATGCGACTGCGAGGAGAATTGCCGGAGTGTGAGCTTCTGCAACATTGACTTCGGCGAGAATTCCTTAGGGACGAGATTATGGCAGTCGCCGCCGTGCTCTTCGAGCAATTTCCGGCCTGCAACAGTGACGGGCGGCGAAGATACGTAAGGTAAGAAAAATTTGCTTCGTCTTCGGGGATGTGTAAAGCTTTCCGGTGAGCGACGGAGACCGAGAGGGCGGAAGTCGAGCTGGTTTCGACTGGTTCAGCGCGTGAACTGGCCAGTCCAGTGCCGGCGAAATCTTTCGGTTTCGCCAGACACACAGGAGAGAGACGCGAAGGCGAGAATCGGTCCAAGCCTTGGACCGGGCCGCCCTACTGAACCGGCGCACCGGGAGCGGGCAGTCCAGCACCGCGTAAGAAAATTTGGGGGAAAAATGTCGTTTGGAAAAGCTTTTAGAAAGCTTTTCTACACGGGCGGTCCAGCGCCGAGCGTGCGCGCGCGGTCCAATGGGTGGTTCAGTACTACGTAAGCCCATCTTTTGGGATTATTTTGGAGTGTGTTTGGAAAAGCTTTTAAAAAGTACTTTTGGTGAATGAATATAATTTTTTTAATTTGTGACCATGACCTTGTAGGACATCAACAAGAATAAGAAGTGGGTAAAACGATTGGTACAACAAATCAAAGTATATAAATTCCTAATCCTGTAATGTAACACAATATTATGTGTTTGTTTTACATTATTTTCTTTCAATTATATGGTGTTTTGATTGTTCTATATGTTGATGTTTATTTTATTTGCATGACAATTAGAAAGAAAAGAAATAATATGGTACAATATGCTGAAGAAAGAGACGAAACAATACGACATGAAAAGACTTTTGATATGACATGGATTCATGTTTGGAAAATGGCAACATGTAAAATGAGATTCCCAGATAACATTATCCTCATCACTAGGCTCTGCATGTGTTGTAGGATATCGATCTTTGGATCAGATATCTACCTAGTGTTATATGTTATGTGCTATGACTCCATGATGATAGACACCAGGCTCTACATGTGTTGCAGGGTACGATACCGATACCTACCTGGTGGCACTAGGCTCCGCATGTGTTGCAGGGTATCGATCTTCGGATCAGATATCTGCCTAGTGTTATGTGTTTGGTTGGATGCCGGCTGGAGGTCATTTATTGATGATGACTGGATCCAGAGGATAATGCGTCAAAGGGAAATGGGCCCGATAATAACACACTTATATAAGGAATTGGTATTTCATTATGGTTTTCATTTGGCATTACCTTATATATGACACATGGTATGGTTTAGCTTGATGCATGTGATTCATCTTTACTGTTCATAGTATTTTAATATTTGGTTAGATATTGTGATTTATCTACTGAGATTTGTAAATCTCATTTAGTGCTAACATCAGAGGTCATGAAACTACTGTACCGAGAGATAGGAATGCTGCTGCTACAGAAGAGTCATTTTCAAGAGATTTGTGAGAGGGAAAGTTTTAGTGTGATTAAATGTTTACAAACATGTTTTCTTTATATATATACTTTGAATATGTGAATTGGTGTTTGTCTCATCGTCGGATCTCTACCTTGGGTTTTGTTAGTTGTCCTCACATAGATGATGTATGTGGCGACTCTGATGTTAATTTTGTGATATAATGATACTGTTTTAGGTGGGGGCTTGACATATAGTGATCATAGATAACGATAGTTATATTAATATAATATCCTCTGATCATACTATGCAGATAATATGGTTTTTAGTGAAACACCCAAACCCTAACTCTATATCTTGGATGGATAAAACCTTAGTACTTATTAAGGAATTAAGTTTTGTACTCTTAAAATTAGGTAGATATAGCAACTAAGTTTTATGTGATGTCATACTTATGTAAATTTATCATCTTATCCTTGAAAGATCATGGCTCTTTTATAGGGATGTGACATTGAAGGATAAGATTAATATGTGTTCTTTTATTTATGAACAAAAGATCATCACATTACCGCTCATTCATCTAAAGAGAGACCTCAATAACATAATCTTAGCAAATTTACAAAAAATTATAGATCTACAAATAAAGAAAGGGAAAAATAGAATTTAAGCTTGACCACATTACCTAAGTTAGAAAGATCCTTAATCAAAAAGACTTATTTTGGTTTCTTTTAGTTAAAATGTTAGCCACCACCTTACCAAACCTATCACCTATTATGCAGACTCATGATAACAAGCTAATATATTTCATTGAACTTATTCCTTCACTAGTAGAGTTTCAAACTTTTATTTTTTTTTCTTCATAAAATAATATCTAAAAAAATTAGTCTAAATAGTAAAAGATATCAAAAACAACCAAATCTAAAAAAGAATATTAGAAACTTTCATAAAAGAGACTATTATAATTAGGGTTAGGTCAGAATAGTTCCTTCTAGGAGTTTATAAGAATTAAAAGCACGTGGAAATGGACATTTTAGGATTATTCAAAACCTGGGAACTAATGCATATGTGTTGTATTTGTCAAAAGAGTATGGGATTAGTGCAACGTTTAACATTAATGATTTAGTTTCTTATAAATTATCACATCAAATGCCTAATGAGACTTTTGAGTTAGATTCAACCATGTTGAGTAAACCTATTCATAGCACTACATTAGCTTTTAGATTAAGGATAATGTGGAGAATTATATATCATGAGAAACTTTTTGCCAAAGTTTGTAAAGTTAGGAAATTTTTAATTTATTAGAAGAGTAAACCTCTGATCAAGAACTCTTGGCCTACTTATAATATCCTATAGCATATCACAAAACACCTATTAGAACACTATTATATTGACTACCCAATGTGATTGAGCAAGCTCTCTTTCACCTATGGAGGTTGATCTAGAAGTGTCTAAAAATAGTTTGCAAATATGCATTTGTTAGTGTCACACTAGTTCCTTAAGTTCATTGATGAAAATTTTGGTTAAAAATTATTTTAAAAAATACTTAGAATTCAAGTTTTATGTTAATTTTGCTACCTACCATCATTCTCATCATTTGTTGTCATCAACGTTGTTGTTTGCAACAATTACCAACCACTTTTATCGCCCGAGAAGACTCGTGCTCCCATTGGCTTGAATTTAAATGAGAACAATTATTGACCAATGATTGACCTCCACCCACCAACAATGACCCATGCCAACCCTCCAAGCCCACCAACTTGTTCTTTCTACAAGACCTTTGCCTACCCAAAACTCAAAATGAATGTGTCGAGACCTTCGCTAGCACTACACCGATTTTTCCCGACTATTTCGCCACCTTCCATTATCGTTGCCTAAGACTTTGAAACTATTTAGGAAAAGTTTAATTCTTTTAGGTTCATAGTTTTCTTTATTATTTTTTATTTTTTAAAATTATTAACGAATATTTAAAAATCTCTATAGATAGGGATGTCCACCATATTAGAAAAAATGCATAAAATAAAACCTATTTTATTTGTGTGCTTTCACCTTTATGAATAAAGTGTGTATGCTCAACCCTAATTAGAGAGATTCCAATCTCATTCATGTGAGACAAGGATTAAAGGTAAAATTCTTTCTACCAGGAGAACTAGTAATCAAATCTCTTTTGAGAGATAATGATTAAATGTGAGAGACCTTCTATGAAGAGATTCAATAATCAGACAAATTTTTTCTTCTGCTAATATCTATATCATTGTATAAAGGTCTAATCTTTCTGTAACTTTTATTTTTTAGATAATAATTTAATGTTAATGTTACATTTTTCTAATAGGAAACTTCATAAAGTATTTGTCTAAATTCTTTGTTTTATATGTGTGATTTACATGTGACAAAAATCTCTTTTGTAGTATTTTTTCTTTTATTTTTAAGAAGTTGCTTTTTAGTCAACTTAATAATTCATTCTATAGTTTTAGAAAAACAATCTTTGAAATGTTCTAAAATATCACATACATCACCTAATCTTTATTATTACATAGTACGTTTCTTGTATTTTCTAATAATTTATTAAACATCTTCAGTATTGTAAGCTTTAATTTAAACCTTAGTAGAACACTAAATCTATTCTACATCATATACCCTTTGGAAACGATTATCTTTGCATGTCAAAAAGTTAATTTTTTCTAATCCTCTTTTTGAGATCTAGGATTAATCATAAGGAGAACTACAATGTATTAAATCATCGTCCTCCAAAAGTTGTTACCTACAAATCTATTACAATGCCTTCTTATCACTACAGAATAATGGTTCATTTTACTTTGATGTTACTTTCAATTCATTGATTCCTTTTTATTATGTTTTTCCTGCACCAAGCTTTTGCTTTCACTTCATCACGTAATGTTTACTTCGATTCACTTCTAAGGTTTTTGAACAATCTTTGTGTTTAAGTTAATTCATTACTCTGGTTTTCCATAATGCTTACTAATATTTTTCAATGCTTTTTATCTACAGCCATGTGAAATTGGATTTTTTTTATTTCTTTGTCACAAAATTACTTTTATTAAAAACTTTTTTAAATAGGCTTTATTTGTGCTATTAACATGGTTGTAAGCTTAAGATATGGAATGCCTCCTATGTTGTTCATGATTCTTACTTTGCTAAAGTTTCCTTTGATAGTTGTCTTATGTGTCTTGACTTTCAAGGTTTCTTGATATCCATCAAACCTTGCTTTAAAGCTTGATTATGCCAAAGTTTGTAATATGGATAAAAAAGCAAAGCCAAACTAAGCCTTTTTTGGAATTTTCTTTTATTGGCATGAAATTTGGAAAAAAAGTGAGAAAGCTTAAGAGGGTTTTCTTTTCTTTTCTCTAATGGGTACAATATATGAACATGATATCTTGTAGAACATACAACATGGAGCAACCCACATAACAACCAATCATAAATGTCCCTCCATGATGTCCTAATTAGAATACAAATTATTGAAGCCAAGTAAGAGGAATATGCTTTTAGGATTACCTTAGAATAAGCTCAAAATGAGCCTACCTTTTTGAATTCTAATATTACCAACCACCTTAATAAAATAATACTTTTAATCAATAACCCTTTCTTGGGTTGATACTAAGAAAATGATGATGCAAAACTCATGAAGTCAATAAAATATGACACTCCCATCTTTGAATGTAGCATAAACCCTAAAGACTACATAGAGTGGAACATTTCCTTAGACCATTGCTTTGAATGGTCTAGACTTGATGAAAAACGGAGGTGTGGTTTTCCTGAATGATGCTTGTTAATGAAATAGAGCTATAAATAGAAACCATTTGTACCTACTATTAACAAGGGGATCACTAGTCATAGAAAAACATATAACTCTAATAAAATAATTAGTTAAATGACCAACGACTTGCCTAACATAAGGAGAAAAACATGTTAATGAGTACATTACTGATTCTGATGACTACAATTTATGTTGTAGTGTTAATGAAGACCCTTTGGTCACCTTTTCTTAATTTTGAGTTAGGCATAGAGATTATATGTAGGAGCTCTTTATGCATATAATTCATAGCTTTAAAGAGGTCGATATGATTGCTAATGAGTTTGACACCTACAAAATGTTTATCCAACCCAAAGAGTTGAACCATCAATTAAGTTAAACTTCTAACCCTCCTATGTTACATAATCTAAAAGTCATGTACTAGCACATCCCCTACCAATCGTTACCCTTAAACTCACTGTTAAAACAAACCAACTTATTTGTTAATTATCTAAGATAACTTGTTGCTGATGTTTAAGGTCATATAATAATGCAATAGCACACACAATAAGATATATCACAAAAGTTAATTTTTGGTAATTTAACACTAGGGTAGAGTAACAAATCAAAGAATATGCTTCTTATTCCTACCAAGAGAATGAGTACTCCACCGATGCCATTAATGACACTGGGCCATTATAGTTGTGAGACATACCTGTAGCCAACCTAGGAGAAATGAGGATTGTAGACGTGCCATTGCTTTCCACACCATTATCAAGCTTGAAGAAAAGCTTTGTAACTTCAATATAAATAGTAGCATTATTATCAATGGCATTTTTACAAATGGTTTAGCATGCAAAAAACTTGAGGCCAGTGATCGCCCAAACCCATGCATTTTATTTTTATTAAAGAAATATCCATTTATATCATAAAAAAAAGAACTATACCATTTAAATTTCCTAATCCTTTAACAGGGATTTTATGTGATGTTGTTTCTATGCCAAAATAAAATATTATCTTACGATGACTCTTGTTATATGACAGTGATGTCCTTCTTGCAAACAATGCATGCACCTATAATTTAGCACATCATTGGCAAAATTTTAAGCTACTCCCATCAGCATTTATAAATAATTTCCTACCAATTCAAAAGAAACCACCCACAACACCAAAAAAGAAAATCTTATTTATCGCTTATGATGAAATAGATCGAGAACTTATTGATAGGACTTTTATTTGAGCCATAGTAGTACCTTATATTATAGTAACTCCCATAATAGAATCAAATTTATTTAGCTTTCTTGAAATTTTTATAATGGAACACCATGGTTTGCTACCTCTTCATGACATGAAACATGTAAACCCAAACAAAATTTGTCACATCATTGGATGAATTCTTCTAAGCATCAAGAAGTCACCTAACAAGTCCAAGACCTATTAAACAAAGCACTCATAAGTGAAAGATGTAGTCCACGTGTCACTCTAATTTGTCAAAGCCTAAAGAAAGATGAGAATTTGTCACATTATTTTTCATATTTTTACATTTTCTAAAATATATTAGTCAAGAATTAGTTTTATTATTATCAGTATTTATTTATCGAAATTATCTGCTTATTTTTCTTAGCTATTTAGTTTTTCTTAAATTTGAATATTTTTATGTTTATTTTCAAAAATGAAATAAAGTATTAAAGTTCCTAAAACATTCTCTATAATTTGCTAAAACAATTATTCTATAAATGCTATTCATGTTGAAACAAAAATAAGAAGTTAAATGAGTACAAATATAACTAAATACTTAACTATCTTTAAGAATTTCTACAATTATAACGATGCACATAAATTATGAAACAAATTGAGTGAAGGTTTATATTGGAACAAATATATAACAAAATATTATAATGAAAAAATAAGAGATATTTTTATAATATATTATTTAAATTTATCAAAATAAGGAAACAAAAATCAATTATTTTTTTTCAACAATTTAAAATATTGAACAACTGAAATGTTGAAATTGTTTGCATAACATATCAAGCCAATTTCTATAAAACTACGAACAATGAAAATATATATTAAAAAAAATTTAAAAATTTAACGTAAGAAAATAAACTAGTTAAATAAAATTTTATAATATTTCAAAATTTCCATTAACATCATTTTCATAAATTTTAAAAACAAAAAAATATCACGTTACATAATGTTAAAATAAAATAACTAAATTAACATAAGAAACTAAAAAAAACTAAAAAAATTTGTAAAATCCTGAAAACAATATGCAAATTTTGCTAATGCACGGCTTATGAGCTCACAAAAAAGGAATAAATTATTCAAGGAATATTAATTTTGTAAAAAAGTCATGCAAAACAAGAATAGTTTTAACAAGTAAAAAAATTTCACAACTTGTATATAAAATATATTTTCAAAAATAAAAATAAAAAAACATTTTTAACTTTTATAAAAATATTCAAATAAATATGCATATTTTAATTCTTTTTGCCGATATAGTTCTATATGTTTTCCACGAAAGCTTTCCACCGTTCAAAAGGAGGCTAAACCATCAAATGAAGCTTCTACGAAGGATCAAAAAGGAAATCAGATAACAGCAACTTCAGGAGAGGCTCAGGGAGGGGCACTCCTCTACCCCAAGGAAAGTTGGATCGACAAGCAGAACACGTAGCCTTGATCGCCAGCGCGTTGCCGTCTTTCAGGATGTGCGTGATAACAAGCATGTCAAGGCACCAAGCATGTAGAATTGCCTTGGCAAAAGCACCTCCCGTGGGCAACTTGGTGAGGGTGGTGTGCACCGCGTGCATCGCGAGTGTTGAATCAATTTTGATCTCAATGGCCTGAAACTCTGAGAGCGCAGTCCTTGCCAATTCAAGAGCCTCGAACATGACATAGCTTCCATGGCCATAATCGACTAAGATAATACATTCCTCCCGATCACCAGCAAGGGCTTTCCCGTGTGATCTCTAATCACCAGTTCGAGGCCCACCAGATCATCACCAATGATAGCGTCGCAACCCATCCAGTGGGAGGAGGAACCCAGTTTTGGGCAACCATCAGTTCAGGTGAACTGGGCAGGTTCCCACAGGACATGGGTGGGCGAGCTCTATGGAGCAGCGCGATCTCAATCTGTAGCTTCTGCAGGATAATGTTGTATTTGGGTGTTTCGTTGTTGTGCTTCTTTATTTTGCAGAACTCCCAATTGGAATACATTCTCGTAGCTAAGGTTGCAGCATGCAGCACGCTGTTGTCTTCGCGCCGCATAGGCGATGCCACATAATCAAGGAAACATTGCATGAAAGACACCCCATCCCTCAGTCCAGGATGGAGGCCAAGTACGGTAACGACCCCACGTAGTTGGTAACTGCTCCAAAGCTCCTACGCACGTAGACATTCCCATAGTATATGTTCCGACGTCTCATCGGCATTACACCCCCACATGCAGTTGCTGCATCTCGAGAGTCTCCTACGAACCATCCAGACTGTAGTAGGGAGATGGTCCCCCACCAAATGGCATAAGAAAAATCGCACCACCCTAGGCAGAGCCTTCACTTTCTAGATCATTTTGAGATGCCTCGTGTCCACATTAGGGCTTCCCATGCAACCTCAAGTTCTTTCGCAAGTAGCTGCATGTAAATTTTGGAGTTGTTGACCTGAGACAACTCCGTATGGGACTACAGGAGTGTGTCACGATTTTGAGCCCAGGGCAAATACATTATGCATTCATCCAAAAGGTCACTGGCCCAAGCTCTGACTCTGCCTTCATTCGAAAAGCCAGTCTCAACAATACACTCACTCACGTATTTTGGCCAGTCAACGTCCATGTTAATGAAGGTGGGCCACCAACTGATTGGGAGCACATCAAGCCAATTATCTTCCACGAATAGGATGTCATTGCCTTTACCAATTCTCCATACAGAGTTAGCGAGGGCATACGGACGACTGTAGCGACGAGTTTGCATGCATGGGAGGCTCCCCGTGGTGCCCTAATAAGGTTTTTTGCTGCACCGTATTTAGTTCTCATGATGTGCACCCAAGAGTTTTCCTCTTGGCCAATCAATCTCTTACATTGCTTCATGAGCAAGACTCATTGCCAGATGCGCATGTCCAGGAGGCCAAGGCCACCCGCTTCTTTAGGCAAAGTGATAATATCCCAACTTGCATAGTGCATCATTCTTGGGCCGCTTGCGTCGTCCCAAGCATTAAGGACACACTTGATCATGGCGACTCTCCCAGCAAGTGATAGCGGCATAATACGCCATTTCAAAACCTACTCATCGATTTTCTAGAGCATGAGGTTGATGTCCTCCTTCTTGATCAATTTCGTCGAGATGGGTACACCAAGGTAGCTGAGGTTGTGCCCCAAGCCATTCGCAGCTTCCTCGCAATCACCTTCCTCCTATTTCTACTCGTGGCTTTACTGAAGTAGGCCTTCGACTTTGCAAAGATGACCATCATCCCTACAGCCTTGTCAAATTTCTGCATGGCATTTTTGATAGCGTGCGTGGTAGGGCGTGTTGCTGGCGTGTACACAAGGATATCATCAACATACAGCAAATATGAGACTGGCGGTGTATTTTTTGCACATTGAAACCCAAGCAGTGATCTCGTTTTGTATTTATGCATGATTGTTGATAGGTACTTCGTCGTGATTATTAACAGATACTGCGAGAGCGGCCATCCCTGACACAAGCCATGCTGTGCCTCAATCCATGGTAATCAGGTTCCATTGAGCAGAACCCCATACCTAAGATTCATGATGCATGCTTCGACCCAGTCGCACCATATGCATGGGAAGCCCTTGAGTTTTAGCATATTCATCACAAAATCCCATCTCACAGTATCGTATGCCTGCTCCATGTCCACTTTGATTGCTATGAGCTCTGCCTTTGTGGAGGATGAATGCATGCACGAGGACATCTCCTGAGATATAAAAATGTTGTCTGTAATGCTTCTTCTAGGTACGAATGCACCTTGTGCACTGGATATGAGATTGGGTAGTAGCGGCTTGAGCCTTTCAATTAGGATCCTCGCAATAACCTTTTAGATAACGTTACATAGGCTGATTGGCCGGAATTGTTCCGGCTTACAGGAACCTTGGATCTTCGGTATGAGGACTATGAGTGCGACTTTCCAACTCCTAGGCATTTGCTTCTCATCAAAGAAAGTGAGCATTGTACGGATTATGTCACGATGTGTAATCTGCCAATAGCCTTGGATGAACTCGACAGTGACCCCTTCCAAGCCTGATGCTTTGTCCTTCATAGCGGCTTTGATGGCCGAGATGACCTTCTGCTCAGTCACAGGGCTTGCCAACATGGTTGCCTATGTGATGTTGGTTCTGGCGTGTAGCACATGCCGTAAAGGAGGAAGCGCACTTGTCGCACCGCAGCACTTCTTCTAAAAAAGGGTTCAATAATCGTGCTTATACTTTCATGCGTAGTCACCATACTGCCCCCATCAATCTTTCAAATAAGCAATGAAGTTATTGCGCGTTCGCACAGTAGCAACTGCATGGAAAAAACGGGTATTGCAGTCTCCCAGCTGAGCCCAATGAATTTTTGCTCTTTGCCACCACCACCTCTCCTTTTAACGTGCAATCGTAATGGAATTCCAAAATCAGTTGCCCAAGGTGCTGATGCTCCACAGCATTCAATCCCTCGTGTGACTCTTTCATTTGCAACTTGTTGATACTGACTTCTTATTCTGCATTGCCACTCATGATGTCGCCCACCTCTGTCTTGCTCTACTTGCACAATACAACAAGTGATCTATGAAATTTAGTCGATAAGCCGTCTATTTGATTCCCCTTGGTCCGTCTACTCCAAGCATGGTGAACCACCCCAACTACCTTCTAGAACTCCAACCAGACACTTTCAAATGGTATTTGGCACTTGCTTTCTAGTTTATGCCCACCATCCATGTCGATCAATAGTGGACAGTGGTTTGAGCCGATTCGTGCCAAGTGCTTAAATAAGCAGCCATGGAATGCTTGCAAACTCGTAATGTTCTTTAGCGCCCTATCCAACCTCTCCAGTATCCTTGCACCACCCTCCTTTCCATTGCACCACATGAATTTGTTTCCGACAAACATTAGGTCCACAGGTTGAAGTTCCTGTATCACATCCATGAATTCTCGTTGCAATTTGCCTTAATTAAATTTCCTTCCCCCCCACTTCTCGCCTTACAACATTAAAAGGTTGAAGTCGTTGGCAACAAGTAGGGGTCCAACATTCACAACCTCCTCCCTTAAGAAGTCCCAGATCTCCCTTCGTTTGTCATTTTCTTTCGGGTCATAGACCACACAGCACTTAAATATGACTCCCCCTGCTCATGTTGACCTCAAACGACACCGCATGCATCGACGACGTTATGAGTTTAATGTCCAGCCAGCTCCTCCGTAAAGAATAATGCCTGTAGAATTTCCTGTCGAAGGTTGTGTCACATAATTCCAGTCTCTGCCAAGCAGCCAGTAGGCATACCTTTGCATAAAGCTTTTGGCTCTCGTCTCCACAAGGGTAACCACCTCAATTTTCCTTTCTCTCACAAGCCTTTACACCACTTTGCCTCATGGATTCACAACGTACCAATAAAAGAATTTGCCTCAGCCCTACTCCTTCAAAGGTCATTGCGAATGAGTCATGCATCAAGGCGATGCCGATCCTCTCCGTCCTTAATGAATTACAGCACCGCAAATATGTAAGTGCTTCCATATCTGTCTGCTTGTGGTAATTCATCGCACACCAAAGTCCCCCAGAAGGATTAGGATATTTACTGCATCCCACGAAGTGCAGTGTGGGGGAAAACCTCCTAGCCTTTATTGCAATAATATTCATCATAACGGATATTAATGTCAGGAGCCTGATCAATTGCCAGTATCGGTGCCTTCCCTTTAATGTCTGTGACATGGGAGCTGCGTGCTCTTCTTCTTGGATCCCTCCCCCTTTTTTGGGAGATGCTTCTCTTGCTGCAATTTCAGCCACCATCCCCATCAGTCTTATTCAATTCATTTACTACCTTATGTGCACTCTGATGCACCAAATTTCCTGAGTAGTTCCTTCATGCATTACTGTCCTGCTTCCTCCGCCTTGGTTGCACAAACATCTACGGGCCAAGGTTCTTCTTTTTGGTACTCTTCTAGTCATTTGACATGGGTCCTTCCCTTGCTGTATTATGGGATGTCCCCTCACCCATAGTGGTCCAACCAATAGAGATTCCCGCATTCGGGATTTGCCCAAGGTGCACAGACGTCACAGCAGGTGACCCCTATGAATGCAGGTTGTGATCGAAAATGGTGACGGAGTTGCATTGCGGCACCATAGATGACGAAGACTCCTAGAGCCATACAGCACGGTCCTCACACCCCCTGCAGAAGGTGCAGACGCAATGATACCCAGCTTCCCGAGCTTGCACTGCTCCGCAAAGTGACCCACATGGCCGCACGCAAAACATATTTTAGGCAGCCCCTCATATTCAAACGACTGAAAAGATGGTCCAATTGCCACTCTCAGCAACATGCCTTGTTTCAACGGCTTTGATAAGTCCATCCGGACGCACACACGGGCGAAAGTCGAGCGCTGCATGTCCGTCGTCCATCCGTCAAGAAGAATCGGTTCCACCACCGATTTCGCGCTTCTCAGTATGTTCTCGACGTTGCAATAAACTAAAGGGAGAGCCAAAAACGGAACCTAGACTGGGGCGCACATCGCCTTCATGGCATTAGGTCGGAAATCGGTAGTCCACATGTCCAATCCCATGGCTTGGCCAATGACTTACCAAGGGCCGCCCAACCATACAGTATTCCTGTCTTCTATGGAATCGAAGTGGAGGTAGAAGAAAATAGAAGAGGTGTTTAGGATTTTGAAATTCTTAAGGTACCCCCAGCGCCTCTGTAGAACCTGAGCAATGCAAAGAAGGGGAGAGTATTCCCATATACTCGGCCCACCAAGTCTTACCTGTGGAACTCAATACGCTTTTGACAAGCCCCATTTGACATGATGATCTCGTCGTTATCCACATGTAAGCCATGCATGCTGCCCTGGCCTTGAGATCTATGACAGCCAGCTTAACGAAAGACATCGTTGCTCCATTTGGTTTTGGGTTCTTGGAAGTTACACTTCCTTGAAACTGACTCTATTAGCTTGTTCTGCCATGCTAGTAATAGTCGGTAGAGCTGTGCTGTCTAATAAGGTAACCCGACCATGCTCTGGAATGTAATCTGCATCCTTTCCTGAAATCGCCATGCTTGTTCCACAGGCACGAGTCGTATTGGCCCTAGAAGTATCTATGTGAAACGGCAAGTTCATATTGTCTCCATTATGGACGCAATTACCGCTTGCCATGCTCACAGCACCACCAGTTAAGCAGTCCAGATTGTCCCCAGACTTCCCAGTGTCACCCAAGGATTAACCTGACATCCCTCCCTGTTCGTATTCAGTCTGCATTAGGGGCAACATCGGGGTAACAGAGGTCGCACCATGTTCCAGATTCCCCACATCGGCACTCGCAGAGTCAGCAGAGATATTCGATATTTCAAGCTCATGTAGTATGTATCCATCCTTCCCGTCTATCACAGACATACCAATGATCAGACCTTTTTTCCCATAGTCACCAGTGGCTCTTCCCGTGGCAATCTCCTCACAATCCCTTTAAGGAGAAGCACCTCCACAATTTCTAGATTTCTTATTGCTTTTCCTCCATTTGGAAACTGCCATAGTCACCTTCAGTTCCATAAGGAGAGTAGAGCACTAGAATGCTGAATGAGGAAGTCAGTTGTTTTTTCGCAGATAGCCGGCAATCATATGCTGTTAAGTTTGCATGGAGAAAGTTACATGTTCCGCAGTGTAGCAATGGACTTTAATTGTGTTCCCTCATTTCTGTGCGCAATGGCCAATAGAAAGTGGTAGGGTTTCAAATTTGAAATTTGAAATCCAAACGACAACATTGTCCTCCTCGGTACGATGCTTGAAATGTCGGCACCCAAAGAAACTTAATCAAAGGAAAGTTCCTAGTGAGGTACCTTAGCACTTTACTTTAACTGTTCCAGCAGTCTATGACCACACCGAGGATGGAATGCTTACTGTCTTCGCCATCTTCGAAGTTTTGTCTTCAGAGGTAACCGGCAAAGGAGATTCATGTCAGAAGACTTTCCAATTATGCAGATGCTCACAGTCGACTCCACATTCTCACTCCGTCGTGGTCGCCGCCATCGTCAGAATGTCGTGGCCAGAGTTCCGTCGCCAGAGTTCTGTCGCACGCTAATCCGGTGGTTCCCATTTGACTGGCCAGGGAAATGCTTAGGAAAAGTTCGTCGGAGAGAACTGAGGGGAAAGATGAAACGTATAATAACTTTTGCTTGCCTTAGTTATATATGTTTTCATTCCTTACGTTGGTGATCTTTGCATGTACCGACATATTTTTCGTAATATATTATTATTTTAAAATTTAATTGTAACATGTTTTTCACTTTTTTAATTTTTTAGAATTTTTAAAAGCATCACAAAGTATCCATGTTTTAATTCCTGAACTTTTTTGCAATATTATTTAATAAGAAGCAAATTTTAAATAAAACATTTTATTCATATACTTAAACCTTTTATTGAGCATTTTAAAGTCATTGACTGAAGAATATTTTAAAATTTTTCTTATATAATGGAAACAAAATATCTAAAACATTAAATAATTTTTACAATATAATAAAAAACTATTTTTATAATTTCAATAAAATAAATACGTAAAACAAATACTAATATTATGTCAACAAAAAGAGTACAAATAATTAAGGTAGTTTAAAATTTCTAATAAATAAGTTATATGCATAAGTAGTAAATTAACTATAATTGAGAAAAAAAAGTCAATAATCAATAGTCTAATCATATTATTGTGAGATATACATCATTGAAATTAACAAAATGTTACACACTTAAAAATCTAAAACCATTTACATTATTGAATATTTCATATTTAATTTATAAAATAATCATATGGTATTTAAAAAAAAGTTGCATAATTTTCAAAAACATACAAATATAAAAAAAATACTCAAGTAAAAATATATTAATTTTTACAAATTTAAAACATTAAAAAATATTCGTAATATAATATTGATAAGTAATTATGTGAAAAAATTTTTAAAAAAAAGATTACAAATATAAATTTTTTGAAACCCAAAAAAAATAATAAATATTATATAAAATTTAAATGTTTTAATCTATGTTGTTAAATTGAAATAGAAAAAAGATAAAAAATAGAAAATAAATAAAATAAAAAATATTAGAAATAACTTCAAAAAATATTAATAAAAATACATCAATAATTAAGAGAAGTCAAATTATTTTTATGCAATGGATAAGCAAAGATACCACAATACAGTGAAACACCACCAAAGATCATATGCATTATATAAACCATATTTTTCTCTACAAAATCTCCTTTTTATCTAGGTGCACAAAAGAAATAGAATGCTCATGTATGCTTAAGTACTTTTTATGTTTATCTTGAGCATTTATAATCCTTTAAAAGATGTATTGTACCAATATAAAGCATGCCTAGAATAATTACTTGTATGTAATTAAGTTCCAAAATTGTAGATTCTTGTATTAAGTTCGTTATCTCGTTTGATGAATTTGTTGTGTATTACACCCACAGAACATTTTCTAATAAATATGTTTTGTACATAGCTTTCAATATATTAAGCATTATAATACTTTAATAACTTGCGTATTGTTATTAATATGAGTTTTTCTATTTCTAATGCATTGTTTTTTTCTATCTTTAAGAAATTCTTATTATGCATAGTCAATATTTTAAAATTTTCAAATAGTTAATAATAATGATGATATTACGTTTATTTATTTGGTTTTCATTTTTTTTTATTCTCTTATCATTATAATTCTTCCTATTTAATTATAAAAAAATTCAAATATGTTGAAAAACTGATTTTTTTATTTACAAAAATTTATTCATGATTGCTACAACAATTTTAAAACTCTTTAATAATAAACATTTTTTAGTAGTTATTATGTTTATATACAAAAAAAAATTTGCTCGAGTGAAATACAAATAGTTACAACTCTTGAACACTTGATTAAGCAACAATTTTGTTGAAGAATCATATTTTTTTAATAATTATTTTTTGAGTGATATTTAAATCATGTGTTGTAAAATAGAACATTGATTAATGAAATAACTAGTTTGATTAGGTATTTTATTATGTAATTCACTTGTGAATACAAGCAAATGAGTGTTAGTAATTTTGCTCATGCGTAATTCAACTTGTAAATCTAGAAATCATTTTTTTAGCAATTGATGAACAAATTCCTACACTAAATTTAGTATACTTTATTTTAATTAGAATTATAAGACTATCTCTTCGTGTTGATATGGCAAATATGCTTATATTTTATTGCTCTTGAATATTGAATTTGGGAGATAATTAGGCATACATTTCATAAATGTTTCATGCACATAAATGCATCTTAATAAATATTTAATATATACATTTTACACTTTAAATTGATTAACTATTATAATTTGTAAAGGCAATAAAATTACATATTATCTATGCTTTTCGCAATTGTGCCTTTCAATTATCTTATAATATGATTGATTTTTCATGGCAACAAATGAGACATATGTCAAATGTGATCATGAACAATTTGCAACAATTACACTATTTACACTATTCTGATATTCTTATCATATTTCGACACTAAGTGGCTACTTATGAAGTGTGTTAAGATGTATAATCATAAAGTTTGTAGCATTATATAAGTGTAATAGCATTTTTAATTCTTATAAGAATAGGATTTTACTTGTTTAAATTTCTTGATTTATCTATAATCCTTTAATTCATATAAATATAAATATAAATATTTTTTGAAGAATATCAATCGTAAATTAAGAAAAAGAAACTTGATTGTGCTTTTCACTATGGTGTCATCCTTTGTCCGATTTGTTTGATTACTAATTCATTTAATACTTTACTTGGTTTACCAACTTTTTTATTACTTTAAATTTTCATAGATTAATTTGGCAAATTTCTTTCATAGTATTTAATTGTTGTACCATATTATTTTTATAAATTATATTTTTTTTTATTATTTCTTCAAGTATTTAATAACTATATAAATGATATCGTAACCCTCTGATCATCTAATCAAAATGAGCGTTGCAACAATTAAGATCATTACTTAACAGGAGAGGTGATATCCTCTATGCCATTGCAACGATGAGCGATCGGATGGCAACAAGCACGCTCAATTTTGGAAGTACATGTGTAGCAAAGAGTAGTCCCACATTGCATATAGAGAAAAAGATGGGCTCTTAATAAGCATTTGCACTATGCTATTTTGTTAGTTGAACAAGAGGAGTGTCCCTCTTGTGTGTTAGCAATTTAGACACTAGATTAACTCGTATGATTGCAAAATTACATGTCAATTTGGAGTTTTATATATCCCAACATGATTCAGGGCTACATCAGACTACCCTAACGGAATTTTATTCAAGTTGCTGGTCCCAAAACTTGCAAATGCCAACTTTAGCTTTAGTTCATGCCAAGAGCTCCACATTTTTAAATAACTAAGATGTAGCTTAATATTTTTATTATTTAATTATGAAAATTTTAATAGAATGAATTTTTTATTTAATTAAGGTTTAACAATCAACTTAAAATAAAATTTGGGAGGAATGTAAGAGTATGATTTAACGAAGAGAATAATGATTACAAATAACTGCTTGAGCTTAAGCCCAGTCCAAGAACTTTGGATTCTAGTATAACTGAGATATAACTTAAAGTTTTTTTTAATTACTTAATTATAAAAAAGTTAATAGGAATATTTTCCAATTTATTTATGGTTTAATAATCAACCTAACATAAAATTTGACAAAAATACAAGAGTAGTATTTAACTAAGAAGAAAGGATTGAAAAATAGAATCATGTTTCTTAAATCAATGAATAGTTTAAGTAAGATGTAAACTAATAAAAATTTTTTACATTAAAAAATTGAATCTATGCATTTCTTAAATTAATAAGGTGATCGAACAATTTTGATGCCTAATTATGATTTGAAATTAATATGAAAAAGAGTGTCTTAAAATTAACAAGCTAATATTCTATTTTATAGTAAAAAAATATATTATAAGAACTTATTCACGTCTTCAATTCTTGCAGCTTGTTGAGAACTCCATGGTACATTGAAGATCATTAGTTCATTATTTTCAAAAATGCATGATTTGTTTTTTACATATAAACTTGTTTCACAATATATAAGCAAGTTAAAATAAAATGTTAAACATTTAAATTTTGACTTATCAAACACAAGAGGAACCAAACAATCACAATAATTGATCTTTTTTACAAATTTCGAATCAGCCATAATACAATAATCATCAAAATAAAAGGATTATTGTTTTACTGATGTCGTGCCATGGTATTTTGTTTGATGATAATAAACTTGAAACACTTTTAATGATTTTTTAAGTTAATTTTTGAACATTAGACAGACAATGTTTGTATTAGTGGGAAAACTTGAAGAAGTGTAGCATAAGTGAAATCCTATGAAAACTATTTTAGTTAGAGTAGTAAACTATTAAAAGATACATTTTGAATTAAATTTTAGGTACTTTTATTTTATTTTGATTAAAATATTAAGCTTGTTTGAAATATTTATCTCAAGACACAAAAATTAAATTTTATTAAAATTACTATTCTAAAAAATATTTGGTCTTAAAAAACTTAATTCTACTCTAATTATTATCTTGAATTCATTTTATTTTTTTTTATATGTTAGTATTTATTCAATGACTTCTATAAAATGTACAATATAATTACAATAATTAATTAGAAAAATAATGCTACTTAAAATAATAAAAGTTTTTAATAAAAGAACCAAAAGTCTTTACAACACCTAAATTAGGATGGCTATCGTTAATAGGCATGGAATGCAAGTCCCAAAACTCATCGATCAATTGTGATAGTAAGAGCACCTATGAAGATAGTTTTTAAGGTCTTAGAATGGGTTAGTGCTCTCGTATGCACATATATAATTTCTAATCATCACAGACAATGTCAGTAATGAGCTTTTGAGCAAGCCAGAGGGCCATTAACCCCAAATAAGCTAATTTTGAGGAAGTTGTAAGATTTATATATATAACATCATTATTCACTTTCATAATATGGGACTAAAACAAAGCCTTGTTTTTACATAAATTGCTTCCAAATCATCGGACTAGCTAGAATCTTTTGATTGTATAATGTAAAGATCAAATGATCTTCATCTACTCCATTTTATTAAGCATGATAAACCTAGCCAATAGATCAAGATAGATTTAGCGGTTATGATCAAATTATTTTTCTGAACAGCCTCATCAAATCTTGTTTGTCGAACATGCAATTTTCCTAAACAAATAGACTCAGTTAGTTCTAGTTAAGAGACTCATGTGCAGCATCTCTTTTGGCAATTTTTAAGACTTTAGAATATTTTAGTTAAATAATAATTTTTCAAATAAATAAAAAAATAGACGATACAATAATGCCTATTTTTCTTGTTCAATAAATGCTTTTAGCTATTAGAAAAAGTCTATAAATAAGAGAAGTTTTGAACAAAATGGATTGATGATTGTTTATGTAATATGAAGAAAAATATTTAGTCATTAGTAGTCGATGGTAATTCTCCCTACTATAGTTAGTTCCTTTAGTCATCAAACTCTTAATTACAGCTTAATTCACAAGTGAGCTAAGTTTTTAATTTTCTCTATTCTTAATTGATTTAATTGAGATAGTAGTGCCTCCTTAGTCAATTTCTTAACCATAGGATTTTATTTGTATTGATTTTGATTTTATGTCATCAAAATTTTTTTCACTATTGTCCTTTTATTTTAATGTAAATCTATTGTAACTTATTTCTTTTATGAGGGTCTAGTCTATACATCTTTTGGCAAATAGATGTTATGAAGTTTTTTCATGGATTTTGTCTAGACTAGATGTAGGTTGTTTTAAGTAAAATCAACTAAATATCACTGTTGTACATTTTAGTTATTAATGACTTCTCAATTTTGATATATTTTTATAAATTATTATTATGACAATAATAATATTTTTTAATTAAATTTAAACTTTTTATTAAAATGCTTTTAAAAAATTTATTTAAATTTTTTGGTGTGAAACTTAAATTTTATTCATAATTCATCACCTTCTTACTGATCTAAACTTCGTTATATGTCATTATAAAGTGTAATTTAATAAGGGAGGAGTGAATTATTTGGAATAAAAATTTATCTTTCTTAAGGAATATTTTAAAAAGTGCATTAATATATTATTTAATAAGCATAAGAATGTCTTTAAAATTGTGTTTTAGCATTTTTGCTAAAATTATCTTTTAAAAAATTAACTCTATTTTAAAATATGTTTATTTTCTTTTTATAACACAATTTTAAAAAAAAGGAAAAATTAATATAAATAAAAAATGATAGGTAAATGATTTTTTTTGGTATTCAACTTAAAATGAAGCCTTTACTACCCTAACAAGATATAACAAAAACTAATATAACTAACATAACTCTTTTGCCAAATGATAAGTAGGTTAAAACCTTACAATAACAAAAGAATAGAAATTGACTGCTACTTCCTCACAACTTTACAAAATTGGAAAAAAAATAATGTCGCAACAAAAAAAAATAATATTAACAAAAACTTTATACATAAAATTGTTGAATGAGGTACAAGTATTTTAAATGAATTAATTAAAAAAATTAAGAACTTCACCCAT
Source organism: Vanilla planifolia (assembly GCA_023846275.1). Taxonomy (NCBI): domain Eukaryota; kingdom Viridiplantae; phylum Streptophyta; class Magnoliopsida; order Asparagales; family Orchidaceae; genus Vanilla; species Vanilla planifolia. The sequence goes on along the minus strand of JAIUJO010000193.1, from coordinate 396,999 downwards.
TTGAGAAGAAAGTAAAGATTACAAGTTTTATATCTGAAGGACAAAGCATAAGGATGTGATGATGTGTACTAGGAGCGAACAGCTTAAATGTCATCACTTGAAAGGTTTTCTTTAAATTTTGTAAAAAAAGATCAATCAATTTTATTTAGGAATTCACTTATTTATAAACATTTTTCTAATTATTAATAGCACTTAACAAACTGAACAATTAGTTATTACAGATAAATTATGAAAATCCCATTGTCTTAAAATAATGTCTAAGAGAGCCATCGCGCAAGAACTGCTTGATGTAATGGCTCTTGTATATTCTTATCATGAAAAATAATGATTGGATGGCTTGGATTAAACAAGAACTATTTGATCTAGACTAGTAGATCTAAATTGAGATATAATGACAAGATTTAGCTCTTATACATAGATGAAACAAGAAGTGTTCAATTATGAAATTGCAATATCAAACAACGAATCTAATCAGGTTTTTTAAAAGGCTACTAAGATTATGATCATTTTAGTACATAATTGCATGATTAGATGATTGAATCACTCTAATAATTTTGAGTATAGTAATGAAAAATTGTTACACATTTTAGTCCCATGTTGTGCGATTGATGGATTGTTATTACTTTATAAGAATTTTTTTTATGCCACATAATAAGTGCATTATTTGAGATTAGTAAACCCATGATTCAGACTAAAGTGATTTCCCTTATTTCCAATACACTCATACTCCACTAAATTTGGATAAGAGTTATGTATTGAACCAAAATTATTTGATGGGCTTTTGTGTTATTTTAACAATTTGATAAATGCAGCTGCCCACACTAAGGAGCTATGCTCTAATTAGACACTTTTGATAATTATTTAGATTAATTTTTTATCTTTTATTATTTTAATTATATTACTATTTTTTTACTAATTAATTATTATATTTTTAATACAAGTTTTAAAATAAGTTATTGATATAAAATTTCTAATGATGTGATAAAGAATAAAAAAATTCTTTAGATGGTTAACTTTTGATCTGTATTTTAGAATCATAATATTTTTTATAACATTATTAATTTAAATAAAATTTAGTTTTTGAGCATTCAGTGAGTGATTTTTATCAAGCCTAGCATTCTAATCAAAATGAAATTAGCATATCTAAAATTAAATTAAAAATATTTCTCCCATTTATCTGTCATTCCAACAAAAATGATTATCACAAAATTTCACCTTTCCTCTTCTTTCTTTTCTAACTTTTCCTTAAATAGAAGTATCATCTATCTAAAATTTAAAATTTATTTAAACAAATTCATTGGTAATATTTAGGGTTTATGATCATCAAACAAAACATCATGATAAGGGGTGAATATAATAATATCTCTTTCTTCATGATAAAAAACTTTTAATAAAATTCATTTAAACATAATTTATTTATAAACATAAAATTCATTATAATTAAAGATAAGCTCTCTTACATGTACAAAAAAATAGATTAATATTTCCCCATAATTTATGCTGATTTTAGTCCTTTAATTTTTATTCTCCCCTTCTTTGTCATCACATAAAAGGAATTAATCTTTATTTAATAAATTGTTCACAAATTTATAATTTTTTGAAATTTTCAACTAATTAATAAAATTATTTAAGTCTATTATGTTCAAATTATACCTATAGCTAATGATCTAGGGCTTGCATAATTAATTTCAAATAGATTTATTTCTTTCTTTCAAACTATTGCAGAAATTTAATATTTAAGCTATCTTGTGTAATGGATGACTTAAAATTTTGTACAACAGCTTATGGTTATGAAAGATTAAGGTTTAACACAAATCATACATTAATCTATAACTTATTCGTTTGGAAGATCTTTAAAAAATTTTAAAGTTTTAGGATTTTATTTAACTATTTTTATTTATTTCTTTCTTTTATTTAAATTTTTTAAACTTAATTTTTCAAATCCTAAATATATAACCTCTATATATATATATATATATATATATATATATATATATATATATATATATATATATATATATATATATATATATATATATTATTTTTGTTGGAGTTAATTGATCAATGTTGTAATATATAATATTTTATTTTAAAAATTATATTTGAGATCACAAACCATTTTAGGTCTACCTCATTTAGCTATAATTGAGATAATATTCTTATTCATTTAAAGCATTTTTCCAAAAGAGCTAATGCTTCATAACAAAATAATAGAAATAGACTACTACGATCATACAACATAAGAAACTTAGTAATAGAGCAAAATAATTTGATGGCAAAATGTAAATAAAAAAAGCTTATGCCTGATGAAGGCTTATTTAAAAATAAGGGTTTTAATTAAATCAATTATAATTTGAGAAAAATGAGAACTTAACTTATTTGAGAAGAAAGTAGAGATTATTAGTTTGATCATTGAAGCATTTGCCGTATGAAAATTTCAATGAGCATAGTCAACTAAATGTTTGAATATCATGACTTAAAAAGTTTTCTTTAGATTTCTTAAAAATTTAATCAGTCTATCTTTTTCAACAATTCACTTATTTATAAATATTTTTAATGACTAAAGGCACCTGCCAAATTGGCCAACAACTCATTATTATTTAAATTAAAAAATCCAACATAGTTTTTAATTAATAAATTATAAAAATCTAAACAACTAAAAGACTAAATACATAGGAACCACACGATTGGAAGGCTCTTAGAGTATTTGATTGTGAGAACTTCTTGATAGGACTAATAAGAATAAAAGAACTATTTAGAAATTAGGATTTGAATGAATGAATGAAAATTGTTTGATAAGTTATGAGAGTAATTTTATTCACATGATAAACATTATTAGTTGTATTCAAGCACTGTGTCGTAATTGAGATTTTTTATTCCTTTTAGTAATATGTTTTTTGTTGTTTTAAATATATTATTATTTTTTTTACAAAATAATTATTATAATTAAAAGTCAATTTTTGAAACAAGTTTTGGAAAGAGAATTTTCAAAGATATGATCAGAATAAAACGATACTTGGTTGGTAAAGATAAGATCAAGATTTTAGAATCCTAATAATTTTTTAAAATGTTTAATTTAAATAAGTCTAAATTTTTGTGCCTTGTATGAGCGATTTTAATCAAGCATAACATATAATCAAAATAAAATTAAAATAACTAAAATTAAATTTAAAATAAATATCTTTGTTAAATTGAAACCATAACTCTTCTTTTTTAAATACTCATATGAACACAAGAATAAGTTTTCTGAGATTTTCAAATTCTCTTTAATAAATTTATTAGTAATTCTTAGGATTTGTTATCATCAAATGAGGTATCATGACTAGGGGCCAATAACATAATATATTAAGCCATCAAATACTCTATGAAATTATCATAAAACAATCAACTATCATTTGATAGAAATAGTCTCCTTTTTACAACACTTTCGGACCATTCTATTGATTTATGGGACAATTTGGTAACCACATGAAATAATGTCTCATCTTTCTCAAGGTTTTACCACTCCAAAACTCTCCTTAGGACTAATGAAGGTATTATTATGAATATTTAATGTCTTGTGTGACATAGGTATTGACGTAGATCATAGCTAATTTTCTTAGAAAATTAAATCCACCTTTAGGAGGTGACTAACCTTTGTTCACTAAAGAAGCATCATATAATCACTTCATGAAACTTGTTCTTTCTCCTTCCTTAAAGGCACTTTCATAGTTGTTTGATTTGTCTCCCCTTCCTAGCTTTTACAATAGTTTACCATTTCTATCCTGACTATAATATCTTTCTTATTAGTTTCTTTCCTCTCACTATTCTCCTCATTTGGTACATAATTTTTTTTTAATCAATATGCATTGTGATGAAATCCTTATAAAGATTACTATTTCCTACACATTCTATTGCAAATGACTTCTAAAGTTTTTTCAACAAGTTTCAAAAAAACTTTTCCAAGTGTTATTTATTTAAGTAAATAATTCATATATTTCTAAATTATTTGGCACTTTTATTATGTTTTTTAAAAAATTCCATTAGAATTAAATTATTTATTTTTTAAAAATGTTTTGGTATCTTTTATGACATATCCATTTCAATTTGAAGAAAAATTATTATTTAGGGTTCATTATCATTTGCTCTACCACATTTGACCTCTCATCTATATTATTACTTCTTTTAAATAATAGTTATTGTGATATTATAAAAAAATATACTTAAGAAAATTTCATTGAATCACATTGAAAATAAATTTTAAATGCATTCACAATTATTCAACAAATATTAAAAAAACCTTAAAGTCTATCGAATATTTTGTAAACTTCCCATCATACAAGAATTTAATCATTTCAAACTAAAAAAATATTGAGATGCCTCCAGACAAACACTTTCCCTACTTCCCAATTAGCTACTAGTTATATAACTTATCCATTGTACATTCAACATTAGATTCTCTCCCTCTTTGTTTTCTTGAATAGCTTTGTTATTAACCCAATTGGCTTTTCCTTATGATGGTATGTTCTATGGCTAATGGTAATGATGAAACTATCTTGTAAGTATTGTAACAAATTATTTCCATTATTTATAAATGCACATCATTCTTTGTCTTTAATTATCCTCATTTTCCAAACATTATAAAGCATTTTGTTTGATTTACCTTTAACAATACATGATCCTCTTCCTAACAATCCAGTTTCTTTATTTTCTTATCAAAACTTCCAAGGAGTAAACCTTTTCTTTATTAATTCATGCTTTGATTAAGTTGATCTTTTTAATAGTTTCTAGAATCATATCTATATCAACAAAGGGATTGTTAATTGGTTAATATCAATATAATAATAATAGCATAATATATTATATAATACTATACAAGATGCCATCTCTATGCTAGATTAACAGTTATTATTAAAAGCAAATTAAAAAAAAGTCAAATGCTTACCTTAACTACATTAGAAACCTAATTTTCATAGACTTAACATACTCTTAATTATTTTTAATCTGCTCTTTCATAGAAAAATGTATGATATAAGTTTGGAATCCTTATGTAATATAATAGTTTTTGCCATACCACATAAGCCTTATTATTTTTCTTATAATTTTTTTAACATCTCTACGCAAAAATATTTTTCTTTTAATTTTCCTCACATCACCAAGCTAGCTTAAGACAATAATTCTTGCTATCAATATGCCGCAATGACAAATGTAGTAAAGTTCATTCTATTTAATATGGATATAACATATATACTTGAATTGTACTAAGCTTTATCTATGTTATATTTCTAATAATTTTTATCCCCTTATTAAAACATGAGTAGCTACTTTTACTTTTTCCATTATGATATAGGTTCTCAAAAAGATAAAGCCATAATAATTCAGTCATTCCAATATTCTCAATGTCTGAATAGATTTATCATCAAACCATTTATGAATAAAATATTATATGTTCTTCTCAATAAAAAAAATCCTAAGTATGAAAACTTAGGCATATTTTAATAGTAGGGTTACATCAATAAGTAGATAGGAATTGGAGATTTGAAACCAAGATAATGGATGCTATTTCTACACAATATTCTTCAAATAGATAAACCCATAAGCTATTTAATAAGGAAGCTTAGTTGTAATGGAATCTACTCAAGTGGTGTTTGATGAAATTATGCATCAAAAGAAAGAGGTAGATTTAGTAGACATAGAAGATTTTGGAAAAGTAAAATTGGTAAACAAACAAAGATCCTGGAATGACAAACTATATTGATTTATACTTTAAAATTATTTTAGGTTGGGAATATAGATAGAACTTTGTTCATCAAGGATTATGTTGATAAACTTCTTCTAGTCCAACATTATTCAGAAGATATCATATTTGGATCAACAAACTGTGACTTATGTGAAGGATTTGATAAGCATGTAGGTGTAGGCTCTAAGACGAACATAATCAATGAGGTTTCCTATTTTCTTGAATGCAAGTTAAGTAGGATGAGAAAGGTATCCATGATCTCCATTAAAGTATATAAATGAAATTTTAAAAATTAAAAAATATTGAAATAATCAGATCAGAGGAGTTAGTATAGAATGAAAATTACCATAGAGATGTAATCTTAGGTGACCTATCTTTTGTAATGCAAACAAATGCTTCTCTTTCAAAAGAAATTATATATATGGTGCATCTATTTCAAAATTTGAACCTCAAAATACAAGTGAAGCCTTGAGGAAAGAATTTTTTTTTTGGCCATGCTGGATGGTTTCAACTTTTTTATGAGAGGGAATGTTTTGGAATTAATAGACGTTCCAAGTGACCACATTATTGTGGCAAGACGTAGGTACTCAAAAATAAAAAGTAAATGATAATGTGGTTACCATTCAAAATAAGAGAATGCTAGTGGTAAACGATTATAATCAAGTAGAACTAAACTTAGATGCAATACTTGAACCAACGGTAAGGTTGAAGCCAACAAGGCCTTTTTTACCTTTTTCTCAATACAGGTTATTTTAACTATACCGAATGGATGTTAAGAGCACCTTCTTAAATGTTGTTATTTAGGAGAAAGTGTATGTAGGATAGTTAGATTGCAATCAACTTTTTCTTCACAAAAATCATGTACATAAGCTAATAAATGAATTATATGAACTACTACAAGAACAAAGATCCTATTATAAACAAACTTAGTAGATTTCAAGTCAAACATTATTTTGGGATTGGAATGTTGATAGAACTTTGTTCATCATGAACTATACCAATGAACTTCTTCTAATTGAAGATTATATAGATGATATTATGTTTGGATCAACCAACCTGGACTTATGTGAATGCTTTACTAAGCTTATGAGCGTTGGATTTCACTTGAACATAATGGGTGAGGTGACATATGTTTTTGATTCGAAAGTTAAGTAGGAGAAGAATGGTATCTTTGCATCCTAAATAAAGCATACAAATGAGATATTAAAATTTCGTGATCATGAGAACATCAAATGCATTTCTACTTTCAAGTGTCCCTACCATACTATTGAATAAACATGAGAAAGGAAAACCAATAGATCTCATGGTATACCAAGAATTGACACATTCTTTACTTGACTATTAGAAGAACAAACATATCTTTTGTTGTGTGATTTTTTGATTAATTTCAATCAAGCCCCAAGGAGTACTAAGGTTTTCGTATCCCAAAATTGTTTTAAGTCATGATCTCACAGGATATGGCTACAAAGTCTATGTAGGTTCTTGAATACATAAGAAAAACATTTTATGTATCTAATCATTTTTTAGAACCTCTTAAACTAATGATTTAGCAAAAAAGTATGGGACTATTGATTTAACAAGAAACGAACCACAATATATAACATTAGAGGGATTTTGAGTAAAAATGTTTTTGTTTGAAAAGAAAATTGGATAATATGGGATTACATTTACAAACAACTCCCAAAAAAATATGACAATTTGAATGCATTTTTCCTAACTAAATAGCTTATAAATTACTATAAGATTTAACAAATTCATTTTAGGCACGATTTCAACATGGACTATATAGAATGAAGTATGATAGACATTCAATTTGTTGTTTAACAACATGGAACAAGTTAGCACCTTAATAAAGCTTCTTAGTAAAGATTTATGCTATTGTGTTAGAAGACTTTTTTATGATGACAAAAGGGGGAGAAATTAATCTTGCTTTTAAGGGAATTTCCTTGTGTGAAAGGGAGTTCAACTGTGTGCTTTAATTACTTCCGAATCTAGCTTTACTTGATAACATCCAGCTAATGTCTTCTTCCACCACATTCAATTGCATTATCATGAACTTAGGTGGTAAGTCATCATAAAAAAAGAGGTTATTGGTCCCATGACCAATTCTCTATGACATTTTGATGTTAATGACCTAATTAAGTAGCATACTAATTGATTATGTAGCTTTGCTTGTAGATATGATAGTTGAACAACATTGGAATCACATTAATGTAAAAAGAACAAGTCAGTTGATTAAATTTATGGATATAATCTTCTGTGGAACAAGAATGGAAAGGTTTTTGACGTGGCCAAAAAACTAAGTGTTTTATGTTATAAAACCTATGAGAAAAAATGAATAACAGGAGAGAGATGAATTATGTGTTTGAAAAAATTTTTTATTCTTAAAATTATAAGAAAACTTTTTGAGTATTTCAAACTTATCAACAAAACAAATTACTCAATAATAAAAAAATGCACAAAAAATTTTTAAGTGGTTTGAATAAAATCTGTGCCTACATCTACACCCAATCCTCGATCAGGTTTCTACTAACCAGTTCCTTTTGTCAAAGCTGGCAGAGATAAACCAAATATATGTGTGCTCCAATGAGATACAAAAATCTAAATAATTCAACCTAGATAAAAGAAATTTGAAACTTTATAATTTTTACTTGCAAAACTCCGTACACATTTAATTTTTGAAACAATAGTACTTCTAACGATTGAAGAGTTGTGACCAGGAAATACAAAAATTATTATGACAGAATGTAGGAGAAATGGAGACCGACAAAAACCTATATCTCCTATAATTATGTAGAAATGCAATGCTCATATCTTGAACTTCACTTGGATCTGTATGAAAACTTTAAAGTTTGATTCCATAATTTTAAGATCAAGTAAATGATCCCTATTTATAATTAAAAAAAAGCTCCAAAAATAACTCACATAATTATCATCCAATTAAATGACTGGTGTGTTAACAATTAGATCAACTTAAATGTTAAAGGGTCTACATTTGATAATTACAAGATAAGATTTAGAGAGTTTGATTCAAATGTTGGATGGATAGTTACTATAACGAGATTACTGTTCACAAAAGCTAAGAGACTATCAGTCATTCGATCAACTATTCTGGATAAATGGCTAAAGAATATTAACTATTCATAAATACGGGTGTGATCTGAACTGCTCAATTACAAAAATACATAATCCATAGGTGCAGAAATTTCAATTTTGGTAATAACTTTTGTTTTGTCTCACATTGCAAAATAGTTGAAGCATTTTGTGCTTATAACGCATCAACTATATATGACAATTAGTCTAATGGGTTGGGTACTCCTAAGTGTTCTGAAGAAGTCATGAGCCGAATAGTTAGCAGCCATATATGGGTCAAACATGACTCCATTTTTCTAAACTAATTAAAGGGTCTACCATGACTCATTTCTCCTAAGCCTGTTCATAAGTAATGCCTTCAATGAATTAACCAAGAGACCACAATGGTAATTCAATGTGATCGATACTTGGGGATCCCCAAGGCCCATGGCCCTTAGTGCTACATGCTATTTGACCAAAGGCCTTTAGGGTTAATGGTTGAGAGTGCTTAGGAAAAAAATTGTTATAACCATAATAAAAATTTATATTAAAAAATATTTTAAAATTTATAAGATTTTTAAGAACTCAAATGTTTTGAAATAACATATAACTTGAACTAAAGTAAAATATACATAAAAGATGGTAACCTTATTTGTCATAAATATGAAGAAATTAAGAGTTTAACATTCTAATCATAAAAATTTAGAAATAAAGTTATTTTTAGATTAACAACTCTACAAAGACTATTGTCTTTGACTCCAAACTCAATATATTGAGCCATTAAATTATATTCACTATTTATGTTATAGTTCTTACTTAAAAAAACCCATTCTATTTGGATACTTCATGAGATTTAACTAAAAAAATACTAAATTCAATAAGCATTAGTAAATACTTAGCCTTGGTTTTGTGATCATCATATTAAAATATATAACAACCCTTTACCATGAGGATTATAAAATTAATGCTAAAAGAAATCATAACATTAATGGAAAAATTAAATAATTTAAAAATTAACATTGCAGTATATATCTTATGTGATATTCCACACTTCTCTTTAATTTTAGCTTACCCACACCCTGAATTCTAACACTTAGTTCTATCCATTTTTATAATATTTCAGAGGAGCTAGTGGCACCTAACCTTAGTCAAAGTTTATTAAATAGTTAGATAGCCAATGACCCATTAAAAAAATTAACTAGTTGGGTAGACAATAGCATAAATTACAATGGAGTTATTTTTTTTATACATGCTCTCCAACAAAGTTATATCTTAATTCTATAAATTTTGTTCTCAAGTGTTTAATGGGATCTTTAGCAAAATAAACTACACATAAATGATAAAAAAATTGTAATTGTGTGAATTCTATGACATAATCTAAAGTGTTTTTTCATCCATAGAACATCAGTTGCCCTCAAAACTTTACCACCATTTCTTGCAAAATTTCCTACACCTTTAATTCTTTAAACCAAAGCGGTATCACTAGTAAATGATGTAGATGTTTCCAAGAAATGCAAAAATGATTATGAACAAAGGGAGCAGAAACAGAGACTGACTAAAATCTATAGCTCTAGTAATTGTGCAAAAATTTGTTGCTCATAATTTGAACTTCATGTCATCTCATATGGAAATTTTCTAATCTAACTCAATTATTTTAATGTTTGGTAAATGATCCGTATATGTAGTTGAAATAAAAAAACTCAAAGAATAACTCTGTAATAGCTAGATTCTACTTTTTAGAAAGCTAGTTGATATAGATGGCGAAGATGATACAACTGCCATCCGATTAACCAAGCGAAGCAGTGATCATCGAATGAGCTTCCATGATAAAGTGTCCAAATCTAATCAAACTGAGATAGGATATGGAGCACTGGATTTGAAAGTCAAATGGATAATAACGATGATAAGAATGTCGTTCACGTAAGAGGAGAGACTATCAATCACTTTTCTGCAAGAAAAGCTAAAGAAAGTTAACATTTGACCAATGTGGCCAAGATATGGACAATTGGACTACAAAAATGCACATCAATGTAGACATCTCAAGTTTTGCAATAACTTTTTCACATTTTGAAACATTTGAAGTATTTCATGCTTATAATATATCAACGATATATTATAATCAACCTATTTGGGTTAGCTACCCCCATTGTTCTCAAGAAGTCATGCTCATGGTCCCCAAAGCATATCTATGGGTCTTACCTAACCTGATTTACTTAACCAAACTAAGGAGTTTATGCAGACTCGCTTCTCCTAACTTGGTTCATATGTAATGAACCGAACCGATTGACCCAGAGACTACAACAGCAAAATGGCTTGATTGATACTCGAGCTTAACTCGTCTTAGATTTGAGGAGTTCCTGGCCAGTGGAATTGCCTAAAGCCCTTGCCTTTAGGTGGTACGAGTCACTTGACTTGAGCCCTTCAAGCTCTGTAGTTGGGTTGTGCTTAAGAAAATTTTTTATAATAATAAAACTATTTAATATATAAAAAATTACTTAAATATTTACAAGAATTTCAAAAGCTCAAATGCTTTCAACTGAAATACACCTTAAACTAAATTCATATATACATACAAAGATTAATAGTTTTATCCTCCACAATTACAAAAAAATTAAAGGTTTAATATGATAACCATAAAGATTTGAAAATAAAATTTATTTATAGATTAGTCACTCCAAAAATATTGTTGTTCTTAAAAAACAAGTCAATAGGGTGAGCCCTCAAATTATATTCACTATTTATGCTATAGTCTTTACTCCAACACAATCAACTCCTTAATAAGCTCCACAAGGTATTAATAAAATCTTTGATTATAAAATTTGAAGTATTTAAAAGAAAAATTTATCGTAAATGCTAATAGAATTAATTGAAATTAGAAAATTATAAAATGAAAAAAGAATCCCCAAGAACTATTAAAAATTGAAAAAATTAAAATTATTTATAAAAGTTTTCAAAGAAACTTTTTGTTGCACTCAAGTAGGAGGTCGATATAAAGAAGACGTTATGCGTTTCTAAAATACTTTTACACATTCATATTTAACCACTTTGATTCTAGATAAAGGTGTTGTATTTAAAATATTTGTTAAATTTGTACAATGCATTAGAGTGTTGCACAATAACATACATAAAAATATATCTTGCTATTGTTGATGAGATGGTTATACCAATTTTTTGCAAGCATATAATAATTATTTAAGTGTCATATACTTCACATTTTAATAATTTTATTATAAATAAACTATTTTTTTCAAGCTTATTCAGCTTTTCTTATGGAATATAATAACAATTTATTGCATGCGTAACAATAAATAATTATTTAAGCATCGTATACTTTTTACTTTAACAATGTTATTGTAAATGAAATAATTATTTTTTTAACGTGTTTAACTTTTCATATAGCGGATAATTTTGATAACTAAGTTATAAATGGTTTTTTGATATATTAAGTATTCAATTTTCATAATTATTTTTATATGTTTTATGTTTTAATTACAATTAAAAGATGTTTTTTTGTTATGATATTGTGCAACTTTGTAATATATTTTATAAATTTACCTAATATTATAAGTATATTTTTATAACTACCACTAATTTTTTTAATTCTTTTTTTATTTAATTTTAGCAAGTTTTATTTAGCCAAGTCCTATTTAAATTAAACAAGTTTTTAAAAATTTAAATATTTTTAGTAGTGATGGATTATTTATTATACTATATTGATAAAAGAACTCTTTGTTGAAGCATTATTCTTAATGGTCATCATAATTATATACAAACTAATTATTTTATAATTTTTTCATGTAACATAAATTCTTTCAATATTTTGTACCAATACTTTAGATAATTTTTATCATCTATGGTATTTTTATTCTAACCAAAATAATTTCGCATAATTTTGAATTTTTTAATTTATATTATAACATTTATGTACACATGTTTGATTTATTAAATTGTATGTCTCACATCACATAATTTAAATGTCAAGAACCATTAAGACTTTCTTATTTATATATTTAACATTAAAATGTTTTAAAACAATTTGCTTTTGAAAAATAGGAAAAACATTTGTAAATTTTAATATTTTTCAATTAATTTATTATTTTTAATATTTTTCTTTAAAAATTATTATTTTTTAATTACGAAGTTTTTTTTATTAAAATTCTTACAAAAAGTTTTCTTGAAAATTATTGTTAATTTATTTGATATTTCATAATTTCCTAGCGATCAATATCAAAAATTATTTTTGTGAAAATATTATACATAAAAATTATATCTAGTTTAGTATTTTGTTGAATTATTGATTATTATAAAAAATTATCATTTCTTTGATACTTTTTATTTGCAATGAAAAGTTTTTGTTACTTGTTTCTTTAAGAATTTTCTTATTTTTTTTAGATATTAGAATTACTTATATTATTTTTTAGTATAATGATACATTTTGTGTTTTTATATTTTTACAGCCAAAAAATGTTATTTTTTTTATTATTATTTTTTATTTGACAATTTGGTTTAACATATATGAATTTCTTTAATGTTTAACTACGAAAGAAAATTTTCTTTTAGAACATATATATATATTTTGAAATATTTTATACTTTTACTCTTAATAAAATTTGAAATTTTTAAAATAATATTTAAATGCTTGTTATATAAAGTTATATTTTAGTATACTAGTTTCGAATACATAGAAATTGCTTACTAAGGCTTTTTTTTTTTATTTTTTATGTCATTAAATGAATAGTAATTTTTTAATTAATCTAGCCAGTTTTTATTACATTATATTGATAATAGTTTTCTATATTTTTTAATATTTTATATTTATCAACAATATTTTGTTGCAATTTTTCAATTTTTTTGAAAATTTTTTTGAATCATTTTGCTTAAAGTTTTCAAAATTATAAATTTATTTATTGATATGTTTATTTATTTGGATTATATTTTATCTAATTTGTCTCTTAACTACCAGGTATATTGAAAGCAACTATCAAACAATAGATTATTCAATTATTTTAATAATCATATGTCTATTAATTATTTCAAAACTTTTATATTAACATGTTTGTGACCTGACATTACTAAGAAAATTTGTATTCTTTTCTAAAGTATTTGGCGATATTTGTTTAAATCATTTTTAATGGTAAAAATTTTTTTGCAACTCTGTTATTATGTTATATTGGCAGATATCTCAAGATTTAATTACGTAAATAATTTTTTAATGAATTATACACATTGTTTAAAAATAGGGGTACACGAATTTAGTGCTGATTTGCCATTTTTATTCTAATGGTACTTAATATATGTTTTGATAATGATATTTAATTTACTGTCATCTGCACTTTTCTCTTGTTCAATATGTTTAGCGTTTTTTTATAGAATACTTTTCTTGTATTATTCAGCTAAATGCATTAGTTCTTTCACTTAACATTTTCAATTTTTAAGATAATAAATTTTATTTATTTATTTTTCTTTAAATGTTTTAATTAACATTTTATAATTATAGATCTTAGAAAAATAACTTATAAAATATGATAGATTTAAAAAATAGTATTATCTTCATAATATTTCACTTACTATTTTTATTTAAACAAGTATTTTAGCAAATATATAACACCTATATTTTCGTGTTGTGAATTTGCAGTTATATGCAAATATTACAAATATTATCATATTGTGTTCCTTTTATTTTCTAAAAGTATATTATGTGAATCTTTTATTATACTAGCATATTTTCTCAAGTTTGTTATAAATAACATTTATTTTGTTATTTAATAGAAATTAATTCGAATTTTTTAAAAATTGTTTAATAATTTATTTTGATAATTATATTTCTTTATTAAAATTTAAATATTAATTTTTTATTATAAAACGAGATTTAATATTTATAATATCCAAACCTTTTTCTATGTTTTATTAATAGATAATTAAATTTTTATTTGAAAGTTAAGAAGTATATAAAGAAAATGGAAATATAACGTAAATTCAGTAATGTATCATTAAGATAATAAAATGATTCTCACAATTGATCTATTTACTTTTTTTTTTTGTAACTTTTCAAACAAAGAAGAAAAATATTGTTGTAGCAAAACGTCTAATCTGATCAAAATTAAGAAGAAAATGATAAAAAAAATTACATACAACTTTGAAAATAATATTATATTAAAATTATGACAATTTAAAAAAGGAAAAGCTAAAAAATTATCTAGGTTATTAAACATGTATATTATTCAAATTATATAACGTACAAAAAAGAAATCAACAATCATTGCACAATAGATACATAAGAGCACAAAATAGATAATATTAACAATATATTCAAAACACAGCATAAACAAAATATTACAATAAAACATGTTTTACCAAAAGAAAAAGAGTAGGAATACAGTTTTTTTCGGAGTAAAAAAATGAAAATTGCATACAATAAGAATAATCTAAAATTAATCAAAACAAAGTGCACAATTTGTCAGAAAACCTCATGCATATATTTGGAAAAATAAAAATTAAAAAATACAAGTAAAAAATAATAATAATAAAAGAAAATATATAGGCTATTAAACAATAATATAATATTATATTCGTTAAAAATAATATAATATATAAAAGTATGAAAAAAATATTATTACAAATGAAAAAAATAGAACAAAAATGATAGAAAAAAAAATATAAGATAAGAATCCATCAATTAGATTTAGATCCTACTTTTATGCCACAACGATAATGAAAAATTGATAAAGAGTAAAAGAAACCAATGAAACACTAATGTATTTATCAAAATGTTAACTTCCATGTATCAAAAACTTTTCCTATGCATAAATCATCTTAAAATAATAAATCGTACAATTACAATCATCTTAGAAAAATCTCTATATGATCATTATTAAACCTCATAATAATCGTGCTTATACTTTCATGCTTAGTCACCATAATGCCCGGTCAATCTTTCAACTGGGCAATGAAGTTATTGCGTGTTCGCGCTGCAGCAACTGCATGGAAAAAAAGGGTATTGCGGTCTCGAAGCTGAGCCCAATGAATTTTTGCTCTTTTCCACCACCACCTCTCTTTTAACGCAGAACCATAGTGGAATTCTAAAATCAGTTGCCCAAGGTGCCGATGCTCCTCAGCATTCAATCCCTCGTTTGACTCCTTCATTTGCAACTTGTTGATACTGAGTTCTAATTCTGCATTGCCACTCATGATGTCGTCAACTTCCGTCTTGCTCTACTTGCGCAGTGCCACAAGTGATCTATGAAATTTAGTCGATAAGCCCTCCATTTGATTCCCCTTGGTCCGTCTACCCCAAGCATGGTGAACCACCTCCAACTGCCTTTTGGAACTCCAGCCAGACGCTTTTAAATGGTATTTGGCACTTGCTTTCTAGTTTATGCCCACTATCCATGTCGAAGAAAAGTGGACAGTGGTTTGAGCAGATCCATGCCAAGTGCTTAACTAAGCTGCCATAAGCCTTTGTAGGTAGAGCTTTGGGCTCTCATCTCCACAAGGGTAACCACCTCAATTTTCCTTTCTCTCATAAGCCTCTGTAGGTAGCTCTGCTACTCCTTACCATGGATGCCTCTAATGTTCTATACTGTTATTTTAGTTATTTAAGGAGATTGTTGCAACACTTCGCCTCATGGATTCACACTGTACAAATCGAAGAATTTGCCCCAGTCCTACTCCTTCAAAGGTGTTGGCGAATGAGTCATGCATCAAGGTGATGCCCATCCTCTCCATCCTTAAGGAATTACAGCACCCCAAATATGTAATTGCTTCCATATCTCTGCTCCTGCTGTAATTCATCGCACACCAAAGTCCTCGAGAAGGATTAGGATGTTTACTGCACCCCACAATGTGTAGTGAGGGGGAAATCCTCCTAGCCTTTATTGTGATAATAATCATCATAATGAATTTTAATGTCCAGAGCCTGATCAATTGCCAGCATCGGCACCTTCCCTTTAATGTCTGTCACATGGGAGCTGCGTGCTCTTCTTTTTGGATCCCTCCCCTTTTTTTGGGAGATGCTTCTCTTCCTGTCATTTCGGTCACCATGCCCATCAGTCTTATTCAATTAATTTACTATCTTGTGTGCGCTCTGATGCACCCAATTTCTTGAGTAGTTCATTCGTGCATTAGTGTCCTGCTACCTCCACCTTGGTTGTGCTAGCATCTACGGGCCAAGGTTCTTTTTTTTTGGTACTCTCCTGTTCATTCGACATGGGTCCTTCCCTTGCTGGATTATGGGACGTCCCCTCACCCGTAGTGGTCCGACCTACAGAGATTCCTGCGTTCGGGATCTGCCCAAAGTGCACAGACATCACAGCAGGCGGCCCTTGTGAATGCAGGTTGTGATCGCAAATGGTGACGGAGTTGCATTGCAGCACCATGGACGACAAAGCCTTCCTGGAGCCATATAGCAAGGTCCTCACATCCCCTGCAGAAGGTGCAAATGCAACGATACCCAGCTTCCCGAGCTTGCACTGCTCCGAAAAGTGACCCACATGGCCGCATGCAAAACATATTTTAGGCAGCCCCTCATATTCGAACGACTAAAAAGATCGTCCCATTGCCCCTCTCACAAACATGCCTTTTTTCAACGGCTTCGATAAGTCCATCCTGACGCACACACGGGCGAAGGTCGAGCGCTGCATGTCCGTCGTCCATCCGTCAAGAAGAATCGGTTCCACCACCGATTTCGTGCTTCTCAAAATGTTCTCAATGTCGCAATAGATTAGAGGGAGGGCCTGAAATTGAACATAGACTGGGATGCATATCGCCGTCATGGGATTTGGTCAAAAATTGGTAGTCCACATGTCCAATCCCATGGCTTGGCCAGCGACTTGCCAAGGGCCGCCCAACCATACAGTATTCCTGTCTTCCATGGAATCAAAGTGGAGGTAGAAGCAGACAGAAAAGATGACCAGGATTCTAAAATTCTTAAGGTACTCCCAACGCCTCTGTAGAACCCGAGCAATGACAAAGAAGGGGAGAGTATTCCGATATACTCGGCCCACCAAGTCATACCTGTGGAACTCAATACGCTTTTGACAAGCCTTGTTTGACATGATTATCTCGTCGTTATCCACATAGTCAGCCATGCAAGCTGCCCTAGCCTTGATATCTACGGCAGCCAGCTTAACGTAAGACGTCGCTGCTCAATTTTGCATTGATTTCTTGGAAATTAACGCTTCCTTGAAACTAACTCTATTAGCTTGTTCCGCCATGCTAGTAACAGTCGGTAGAGCTGTGCTGTCTAACAAGGTAGCCCGACCATGCTCGGGAATGCAATCTACATCCTTGCACGAAATCGCCATGCTTGTTCTGTAGGCACGAGCCTTACTGGCCCCAGAAGTATCTATGTGAAAAGGCAGGTTCACATTGTCTCCATTCTGGACACAATTGCCGCTTGTCATGCTCGCAACACTACTAGTTAAGCAGTCCAGATTGTCCCATACTTCACAGTGTCACCCAAGGATTCAGCTAACATCCTTCCCTGCTCGTATTCAGTTTGCATTAGAGGCAGTATCAGGGTAACAGATGTTGCACCATGTTCCAGATTCCCCGCATCGGCACTCTTAGAGTCAGTGGAGATATTCGATATTTCAAGCTCATGTAGTATGTATCCATCCTTCCCGTCTATCACAGACATAGCAATGATCAGATAATTTTTCCCATTGTCACCAGCGACTCTTCCCGTGGCAATCTCCTCAAAATCTCTTTCAGGAGAGGCACTTTCACAATTTCTAGATTTTTTATTGCTTTTCCTCCCTTTGGAAATTGCCATAGTCAGCTTTAGTTCCACAGGGAGAGCAGAGCATTAGAACGCTGGATGTGGAAGTAAGTTGTTTTTTCGCAGGTAGCCTGCAATCATACGCTACTAAGTTTGCATGGAGAAAGTTACATGTCCGGTGGCATAGCCGCGTACTTTAATTGTGTTCCATCATTTCCACGTGTAGTGGCCAAAAGAAAGGGCTAGAGTTTCAAATTTGAAATTTGAAATCCAAACGACAACTTTGTCCTCCTCAGTACGGCGCTTGAAATATCGGCACCCAAAGAAACTTAATCATAGGAAAGTTCCCAGTGAGGTACCTTAGCGCTTTCCTTTAACTGTTCCAGCAGTCTATGACCACACTGAGGATGGAATGCTTACTGTCTTTGCCGTCGTCGAAGTTTTGTCTTAAGAGGTAATCGTCGAAGGAGATTCATGTCAGAAGACTTTCCCGTTATGCAGATGCTCAAAGTCTACTCCACATTCTTACTCCGTCGTAAGTCGCCGCCGTCGTCAGAATGTCGACACTAGAGTTCAGTCGAAAGAGTTCCGTTGCACGCCAGAGTTCAGTGTGGCGTAAAACTTAATTGGTAGATACTCACTAACAACGCTTTGTTGTCTAGCTACATGTCAATAAAATACCAATCCTTTGATTCATTAAGAATGAAACCAACTCTTGGGCTATCGTGCAATGGATTAAACTTATGATTACAAAAAATGCAAATTGGTCTAACTCTTTGAATTTATTATATATTGTCTTTAATTAGTGATTTGTAGTTTGTTTGTCATTCTACTTATCTTTATTTGAGATCAAAAGGGCCAAGTCTAAAATTTAGATTGATTGTGAAGCAACAAGTGCCCTTTAAAGTTGTCAAATGAATGATTTTTGGTATCATAAATTAATTGGCAAAAAATTAGGAAAAAATAGTGGAAGCAATTAGGTGGTTACCTCAATCGATGATCTGGATGTAGTTAAACATCATTGGTGAGAAGTTATGCATCATTTGGGATGCTATTGTTGTTTGAATAATTAGAAAAAATTTAGAGGAAAGGAGTTTAGATTTTTTAATATTTAAATAAATCAAATAAGACCTATAGCCAAGGTAGCAGTCATAATTAGCAGTCTTCAATTATGCGACCAATTACAAATTAACACTTTATTCATTTTAGTGGATATCCATGTATTATTGAACCTATTCCAAGATAGAAAAAATATGCAATGGGAGTCAGTAAATTGCATGATGTAAGAATGGAAACAAGTTTGCTAAACATAAAATGGAGTTAGTTTACAAAGAAAATAATAATTTTGCCATATCTCATCCAAAAAACTATAATAAGAGATTCAACTCATGTAGTAATGGAACATCAATTCAAGATAAATGCAATGCTTTTATTAATATAGAGAAATTATAACTTCCATACATTTTGCCATTATAGAGGTCATGACATTTAAAATATGGAATAATTTTCATATTTTAAGGGTGTAGAATTAAGCTATTTGATATTTTTGTTTATTTTTTATAATAAATTTTTTTTCATAAGATAGGTACTTTTACTTTTCAAAGTTACTATTCTTGTGCATCGAAATCATAACATCAAAATAATTGAATATAAATTGGTAGTGAGTCTTATGCATCAAACTGTATGATTTCCTAAATGCAACTTCAACACATATTGGATCAAGAAAGTATTCAACAGAGTAACTTCTAGCAAAATATAGTATTATTATGATGTAACACTTCTTCAAATCAAATCATTATGTAAGGAAAAATTGATTATGAATATAACATGCACCATGTGGAAGCTCACACAAGTTTGAAGGTTCACAAAAAATTGTAGACAATAGGCTAACATGATCTACGTTGATTATATTATCATCCATTTACACTTGGTTATCATTAATATTATTCATCTTATGGTATAGTTGTATTGTCGAATTTTTTTGTATGTAGAATAGATAGATTGAATATTCAAATATGAGCATAATAAAAACATCTCAACTCTTATAGACTCAATCGTTTTTGACATTGTACTAATATGATTTGCATCTTTCAATGCAAACATACCATTTTAAAAGAGCACAACAAGAACTTTGTCTCCATATTGCAATAAGAAACACAAAGCTTACCCACTTCCTGTATCATAGTGGATTTCTCACCATTGGTTGATGACCTCAAGAACATTTGTTTTATATGCCTTACTGAATGGTTAGAAGCAAAATCGAATATCCTATAGGGCAATGTATAACACATTTATTAGATGTGCAAAAAAGTTAATTATGCTAAAGTTTTTTTAAAGTCTAGTAAGGGAATGTCAAAGACATTAATGAAAATGATTTCTTGCTATTTAAAAATGAGACAAAGCTAACTTATATTGTATCATAATCACATCTAACTAGAAATCCCAAACATGAAAAATAAACCAATGCTATAAAAAATGATGAACAATGGTGTGACTTATGCTACCAAATCCTAGTTTCTAGCCAGAATGGTGATTATGTTTAATGTAGCATTTAAGCCTAACCACATATACACTCTTAGTGGCAACATGGTCATTGTTGGGAATATCATTATACTTAATTTCATAACTTAAACCTTTTTTTTGTGGTGCAATGCTAAAAACAATATAATGCCTAATGATTTATGACATTTAAGACTGAAGGGATTAAGAACTTGGCCAAACAATATCAATGTGGGATAGGCATTAGGAACTCCTATAATAGGATTTATGAAGGAAGGTAACGATGAAAATGATGCCAATATCAATAACTTGTGTGCCTATTATTTTTTTGTTAGGCATATTTTTTTAAAAGTTTTCATTCTATTTTACAGCAAATTTAATTGCAAAATATTTGACCATTTTAGAGTTGCCAGATAAAAACATATTAGTCATGAAAGATGTGAATGCTTGCACTCAATATTCTAAACATGTGCTTCACAAATTATGCCTTTGTCACATGGGTTTTTATTGTACTCAAATCATAAAATGATTCATGTTACTTATTTATGTATTAAGTTATTTAATTCACTATCAAAATCCATGTGATTATTTTTTTTACATATTTAAAATTAAGTTCTTTTAGATGGTATAAATTATATTAATGAGAAATTTACTTTTTATTTTGGATTGTCCTAATTAAATTTAAAAATATTAAACCTATTGTACTTCTTAGACCCATTTCAATGAACCCTGATGAAGCCATTCAAATTAAAAAGACTTAAAAAATATCATATAGCTATTAACTATGAAGATTACATATATAATACTTTGTGTGATGGATTTATATGGCTGCATTTATATTATATTTTGAAAGAACATAGTTTTGCTAACTAAGTGTCTCACATTTTGGTCATGTAAATTCTATCACTTGGAATATCCATCTTATTATTCAATACTTCATTTTTACATTTCATCAACGATAAGTTCAAATGCGAAGTTTTGAATTTCCTTAATACAAATACAAACCTGAGGAACTTTCTAAAATTTATCCACCTAAGTTAACTCTAAGTGAAACCCAGCAAGATCTCAATAATGTTCTTTTAATTCTAATTCTTATTGTAATAATAAAGCTTTTAAACATTACCTTTCTAAGACATTACTCAAAAAAATGTGATTCTCCCTAATTTCATATAACACTAAGTAAAACATTTATTTTCCTATTTGTTTGAATTTATTTTGATAAAGCAATTACTCAGGTCTTGAAAATAAAGGTTGAACTCAATGAAAATTTTTAAGAGTATAAATACATAATGTGTTTTCTTAATTGGGTTAACTAATATAAGAAAAGTTGTATTACAAGGTTAGCAGTGATAATTTCTTAGTTTTTTGCATTTGTATTATTTATGCTTATGCAACAGCTAAGCATAAGGAATGTTATATACATGAAGACTGGCGTTTTGTTACGTTGATTTTTACTATTAACATGTTAAAAACCTTTATGGATGAAAATATAAAATTTTTTTATAATAATTGATTTCTTCATCACTGAGATTTTGTGTATAAACAAGCAATTAGAGAGGAGAACATAGATTGGCCAATCTTCCATTTTTTTTATTCTTTGTGCACCTTTTCTTTATCATTTTGACATAAGAATAAGAGCCAGTTATAGAATTCTCATCCTACCTTTCTCTTCATAATTCCTGAACTCATACTTATCATTAATAATTTTTTTGTCATACATTTATGTATAATATATTTATTTAACTAATATAATATTTAATTATTATTAATAAATGACATGCATGTAATGATATGCAAATGTATAAATGATAAAAATATTAACATAATAAAAAAACTTTAAAAGTCAAAGTTTCAAATCTATTAATCGATATAAAAGATTTCAGGAAATCATAAACTATTAAAATTAGTAATTCTAGATGAAGTAAATATATATAACAAAAAATTATTAAGGACAAAATAAATTGATTTTATTATTGAAATATTTGATTAGGACATATCAAAGACAAATACCTAATATTAACAAAAAAGTGTAACAAAATAAAAAAAATCATGTAAATGAATTAACGACATATTTAAATTTTTTTAATTGTATTTCTACTTGACATCAACCAAAAACAATTCAAATAATATAAGCTTCATAAAATATTTAAAAAATAATAGGATAAGAACATTCGTAAAAAAATTAAAGAAATTATTAACAAAAAAATTGATACCATAAAAGTGATAATTATCACATAGAATAAACTTCATCATAGTTAACGATGGATAAAAGATTTACAAATTATAAAGTTATTATCACAAAAAAATATTGAAAATATTCAAAACTTTATTTAAAAAACTTACACAATTATTATTGCAAAATACAAAAGAATGGAAACTTTCCCCGTTAAAATTTTTTTTTCTATTGGAAAAGATGCAAATTTATAACAATAACTTAATATTAACCTCTAATATATGGACAACATAATGATAACAAAGTTTCTCTATGATATCAATTTATCAAATATTCATGTGTAGGAAAAATGTATTTTAAAAAGAATAAAGAAATTTTTAATGCAAAAAATATTAAAATTATTCCATCAAGCTTGAAATTAGCTAACTCTTTTATTATATTAAAAATTAAGGATGTCTTCATTAAAATAAAAATTAGAACAAATATTTTATAAAAACAATTCGTGGAATGTCTAAAAATCTAGATTTTTCTATGATTTATGCATAATTAGCTAATTAAAAATATAAATTATTTAAGGAATATAAATTGGTTATTTTCATAATTTGTTTAAAAGTTTCAAAAATATATGAGTAAAATAAGAATAATTTTTTTTATAATAATAAAAAAGTACTGTCATTCATCTAAAATGAAATATGTTAACACCACTAAAATCTGTAAAATTGTGTCGATGAAAAATTCTTAGCTCTATATACTTTATGGAAACGGATTGAATTGGACAATTTAATTAATAACATTAGACTTAAAAATTTCTTTTTCAAACTCCTTGCAACATTCAAACTCAATGCTACTTATTTTATAATTAATATAGGAACTCTTGATTTGTTAGTAAAATTTCTCAAGATAGAATAATGTAACAAGAGAATTTAATAACTTAAAAAATTTTTAGTGGTCTAATTTAAATAAGCATTTGCCCTCTCCAAAGCAGTTGATTGAGCAATATTAAGTAAATCTGCTCCTTTATCTTAATATGTTGTATGAAACTATTTGATTATATAATTCAACATAATAATCATATGGTCTGACATCCAATAAAATTTTATTGTTTAATACAAATTTCTTTATTTTACTTTAGTCTACTTCAATAAGATGATTTCATGTTCTAAACGCATATTTGTATATTATATTATATTTTTTGGTATGACTTAATTTGGTTGAGATGTTCTTATACAATTGCATATTATATGATCATGATATCCAACATTTTCAATAGTTTAATTTCAATTTGAATGATTTTAATATAAAGTATAAGTAAACTATATTGTTTAATTTGTTTGAGTTTTTCTTATAGCTTTTTTATGGAATAGTGTTTCCCTAATTGAATATTTTGTTCATATTATTTTAAACTTAGTAAGTAATTGTTCCATGAAATTTTATTAGATCCACAAGTTAGGCTAGATCAAATAGTCTGCTCTTAAAATTGTATCTTTTCTGAAATAACTAATCATATTGTATGAAACATGATTATTTGGTGCATTTAGTTATTCAAAAGTTTTTCTTTCAAATTTGAGAAACCTTGCATAGCGTACTTGAGCCATAAGTTATATTTATAAGGTGAGGAAAAAGTCTTACTCAAAAGAAACACTTAGTTTCTTGATCATATAGTTATCTTTTCCATTATTATTTAACAAACTATTACATCTAAATATTTAATCAATTGACATGTTCTTCTAACATTAATCTCCTTCCAATGTTGTTGATCTAATAGCTCAGAAGCAAATTTAGATGTTCAATTAGTGTGCTATTGAATAGGATGTTATTATCAAAATAACTTAGAGTATTACTCAACGGACCAATAACCTCACATTTTTTAATTACTAACATTATAAGTTTATTGTAAAGTAATTGAATGTAGTGCGAGAAAGCATTTTCTAAATATTATCAAGTCAAGTTAGATTTTTAAGTAATAAAATCACATGGATGAGGTCCCCTTCACTCAAGGAACTACTCTTTAAGTGAAGGTTAATGTCTTATATTTTTTATCATAAAAAAGTCTTCTAATTCTATATAATAATCTTTCTTAAGAAACTTTATTAATATGCCAACTAGTGTCATGTTGTTAGTAATAGTTTAAATGTCTACCACATGTCATTCCTCATTGTTCCTGATGAAATGGTTCCTAACTTCAATTTTTTTATCCTTAGAATACTAGATAAGCTTAAGTTAGGAAAATGGCATACATTGTGTCATATTTTATGTGTATTTTTTTTGCAAATGTAATCATATAACATCTAGTTTCCTTTTTAACCCAAAAAGTTCTTGAAATCCTCCTAATTCTATATATTATACTTCATTTTTTGAAAATAATAGTTTTATTTTTTTTAATAGAACTTGAGTTTAACGTGTGTCCAAATAATTATTAAGTACCTACAATACTTTTCTTATGTACTCTTCAACCTACATAATCTTTGTATCTTTATGTTGTGAGATAATTCAATAACTAAAAATTTTTTATGCAAAATTGTAATACCTTTGTTCCTAGCTAGTACTAAGAGATGCTTTTTATGGATTCTAAATCGATGTCCTAGGACTTTTACTAAAATTGATTAAAAGAGTCCCACAGTAAAAGCTTTCTTAGGTCTTCTTGTAGTTAAGTAGAGAACATATCATCCCTTGGTATACCTTGAAATCTATTTGTTTCCTTTCATTTCTTTGTTTAATACTTTGGTGGAGACTCCTGAAAGTAGAAATAAGTTTGAGGTTCCCATGGTCAAGCATTCATAACATATCATTTATATACATTATTTAAGATACAATGATACCTTTCTCATATTGTTTTAACTTTCAAATCAAGAAATTAAGTGACTTAAGCATTATATTAATCTCAAATCTTACACCCATAAGATTACTAAATCAATCACATAAGGCCAAGTTCGTTGATCCAAAAAAGATATTTTCTGCAAAACCTTGGATGAGAAGAAGTTCATTTGTGTAGCTCTTGATAAACAAAGTTCGATCTACATTTCCATCTATAAATAATTTTTGAGTAGAAATCTATTAATTTTGTCATAGTAGGATCATTTTTCTTGTGGTAAATCATATAAGTATTTAATTAGCTTGTGCATATGAGTTTGATGAGGACAATGTTTAAAGCAAACCAATTATTCTACATACACTTCCTTCTAAAAAAAGACATTTATGAATGTTCTCTTTACGTCCATTTGGTACTGTTAATTACCTTGTAAAAGAAACAACAAACAATGACCATGTTGCCTTCAAATTTACGATTAGTTGAAGGGTTCCTTTTAAGTTTAGTCTTTCCAATTGATCATAACCCTTTTCCATTAGCCTTTCAATATTTTAAATGACAACCACAGGATCATTTTATTTTTATTATTTAATGAGTTATTTTTATGGCTATATTGTGGTGACATATCCTACTTAATAATTCCAAAGCACTCATTCTAACAAACAAGTTAAAATCATCAAACAACCCACATAATAAACTTCACTCCTCAATGCTTCACTTGTATTTTGACGAACAGGTTTTTAAGTTGATGCAACATATATGATTTCATTTTAAAGAAAGACATGGGTATGTACTCAAAAAGATAGGTCATTTAGAATTAAATCACTCAGATGATTTTTATTGTATCTTAACCATTTGATGCAACCTTATCCATCTTTTTCAAATTTTAACATATCATTTATAAGCTTTATGTAGGATACAAGGATGCCTTTCTCAACTTTCTTAACTTGCAATCCAAGAAAATAAGAAAACTCACCGATTATGTCAATCTCAATTCCTATACCAATAAACTTACCAATTCGTTCACATAAATCAAAGTTGGTTCATGCAAACATGATATCATCTACATAATCTTGAACTTAAAGATGTTCATTAGTGCAGTTCTTCTTGAAACTAGTCCTATTTAAATTCCCTTCCTAAAATAATACTTAAGTAGAAATTTACTAAGTTTGTCATACCATAGTCCTTTTTGTTCTTCAAATTTTTTTTCAAAATCATCGATCTATTCCAAATCTTCTAGTTTTTTACGTATAATTTCATCAAACATAACTTGAGTCGATTCCATTACAACTAAGATTTCTTTGTTAAACTATTTATAGTTCTATCTATTTGAAGAATATCATAAATGATAGGCTCGATTAACTAGGTTTTTAGTCACCAATTTCTATCTTACGTTTTGATGTAACACTTCCATCCAAAAAAGCCTAAGTTTCAATTTGTAGGCTTCTTATTATTG
Organism: Vanilla planifolia; assembly: GCA_023846275.1. NCBI lineage: Eukaryota > Viridiplantae > Streptophyta > Magnoliopsida > Asparagales > Orchidaceae > Vanilla > Vanilla planifolia. The sequence goes on along the minus strand of JAIUJO010000193.1, from coordinate 369,556 downwards.
CAAAGCAATATATTATCTTATTGGTTTAATAATAAACCTATTCGTTTGTTGAAATAAATAGAATGTCTTTAATTATTAAGGAACTATGGATTTGACATCCTATACCACCAAAAGGAAAGTAATAGAAGCTATCAATGCTTTAAGTGGAGAACAACATCGTTTGAATCATGACATTGAAGAAGCCTAAGTATTTAGATACACAATTGAGAGATAAATGTTATATCTACAACAAGTAGAAGGAATATTATTATTTTGGTAGTTGTGACATACTAATAGCCAAACATTATTTTCGTAAAGTAGCATGATAATAGGTGTAAGATTAAAACAAAAATATTTCTAGGCACAAAGGTTAATTTACACTAAATGAGTATGACAATATCTGGCACAAAAACATATATTTTGTCTGTTATGACCATAGTTTTGACAAAATAATAAGTCAAATATATGTTGATGATGATGCTATTATATTTTTTATTTTTTTATCTTGTTTGTCTTCCAATTTTATTTTTCCAAAATCTTCCATGCGTTCCAAATCTACCACTATGTTTTGATTCATAATTCAATAAAAAATTGCTTGAGTAGATTCCTTCACAACAAAGGTTCCTTTTTTAAATGATTTAAAGGACTATTTATTGGCAGAATATCATAAAGAGATTGCATCCATTAACTTGGTTTCTAATATCTAATTCTTATTTTACTTATTGATGCAACACTTCAATCCAAAAATGCCAAAGTTTTTATATTTGGTATTCTTGTTATTCTAAAGTACATACAATGTCTTATTTATAATTAGTTTGATGATAAATCTATTCAATCTTTAAGATAAAAAAAATAGTTTAAAATATTCAGGCATTGTGTTTTTGAGATCCTATATCACCAAGCAAAAGTGTAACAATAGATACCAATTCTCTAAGGTGTTGAAAAGTTTATGATGCATAACGTAGAAGAAACTCGATTAAATATTTAGAAGGTTAATTAAGAGATATATGCTATCGCCATAACAAATTGAAGGAACTTTGCTATTGACCATTGTGGCATATTGATAGCATGAAGCTATTGTCCTAAACCAAAATGATGATATGTGGAAGATTAAAACCAAAATATATGTAACTTTGAAAATGAGACTCTAAACCACAAAAATTAATATTTTGCTGATTAAGGCAACATTTCTTATAAGCCAATAAATCAAATCTATGTTGACTAATTGTATGGCTTATGTGGTGTAGAAAACACTATTATATTACATCAGGGTTCCAAACCTATACTATACTTTTGGAAAAAGTTTCTTGATCCATGTGATACTCAACCAATGTCGAACCCAAACTTCTTGGCTGAAAATATAAGTCAATGAAAGAGAATATTTAAAAGATTTAAGAATATTTTTGGACAAAGAAAGTGAATTTTTTAAGAAAACTAGAATATGTATTTCATTTTAACTAATTTTCTTACAACAACAATTGTTGGTGTAGCATAGAGACATACCATACCTAATGCTTTGTGATACGATGCATTAATTATCATTTTTTCTAGAATGAAAAATTAATAATATATATATATATATATATATATGATTTTGTATTCTATTAAGAAGATCTAAAATTAAGAAAGTGGACTTTTTGGAAGAGTATCATGTATTTTTAAAGTCAAATCATATGAAATATATTAAAATATTTGAAAAGGTAATAACTAAAGACGACATTTGGTGCCTTCATTGATTATTGAAATAAATTGTTCTATTATTTACAAGATAGTTGTCACTATCATTGCGATATAAATCACGTAGTTTGTCTTTCAATCCTAATTAAATTTTTTTGCTAATGGTACTTTTATATGTAAATATGATCAAAGAAACGTGGTGGTGTATCCTAAATTATTTCATAAGGAAATGAATTTGGCATTCATAAGAAGAGAAATCAACAAAATAAGGAAAAAGACAATTCCATGGACATGTTATACAAACTGCACCTACTTGGAAAGTGAAGGAAGAGATCTTTTGACTTAACCCAACATTTTTTAAATTTGAATGATTAAATTCTTATATGTAGGGATATTTGCAAAATAACCAAAACTTTTTAAGATTTATTTAATGTTTGTTGAAATAATGTAAGTGCATTTCAAAATTTATTTTGAATGTCAAGAAATGATTTTCCATAAGAATATTTTTGTGTGAGATCATAAGGACTATTATTTGAAAGAACTAATAATATGAAGGGGAAGCAAAATAACAAAGAAGAAAATGAAAAGGAACTTCAATTAGTAAAATTATAAGAATTCGAAGGGGATATGCCATAAAAAATAAATACCAAAACATACTCAAAAAATTAATTTTATGCTAAGGGAATTTTTAAAGAAAAATAAATAAAGTACAAAACTAAAAACATGTGAATTTGTTACTTAAATAAATAGATCTTGGAGTAGTTTTTAATGAAATTGGTCAAACATTTTTTATGTCATTCGCAATGGAATGTTTAGGAAATACAAATTATTATAAGATATTTATCACAAGGGTTGCCTAACATAACATTTAATATATTAAAAGACGAGAATATCAATAGGAATGCAATGGAAAAGAAAGATAATATAGGTTGGAGTGAAATGGAAAACTATTCTCAAGGTTAGAAAGTGATATACAAATAAGATAATTATGGAAGTGCCATTAGGAAATAAGAGACCTATTATTGTAAGTTGAGATCAAGTGATTCCATAAATAGATGGAATGGTCAAAAAAAATTGTAGAAAGGAGACAATGTCACTATCAAATGATAGTCGATAGTTTGATGATCATTTAATAGAGTATTTGATGGTTAATGTATTTTATTTTTTACCCCTTGTTATGATGTTCTTTTTATGATAAAAACCTTAAGTATTAATAATGAATTTCCTAGTAGAATAACATGTAATGTTTTGTTAAGCCCTCAAAGATTGGTTCATATTTGTTAGTCATTTCATGAATGTGGTTAGATTTTTTTAAAAAAAATTTGATCATAGCAATTAAAAAGACAAGAAAATGTTATTTCAAACAGTATAAAATAACTTAAAAATTTATTTTCAAAAATAACTAATATAATGGCTCAACTAATGGCTAGGGAATTAGCTGTTATCTGGGATTGACTGGTGCCATTGGCTCCAATCTAAGAGGTTATAAACTATTATATGAAAGATTATAAAGGTGTATGAATTCTAGATGGTTAAATCAAACTTGATGACATCAAGGTATACTAGCACTATAGGATGAGATCTAAATCATTTGATTCATCATTGGGAAAGATGAAAAAGATGGGAAAGATTACGTTCATAAGATGCAAATATATAGAAAGATAACTTATCCAATTCAAGGATAGATTATTTTGAAGGGCAAAAAAATAAATTTTTTTAATGAAGTGTTGCATGAACTTGGCTATCCTATTTCAAGTTAAGATCAATTACTCATAGTGGATGAAACATTTATTCTCCAACCAGTGATCAAATGGTGAGAAATAGAGCACATTTTTTGTATTAAGTTGTTAGATGAAATGTTAGTCCCATATTATTGAAAAGGAAAGTAGTTTACACTTTATAATACCCCTCATGGGTATACAAATAATTTCTTCACCAATTCTAGTTTAGGATGCACCCTAAGTAATTTCCTAGATTGTTTGTAATTAGTCTCCTTACTTGATGCTACCTGGCCAAATTGAGCTTGGTTGGACCAAGTGCTTTGTTGAAAGTTTAGTAATTGAAACGAAATTTGACAAAGATGTATTACATAGATTTAATAAGAGAAAAAGATCAAACAAAAAATGAAATCCTATAAGTTTCTTATGTCAAGGAATGGATGAACATGTTAAATGCTTAAATTAAGATGAGAAAGTGAGCTGAATAGAGTTTGAACTTATAATCAATGGGCTAACATTTTATTTTATAACAAAAATATAAAGCAATTCAAAGTTGATGTGTATATCATTAATCCTTGAAGCCTACTAAACACTTCAAGGTATTTTTTATGACTGTTAATTCACCATATTCAAAAATATTTGTCTTGATCACCAAAACAAAACCTAATTCACTACAAATAAGTCTATTAGAATAAAAGTTAAACTTTTATGCTTGACTTGTCAAACACAAGAGTGACTTAATAATCTCTTTCTTTTGATGATTGTCAGACATTAATGTTTGGATAAAAATATAATAAGTAAAAACCATATATTATTATGATAAGTGTTATTAAAAATGAAATTTGTTTGCACTTACTTAATTCATGAACTCCTATACAACATGTTTCTTCTCACTTGTTTAAATCACGATAATTCTTAAATTTTAATATTATGAAAAGGGATATATAATTAAAAAAATTATTTTTTATCATTTTTAAAATATTTTTCAACTATAATTTTCATCAATGAAGTTGTGGAACAAGTGTGACACCAAATATGCATATTTGGAAAGTATTTTTAGACACTCTTAGATCATCCTCTATAGGTGAATGAGAGTTTTCTCAATCATATTAGGGTGATGGGTATAGCAATGTTGCAATATTCCTTACATGATATGGCATAAGATGTCATAGGATAAGCTAATAGTTCTTCCCCAGAGGTTTGCCCTTCCAACAAATTAAAATCTTCATAACTTTATAATCTTTGACAAAAATTATCTCCTAATCTATAATTTTCTCCATATTATGTTACTTAGTCTAAAAGCTAATGTAGTTGTAGCAAAGGCTTGACTCAACCATGGTTGAATCAAAGTCAAATGTCTCATTAAGTATTGCATGTGGCATTTTATAAGAAATTAAATCATTAATGTTAAAGGTTGCACTAATCTCATACACTTCTAACAAATCCAGCACATATATTTAGTTCTTAGTTTTTGAATAGTTTTAAAGGGTCCAGCTCCATGTGCCTATAATTCTTGCTAACTACAAGATGGTACTATTATGGCCTAACTCTAATTATAAGGTTGTCTCATTCATGAAAATTTCTAATATTTATTTGAGTATTTATTAGTTTCTCATATATTTTATTATTTAGATCAATGTTTTTAGATTTTATTTTATGAAAGGTTAAAGAAAAAATAAAAATAGAATTTTGAAAGTCTACTATTAAAGGAATAAGATTAATGAAAGGTATCATCTTACTATCATGAGCATATATAATAGGTGATGGGTTTGGTAAGGTGGCTGCTCGCTCAAAATCTATCATTCCCTTTTCTTTTTACGTGGACCAAGAATGTTCTATAAATTTATTAGCCTTAAGTGATTGAGGCCTCTATTTAAATAGAAAGGATATAAAGTGATGATGTTTTCTTCATAAACAAAAGAACAAATATTAGTCTAAACCTTTAAAGTCACATCCCTATAAAAGAGCCATGATCATTCAAAGAAAAGATTACTTTCATAGGTACGACAAAAATAAAACTTAGTCACTATATCTACCAAATTTTAAGGGTGCATCTTGTAATTGATTAATAAGTATAATGGTTTTATCTATCCAAGATGCAGAGTAGGTGTTTGGGTGTTTCAATAAATAGGCTCTTATTTGTATTGTAGAATTAAGGGATATTTTATTAATTTAACTACCATTATCTATGATCAACATATATGACTTTTTCTTAATTTTTATGTTAGTGCTAAAGATATTAGTGCACTTCTAGTCATTTTACAATTATGGAGTTGTAGGGTTGCATGTTACTATGAAATTTTCTATGTTTTTTAAATTCTTACTCAATTTTCTCATTACGTATTATGCTTTTCTATTGTTCTAACTTTTCTTATTCATTAACACTTTTTAGGTTCATAGTCATGGATCTCTTTTCGTAGTTTATGGCTACATGTCCTCTTCATAGTACATAAAATAAGAAATTCTAGAGTATGTTAGCTTTCTTAAAGAAGGTTGTGAAGATGTGTGTGGCAATATGAGTTTTGGAGGTTTTACAAACTACAATGGATGAAGAAGATGAGGTGTGAGTATGAGTGTGTTGAGAAATTATGGTGTGGGCCATTAAAGAGTTTGACTTCTCACTATATATATATCTATTTCGTCATTTTTGTTTCACTCATTTGAATATTTATTTCTTCTTCTATGATCATGACCTCTTTTATTGATATCTTGATCAGAGTCATCAAAAGTGTCACCATGCCTCTCATAGTTTCTGTGTTTCCTAAGATTTCTTTGTTCTAAATCATTATGTGTCGCATTTCTTTTATTATCCCTTTAACGTTTAGGATTTTAATCATGTTGTTGGTTTAAAAGGATTTGACCAACCATTTCGGTGAGTTAGGCTCTTGATTAGGATATTTTTATTATGGGATATTAGTTTAAATTTTTTCTTTGGTTTTCAAGTAATTGTTGATTTTGATTTACTAATAGATAAGATCTATTATATGTCATGGTCATTCAAAGATTTGTCATAAAAGGATATGAAGGAAAGACAATAATTGGGAATATATTTCTTTTTCTTTTTCTAGAAAAAATATACAAAAGCAAAGTAAACGCTGATATAAACTAGTAAAGTTGAGATGGGATATGCTTCTAGGAAAATGGCAAATGATCGAGGTCCTTGTTATCGCCAAACCACCTCTTAGATAGAATTAGATGTTCAAAGGAAAGATGGTGGGGAGTTATGTCACTACTTTTGTACCACCTCTTAAAACAAAGTTTATCCAAAATAGGCTAAGTGTTTTTTAATGGATAAACTTGGTAAAAAAGAAAAAACTTTAATAAAACTTTTTTCATTAAAAGAACATTTTAAATTGTTTAATTATAAATAAAATATTATTTTTAATAAAAAAATAATATTTTTAATATTAAAAAATTAGTTCAAAACCAAAGTTGAAGTATTATGTAGAAGAAATTTTTTTAGTAGAAAAACATATGTCTAGTTCCAAAGATGAATTCACAAAATAAAAGAAAAAGCTTTTTTACTAGAAAATTGTAGTCTTTGATAACAAAGTTGACATTTGGCACATTTAAACTTCTATCAAGGACTAAATTTGATCTTACAATATTGAACATACATAAAAGATTATTTGGGAGTATAAAAAAGTTACTATATAATAACTAGTGTATGATGACATATATTGTATTTATGTTATATTCAAAGATTAGCATGCCAAAATTATAGCATAGATTTTTAAGTTGAGTGGATTACTCCTCAAGCATTAAGCATAGAAATACACAAAAATAATTTATGTAACATTTAATTTTAGACATATAAAATAATGGATTTAGACCAACTCTATGTGAAATACTATAATAGAAAAGAGTAACCTTAATATTACACTACAATCTAGAAATCAAATTTACTGAAAGATTAAAGCTTTTGATGTCTACTGAATGTTATGAAAAGGGAGAGTTTATTTGGTTATCGACTCTTGGATGTTTCCCACCTTCGATCCTCGTCTCTCGCAAGGGATTTGGTTGTTAACTTCACTAGTGGAAGGACTCTAACCTTCAATTCTTTTCTCACAAGGAAAATTAGAGTCTCTCCAACTTCGAATACGCATGCACACTTTGTTAACAAAGGTGGAAGCACATAAAAAAGATAAATTTAGTTCCATTATTTTTTTTTTCTGATATGGCAAACATATTTATTTATAAAGATTTCCAAATATCCATCCCTAATTTAAAAGCAAACAATAATAATTAAAAAACACAAAATTAATTTAATTAAGCAATTCACAAATAAATTCTATGTTTCAGATGGCAATAACAGTTGGTGGAGAAATTGTTCGTGGAAAAAAAGCTACGTGAAATCAATGCAGTATAGATGGAGGTCTCAGTGCATCTGTTCCAAGTTTATGGTAGGCACAGGTCAGGCAGAAAGAAAGGGTTGGTAGGATTTGTGGGACTCGTGAGTTAGCGTGGGTCAACGTAGGTCAGTGCAATACAATTCGATGCTAATTGAACACCGGGCAATTAGTGTTCTCGAGTTAACAGATGAAATGCTGATGGCAGCAAACATTGGAAAATGGTGGAAGAGGTGAAATCAATAAAAAATTTTAACTACTTTTCAAAATAATTTTCAAATAAATTTTGTACTAGTTGAGTTATGACCCCTACAAATGTGTGTTTGTGAGCTAATTTTAGTTGCTCCAGCTTCAGTATACCTCCAATTGTTTGGAGTGCTTAAGAAAAAAAAACGAATATAAAATACAACATTTATCTTAACAAGCCTTCACCAAAAAGCAATTTGAAAAGCCATCATTTTAGTTTTGAACATCTATTTTCATGTTCTTGTTTTTTGTGCATTGTTTGGAGTGTCCTGTTTTTCGTGCATTGTTCTTGACATTCCACACATACCTTGCAATGTATTATCAATTTTTTTTGAGTTGTTGGTGTGTAGCATTATTACAACTAATGTTATTTTATTCTACCCGAGGTCTACAAACATCTATTGGATATACCTTAAATTTATGCTTATTTAACAAATACTGGAAGTGCCTTAGATGTGTGTGTATTTTAAAGTTTCTTCTATGCATGCAGCTATTGTACTAGTCATATTTTTAAAACATTTTCAAACCATTTTACGAGTCTGGTTTGGATACATTTAAATGACTTTATTTGACACATTTGTAAAAAATAATGCATCAAAATTAAATCATATGAGATCAATTTTTGCTAATGACTTGGTATAATTTGAACAAAATGGACTTAAAAAAAATGAGTTGGTTGATAGTTTCATAAAATTCTAAATTTGTGAACAATTTATTAAATATAGATTAACTCTCTTTAAGTCATGCCAAAGAGGGGAATAATATAAATTAAAAGATTAAAATAAGCATAAATTAAATTGGAGCATTACTCTAGTCATGATGTACATGAAGGTTTTGCTTTAATTGTCATGCAAATTGCATTTATAAATAGTTTATATTTTCAACAATTTCTTTAAAAATTTTGTTTTCATAAAGTGGGAGAGATGACTGTGTTGAAATCTCATTATGGTCTTTTGTTTGCTGATCAAGAACCGTGAGTATTAATAATGAATCCATTTAAGTAAATTTTAACATTTTAGATTGATGATACCTATGTTCATAAGAAGATTTAGAAATAAAAAGAAGGAAAGGTGAAGCTCATTGATAATCATCTTGGTTGGAGTGAAAAATAACTAAGAGAAAAATTTTTAATTTAGTTTTAGTTATTGCAAATTTATTTTTATTAAAATATTAAGCTTAATTAAAATCATTCTTTGAAGGGAAAAAACTAATTTTATATAAATTAATTATTTTTTTATAAAATATTAAGATTTTAAAATCTTTATCATATGCCAATCATCTAAAAAAGTGCTTTATTCATAGGTTTGGAAATATTATATCAATAACTTATTACAAAAAGTATTATAATTATAATAGTTAACTAGAAAAACTAATAATATAATTAAAATATTGAAAATGGAGAACCTATTACTAATATTGTGGAAAATGCAATGTTAGAACATAGCTCCTAAATATGTTGAGTTGGGCTTATCAGATTGATAAAATAACACCATAATTCAACAAATAATTTGGTTCAACATATAACAAATCATACAATAGGGGAAATCAATTTAGAGCAAATCAGGAGACTACTATCGCCAAAAGATGCACTTATTAGATGGTATAGGGAACCTCTTATAAAGCAATAATAATCGATCATTCATGTAATCAAAAAGTAAAATGTCCATCCATTTTTCATGACTATACTCAAACTTTTTTGAGTGATTTTGTCATTTCATCATGCAATTTTTCAATCAAATTATCATGTCCTCATTATCCTTTTCAAAACGCCTAAATAAATTCGTTGTGCCATAATGAATTTTTGTGATAGTTTAGCTGGGGGTAGATGTACTCTTGATTTTAAATTGAACCACTTAAAAAAAATTCATGTACTATTTCTATTTTTGTTAATTATTTTTCATAATTTTCTTAAACTTTTTTACTTAAAGAAAATTAACTTATTTTAAAAGTGTTAAAATATTTTAAAATAAAATTAATATTTTGTAAAATTCACTTTTAAAGATATACTCAAATTTATTATAAAATATATTAAAGTAGTTTTACAAAAAATTCTTTAGAAAATAATTTTTATTCTAACAATTCAAAACTCTCTTACTAAATAGCATTTCATAATATGCATATGATGAAGTTTGGATCTATAAAAATGGGGTGAATTACTAGGAATACCAATTTAAGTTTGTTATAAAAAATATTTAATAGTTTAAAACTCTTTTATAAAATTTTATCTTTAATTTAAGATAATTTCATTTTTTCATAAAAACAATTTATTAAAAAATATAAAATTAAAATTTAATAAGAACTAAAATATATAGTGATGATTTTTAAGTGGCTAAACTTAGAAAAAGTCTGCATTGACCCCTGAGAAAATCTAGGAAAAAACACACAATATAAAACATTTTCCAAAAGATAGGTAAGCTAAACATATAAGTACAGACATGCATTCCAGACCTCTTAATGACATCGAACAGTTTTTAACCATAGTAAAGACTTTTGGTCTTTGTTTCGAAAAATTAGCATTATTTTAATTAGTATAATTTTGTATTTAATTATTATTATTATAATGTATATTTTATAAAAGTTGTTGAATAAATACTAAGATTTGATTAAACAAAATAAAAAGATTTTCAAGATTGTAAAAGAGAATAGATTAAGTATTTGAGAACCTAATATTTTTTAAAGAATACTAATTTTGATAAAATTTAACTTTTTTGTCTCGTAATAAATATTTAAATGAAACTTAATAATTTAATTAAATAAAAATTAAAATACCTAAAATTAAATTGAAAATATATCACTTAGTAGTTTTTCACTCAAACTAAGATGATCTTGATAAGATTTTTTATTGCTCTACCTCTTCAAATTTTCTCATAAACACAAGTATCAATTGTTTGTAATATGAAAATTAACTTAAACAAATGTATTAAAAATACTTATGATTTGTTATCTACAAAAAAGACACCATGTCTAAGGATAAATATGAGAAAACGTTTTCAATTTTGATGTCAAAAGATATAAATTATTTATAGAAAAAATATTTAAATAATTAATGATAGCTCTACTTATATATGTCATAACAAGATTAGTGCTCGTTCTTAATTTATATTTATTTCTTTCAATTTTTATTATTTTTCTTTATTTATTATCATTAATAGTGACTTAGTCTAAATTTTGTAAATTTTTAATAAACTTAATTTTTTATTGAAATTCCAAGTAATTAATGAACTAGTTTATTTTTTAAGAAAACCACTTCCCTCTAATTGCATTTTATTTGATTGTTTAAGGTCAACTCATGCAATTCCTTTCAAATTATTTTAATTCCCTTTTTATAGAAATTACCACAAAATGTTATTTAAGGCATATTGTATTATTTTTTATACAAAATTTTTAAAAAAGTTTAATTGTTATGATAAAAAATAATTCGATAACAAATAAAAATTTCATATTTAACTTTTTCTTGATGATAATACTAAACAAATTGTGAAGTTTTAGGTTTTTTTCAACTAGATCCTTCTTCCTAATTTATTTAATTTGAATATTTTAAATTTTGTTTCTCATATCTTATTCTTTCATCATTTATGTTTAGACTAATTTTTGTGTTAAAATTTGTTAATCAAAGATTATATTGACAATACTTTATTTTTACTATTAGATTTGAGAGCCTATGCCATTTTGAGTTCAACTTATTTATGTGTTACTATGTTACTATTTTCTTTGACTCTCCATGCAAAAGTCAGAAATTTGAATTGAATATTAGCTCTAATCTTACTTTCAAGTAAAATATAATTTGGTTGTATGTAATAGTGCCATGTAAACTTATGATTAAGAATATAAAATGCCAACACTTCTATATATAAGATCTTCAAACAAAAACATCTCTTTTAATTAGTTTTATTTTTTGAAACTGGGCAAGTAGACAGCAAGTACTTAAAGTCCCTTAACTCCTTAACTATTGATGCCTTCTTGGTAGCTTTTTATTTTAAATCCTTTTATTTTTTACTTTTCATACTTTTTGCAAACATAAAATAAATGCTTATCTTAGTTTATTTTAAAGCAATTTTCTTACTCACTTAAAGATATGCTCTTATCTCACTTCTCTAGCTATCATATAGAAGAGAACTTCATTATCTTCTTTCCTTTCACATGTGATGATTAGTTTGGACTCATTCAAAAATATTTTCAATGCCTTCTTCTTTTTATTGCAATTTCTATTTCATTCTTCTTGATTGATCCTTCATAAGTCAACACTAACTTATGCAAAATTTTATAAGTTATTTTTAAACTCATAATTCTATTAAATTAAGAAGTATTCAAATGATAATGAAGAATATTTATGATTCTATCATTTAATTGTACTTTATATTTAATTTTTTATTTATTTTACAAAGTAATATATGTGCAAAAACATCTTATGAGATTTTTTGGTGAGAATATTAAAACATCTCATATTTCTCTATCAATAGATTTTAAATAATTAGTAATTCTAGTTTTTCAATAGAGATAAAAATTATCGCAAAGGAGTGGAGTCCTATTGTTTTACCTATCTTTGCGTAAACTTGTTGAAAACATAATTTGAGGCATGGGTCTCTTATAAAATTTCTTCTCACAAAAAGAGAATTTTTTTATGACATCAATTAAAGTTTTGTTCAATAAAGTATTGGTGAAAAATAAGAAATATAAATTTCTACTTCTTATAAAAATATTTAAAAAAATAGTTTAAAAGTATTTTTCAAATGTTTTGAATAAACATCTAAGATGACTTTGTATAAATTTCAAATTTAATTTAAAAGATATATTTTTTTTGAAATAATAATTTTTTTTAAAAGTTATGAAAAAAAATCAATAAGAATTAAAATGTGCACAAAAGATTTTTTGCTTATATGACTTAAAACAAATATTCACCCACCCACGTTCAAAAAAAGTAATAACAAATACTCAATATGAGCGGTTTGCTAAGAGAATGGTAATGTAAACGTTTACAACGATGAAATAAAAGACACATGAAACTACAACCTTAAAATGATTTAAAATAATAATAGAAGAAACATAATAAGTAAAAGAAAATTAAAAAAGATTAAAGAGGCATGGGCATGTTAATTAAATAAATTAGGAATAATAAATATATTACTTTGTTGATTTGTGACACCACTTTTAGGAGTTTGAAGACTAAGAGAAGTAGTGTATAGAAGTTAAAATGATCACAGGATGCAAAAGGTCTGAAATGTGATGGCTTGAAAATTTTTGTATGAATAACAAAAGATTCATTAATCCATATAATTTAAAAATTCGATTATTCATAGAATGTTTCTATAAACTAGAAGTACATACCAAATGGCCAAAATTACTTTTTCATTCATGCTATTTTCGTTTTTTAATAAAAAATTATCATTTAAATAAAATATTCTAGCAACTGAAATAACGACTAAAAGAGCTATTTTGAATGTGCTTCTTGATTAAAATGGTTTAGACTATTTGATTATGAAAAGTACATGTTCAATGGATAAAATTTTATTGGTGCTATTCAGAAATAGGATGTCATTGGGATCATTGTATTTGAATCATATTCGATCGACTAGATTTCAATCCGCTGTGTTGAACAAGCATAGATAGCATGAACATGAAAATGCATGATCGAATGGAGGATATTATTTACTTATATAAAACTGTATAGGTGATAGGATCATTCAATCATGAAATTATGTGACCAGAAAATTTTTGTTACTACTACGATTCAAAAGGATAATATATGAAAATATAGATTTGATTGTCTTACATTGTGAAGGTGAACAATTCTTTTGTTTGCAATATCTTCTAACTCAACTTGTTCAGGGTTAGCTACCCTCCATTTCTGTCGAGAAGTCATCACTGATGATGCTAGCGACGAACTATACATTATATATTAGGAGACAATAGTAATAAGCTGATCTAGGAACCCTATAAACAATTTTCACACTCCAACCTAGTGCTGTAGCTAGTTGAGAAGTTTATGGACATGCTGTCCCCATCCTTTAATGATATCCAGCATTTTCTAGGCATTATTGAGACTAACAGTTCCTATTACTAAAAATAAGCATTATTTTTTACTAATTAATTATTATAATTGAAATATACATTTTGTAAAAGTTATTGAAACAATAATAAGACATAACTAAAAAATATTTAAGACAATCAAGGAGAATAAATTAAGTCGTGAAATATGTAATGCAAGTGGCTCCTTATTCGTTTAGTTCAAGGCACACAAAAGTATGTCAATTTTTTATTTTACTTAGAATTGAAATGTGCAATGGAAACAAACTTTTATTTTCTTATATCAAATAATTATTTTAGGTCTATTTTGGTAAAGCTATCTTAGACCACAAACTATTTTGATTACGAATAATAGTTAAAGGAATAGCCATTATAAAAAAATAAGTACCACAAACTCTTTGTTTTAAAAACATTGCTTCATTTAGTATTTTTAGATAATTAAAAACATGCAATACCTTTTTTTTTAGTATAGTCAAGAGCATAGGAATCTTATCTAATTTTTGTTTGATTATAATTCACTATTATGTTGTATTTTGAATAGAATTTTTTATTGAAAAAATATCTTGATTTTATTTTTCAAGAAGCTTTTGCTTTCCTACTTTGAAACAAATTTAAATACCTATAGTTATTATATTAATGAGTAAATAAATGATCTACATTGATTATGATAGTGCTATAGAGACAAAAGGGAAAAACTATTCTACATAATCACTTAAAAATTCGATGTTTACATAATAGTATCATTACTCACACTTAGGAGGAGAAAATGTTTTGTGCTAGTAGTAATTTAGATTAACTATAAAATGTCATAAAACATTCTTAATATATGGAAACCATGTTTTACTTTAGTCTTTTATGCTCAGTGCAAAACGTATTTCTAACTTTCTTATTTATAATAGCATTTTTTATACTAGTATTATGATTATTTTTAAATAATGTTAAGTTTTTTAATACCTTAAGAATTTGTTAGTTCATTATTCTTTATGATTTGAATATTCCACATGTTTTGTTTGCAAAAACATTTTTTTTGCATTTTGAAAAATTATGTTGAATAATTTAATGTGCATGCACATTAGGTAAATCTTACTGTATCCTTTTCTATTTCTTAAAAAATTTTAATTACCTTATTTAATATAGCAAGATTTTTTTTCTTAACTACTATAGAAATTTATGGACCTTCTTGTCATATTTGTTATTTCTTAACATTTATTTTAATTTTTTTACTTTAAAATTGCTTTTTTATTTAAATTTTATATTCTCTATTAACTTTATGGCACTTCAATTTATTTTGGACAATTTATTCATATAACTTTATCCTTTGAAATGTCCAAAAAATTAGATATTTTTCCTTTTTAATGTTAACTTCCTAATTTCATTGATATAGTTCATATGTTTCATTTAATGAAACTATTTTTATTGATTGTTTTCATTATTTTTATTAATTTAAATATTTAGCGATAAAATATATTTTTATGTCCATACTCAAATAATTTGATTAATATGGGTTTATTCATTAAGCCTTGATTACACCAAAATATATTTTTAACAAGAAAATACATAACTTTAATATTAAACCATTTTAGTTATATTAATTATATTTGAAGAACTATATTAGTTCATTAATATTTTTTAAATTTTAATTTCAAAAAAAAAAGTATCTTTTTACAAGCGAGGAGTCGTTTGTGGACAATTTTGAAGCGAAGAATTATCACTAAGATATATAAAACAAAATAGTAATATACAAAATTAAATATGTTAAAACTTTTCCCAAAGCATGTTGCCAAAAGCCATACTAATAATGAATAATAAATGAAAAGTATTCTTTAAGAAAATAAAAATGGATAAAAAAGATATTAAAAACTAAGATCCTTATTGATAAAATGTTGCACTAAAAAGTTCTTAATAAATATGTTCATAAAAGTAAAACAATATTAAATGAAAGAAATTTATTAAAGCTCATATGCATAACTTGTTGTAAAGTATTTTTTGGTAACTCAATTGTGCATTTTATTTTATTAAAAAATGTTAAAAAAAATGATAAAATGAGTAAGATAATAAAAAAAGTTTTAACATTTAGAAACATTTCAAATATATTGTTAAAAAATGTAATTTTTAAACAATAATTATAAAGAATATGTTGATATAAATATGGGATGTTTAGAGCAAATTAACAAAATATAACTATTAAGGCACTTGCACACTTGAACGTTGAAATAGTATGATCACCAAAAAAAAAATATAATACCCCACATAGATGACAAAGTATAAAATTACAAAAACTATGTTAAAAAAGTTTAAAAATTATGCATGTAGCCATAATAATGACAATAAACTAGCAAAACATAAAAAATATGGTAGTTAGATAGTAAAAATAGTTAAATATTTAAAATAAATCGAGTGACATGTTAATGACAAAGTTATTGAAAAAACATATTTTGGCTTTTATTTTTCAAATAAAAATACACTTTAAAAAATTAAAAGAAAAATATCTTAAGAAAAAAAAATTTAAATGTTCAAAGGAATTAGCATAATAATATAATAAGATTTTATATTAAAAAATCCTTTCTATTGTAAGATATATGAAAAAAAGGATTGCAATACTGATTGAATGATTATGTGGTAAAGAGATATTTAAAAAATAACTAAGCTGTAAAATAAATAATTTAAATAAGTATTTAAATATGCTGAAAATATTTAAAATTTGTTGCTAAAAAATAATAAAAAAATATATAAAAATACAACAAATTAGTAAGATAGTAAAAAATCCTTAACATTTAAAATTGATTGCGTAACACATCAAATTAAAGTTCTATAATATATAAGAAATATTCAAAATTATGTTTAATGAAAGATTTGTTTTATTTTAAATGAGTTTCACAAGTTTGTTGTTATAATTAAAAATGTCAAATGATTAAAATGAATTATAAAATATTAAACAATAATTTCAAAAAATCATCAAGATAGCCAAATCATTAAATTATGATGATGTTAAAAATACTTATGTGGTCCAATAACAAAACACTTTGTTAATAATGAAAGATAAATAAACTTCAGTTAATATGTAAAATACTTCAACAAGATAAATACTTAAAAGAAAATCAGTATGATAGGACATTCTTAAATTGTTAAAACTTAATTGCACAATTCTTTTACCAAACAATCCTCAAAATAAAAAATTATAAAACGTTTACGAAAAAAAATTAACAATTGAATAGAAATGCAAAATGTTGAAATTAGTTTACATTCAAAGATAAAGAAGTTGTGTAAGATTGCCAAAAAAATACAAACATTTGGCACATCTTTAACCATTCTTATGATAAATATAAATAAAGCAAATGACTATATAGATTAGCCCTTCCTTTAGTCTATCTTATTTAATATTGGGTATTTAGAGATGTATTATGATTAGATTATACAATACATTTCAAAAGAACATTACAAAACAAAGATTAATGATAACATATGCAAGAATAATTCACCCAAAAAGTATTGAGCAACATATATTTAAATTGAAATAATTAGACATAATTTAAGCCTCAAAATTGTTTCTTAACAAGATATTAAAAAAAGGTAAACCTTGAACATATTAAATGGAATGCAATTGCATAATAATTACAAGAAAAAACTCATGTACACTTAAGTTTAACAAGAAAATAAAATATCAGTTGCATAAATTTTAAAAAATTATCTTGCTCAATTCGTGATGAATATATCATTACCCAAAAAACACCAAAAAAAAGTAGAATGATTATGAATTATAATGCTTTCGTTATAAAAAATTAGTTTCTTTACTTTAACAAAAGTATTTCTAGTTTTTTAAAGGATAATTTTAGCACAAATGATAAATTTATAATTAATTTAAAAATTATAGTTCGTATTATAATTAAAATATTGAGATTTAACTTTTATGTTTGGTCATTTAAAAAAGTATTTTGATAATGGAACTTTGAAAACTAAATTATCACAATAAAAATTATACAAATTTAAAAACTAAGCATATAAGATGTTAAAAAACAATAAACATTCAAAACCTTACGTATAACACTAATGGAATGTTTATTCAAAATATAAACTTGTTCATTTCAATATTATAATTAATTAAAAAAATAACAACAAAAACAATCAATTAGATTACATAACATCCAAGTTTTTTATTGTTTTTGTGTATTCATGAAAGTTACAAAGAACTTACCATGATAAAATAAGGTATAAAAGATGCAAAAAATTTAAAATCCCAGATATAATGACTCAATTAAATCTTTTAGTGAAACAAATATAAATATCTAAAAATAAGTTTTTAAATAACATGAAATTGATTGATATATTTACACAATTTAAGAATACAAAAAATTAAAAATTTTGAAATTAAAGAATATAAAATATTATCTATATTTATGTGAAAAAATAATTATACCAGGATAAGAAGGCTAAATATCTATTTATAAAAGTAAATTTTAAATATCTCAGAAATAAAAGTGATTGAATAATGAAAAACTTTTAGAACATTGCATAAAAAATAAAAAAATAAAGTCGCTAATATAGATGAAAGTGTTAGAAATGAATTTTGAATGTCAAAAATTATTTGTATAGCTCATAAAAAATTATTATATTGTAAAATTTAAATTATAAATATTTTGATAAGAAAGTTTTAACAAATTGATGAATTGATATTATGTAATTAAAAAATAACTCTGTTGTTATGCAAAACCATAGAAAGGACCCCATTTTACATTAGTGCTTGGTTGGAGTTAACATGAGAAAACACTCTGTTCTTATGCAAGGCCACGTAACTCGCCCGTCACTCAATTGTGCTACATCTTTTATAGTGGCCACGTACAAATAAAGTTATCAAGAGAGCGAAATATATGTTTATAGAATTACCACAACACTTTAAAAAATAATATAAAAGAATTTATATAATATATAATAAAATAATATAACTCAATAACTAAATACTATGAAAGATGCTGAAGTGTTTCGTGCTAAGTAAATCCCATAAGAGAGGAGGTGAATTGTGTATTTAAAAATTTTATGAATTTCGAAATTAAACTTAAAAACCTTTAAGCAATAGTAAAGAGAGTTGAACACACAAATTTTTAAGTGGTTCGACTCAAAACCGAGTCTACGTCCACCCCCAACCGGTGTTGGGAAAAATCCACTAAATGCACCGATTACAAGTGAGGTTTTTCCTACGGTTCACCTCAAACCTACTTGAGATTTTTACTACGGCTAATCCCAAACCTACTTGAGTTTTTACCGGGCTAAACTCAAACCCGGGGCTTTTGCACAACTGCCGGGATGCTCTTGCCCCAAAACGAAAAATACGAAAAATTGGCAAATAACTTAAGAGAAATAGGAGAAAAGAGGAGGCACACACAATCGACAAATTAGAGGGATAGAAATTGAGAAATAATTGAAAAACCTCTAATTCCAAAAGCCTTCTTGCCGCTTTGTTTTTTGAGCTTGGATGCACCGTTTTTGCTTGATTGCTCGAATTTTGAGATCTGAGATCTTTGGAAAATTTAGCAAAGGTTAAACTGAAAAATACATCAATTTTTCCTATTTATAGAGCTCAAATTTGAGCTCTAAAAACACCCCAACGGCTCCAAAAATTAATTAGCCGTTTGGGCAACGGACGGAAAGCAGCCACCGTCTGATCCGGGCCCAAAAACGAACGGCGCAAATTGATTTACGCATTTTACCGTTCGGGCTTAATCCAGAGCGTTGGATCCGGGCGCGTAATCGAACGGCACGGATTAAATCTCGCGATTACCGTTTTCGCGATTTAATCCCGTGCGTAGGATCCGGGCGCTGAATGAACGGCGCCGATTAAACGGCCGTTCGATTTTGATCTGGAGTGTTGGATCCGCGCGGTGAACGAACGGCACCGATTAACCTTGCGAAACAGCCGTTCGAAACAATTCTCGCCAGTTGGATCTAGGCGGGCTTGATCTGCGCCTTTGGATCCTACCAAAGTTATAAGGTGGGATTTTTACTCCCACACTGCAGAAATGAAATTGGTACATTGCTTTATAAAGAATTTGTGCCCTGTAGCTTTCGAGCATCTGCGGGGCTGGCTCCCCCCTTCCTTGACCGGGACTTCACCACCTGGTTCTGGTTGACTTAGCCAAGCATTGTTCATTGACCGTTGATCGCGCTGCAGTTTGACCTAGCCGAGCTCCTCTCGGCGGGCTTGGCTTAGCTAGGCACTGTTAATTTGACCGTTGACCAGCGCTAGCCGAGCTCCTCTCGGTTGGCTTGGCTCGCCCTTTTCGGGTCAACCAAATTTTTATTTTTAGATTAAATTTTTAATTTCTAAAAGATCTGGACGGGCTGTTTTCGCGCCGGGTCGACCCGCTCATTGCTACAGTGCATTTTCCCGAGACTTCAGCTGTTTTAGGGTATTTTTGACGAATTTTTGTGCCAAAAATTTGAATATAAGTGTATAAAAATAATTTTATATTCTTATAGTATTATAAGTTATTTAAATAGCTACGAAAAGAAATTCATAAAAAACAATTCCAAAATAATATTAAAAAATCAAATACTAATGTCTATACATTTTGTTAAATATGCTTGGCCCAAAAGTCAAAATTCAGTATTAAATAAATTTAAAATATTTTTAAATGTTAATACTACTAGTGTGCCTCATAATCTCAAAGTTTGGACATATCAAATTCAAGAGAAATAAAAAGAAATTCAATTATAAAAAATCTTGCGCATGTCTCAAATTTCCTTGAAGTATGCCATGACCTCAAGGCCCTTAGAAACCATTATTTTAGACATCTAAAATACATGGCTTGATTTAATTAATTATTAACAATTTTACTTAAAATCAAGCCCAAATAAAATATACACATTTATGCTTGACTCATCAAACACAAGGGTGTAACAGATGCTGCCAATATAGTGGAACTTCAAAATAATAGAAATGTTTATAAAGTAAAATTGTAAATATAATAGCAATCGAGCAAATAAGATAAATGATGATACCATAGTGATACGATAGTGAAAAACACAATCAACTTCTTTGTTCTAGTTTTACATGTAACGTTACTAAGTAATAGATTCATTTTCATATTCACTAAAAAATAACTTGCATTTATATGAATAAAAGGAATATACATAATTTAGGAAATTTAAAAAATTAAAATCTCATTCTTAAAGAATCAAATCAACTGTCATGCTCCTAAGATAATCATCATACTACCACAAACCTAAGATCCTACTCAACAATAACTATCACGTTTAGAATGCTTGCATGAAGTGCCATCCAATCTATGCCTTTTTGCATATCTCAATGTGTTATATTTATATGAGGTATACATTATGATATAGGATTAAAGAAATCTACTCAAACGAATTCTTTAACTCGAGAAAAAATTGTATGTTGTAAGCATGTCGCATATAATACGTTGCATGAGAAACTTAAGATGATAATTATGAGTGATTGTATATGCATGAAAAGAACACCCGAAAATTAGTATTAAAAAAAGTAACAACTGTAACGAATGACTAATTCCTCAAATAAAACCTTATATAAGTCCATATCATAAAGGCACAGTATTAATAATGAACTACGACAATAGAAAGCTATCTTTATGCTATTTGTAAGATCGATCAAACTTGTACGACTATGTTGTATACTCTTAGAGAATGCAAATTTCAACACAAGTAGAAATGACTCTTTGATGTACATCATGGGCAACACTTGAGTAAAATTACCAACACTCATTGACTTATTTATACTAGTGA
This sequence comes from Vanilla planifolia, assembly GCA_023846275.1. Taxonomy (NCBI): domain Eukaryota; kingdom Viridiplantae; phylum Streptophyta; class Magnoliopsida; order Asparagales; family Orchidaceae; genus Vanilla; species Vanilla planifolia. Next base: position 347,808 of record JAIUJO010000193.1, on the reverse strand, counting down.
ATTACACGATGAAAAACTTGATCAAGCTTTTCAAATTAATAATCAATGTTTGATTTTGAGGTGCATGATTCAAATGCCATTCAAAAAAATTATTAATAAAAATATGATTCATCAAAAAAAATGTTGCACAATCAAGTGTTCAATAGTTTGAACTATTGCGTTTTATTCAAACAAATTCATTTTTTTATATAAACATAATATTTACTAAAAAAATGTGGATCATTAAATAGTTTTAAAATTATTAAAACTATCTTGAATGAGTAATTGTAAATAAGAAAATTTGTTTATAAAAAAAGCATAGTTGATTTTCTTATAATTAAACAAAATGTGTTATAATGATAAGACAAAAAGAAACACAAAAACTTAAGCAAAAAACATATCATCATTATAAACCATTTTAAAAAATTAAATATTTTCTAAGGATAATAATAATTTCTTAATAATTGAAAAAACCTTGCATTGGAAATAAAAAAAAATCAAATTAATAGGAATACACAAGTTATTATGAGATTAGAATGCTCAATATATTGAATGTTATGTGCAAAATACATTTATTTAAAAATGTTCTCAAGCTATAGTGTGCAAAAAATTTAGTAAACGAGATCATGAACTTAATACAAGAAACTACAATGTTAGACCTTAAGTGCATACAAGCAACTTGAGTGGGCATGCTTTATATGGCTACAATACTCCTTTTGCAAAATTGTAAATGCTTGTGGGAGACCAAAAAAATACTAAAGCATATGTGAGACTATTGATTATTGAGTTTTCTTTCACAATTATATTTAATTTATATAGATAATTGACTTTCGTTTCTTTACTCTCGTATTTGAGTTTATATTTGTATTTTTACATATATTGTGTTACTCAAATGCTTTTTACTACATATGCATAAGGCTTACTTATTAGAAATCTTAAATTGCTTTAATTATTTGTGCTATTTTTGTTGACATAGTATTTGATATTGTTTTACATATTTATTCTATTGAAATTTTAAACATTGATTTTTTAATATATTGTAAAAAAATATCCAATTTTTTATATTTTTTATTTTCATTAAATAAGCAAAATTTTAAAATATTCTTCAACAAATGACATCAAAATGCTTAATAAAATGTTTTATTAAAATTATTCTTCTTATTATAAAATATAGAAAAAATTGTCATAGTAATTAAAGCATGTATTCTAGAAACCTAAAAAAGTGAAAAATGTTATAATTAAATTGTCAAATATTAATGTATTAACCAAAATATGTTAGTATAAGCAAAGGATTATAAATGTAAGGAATAAAAATATATAAACTATTGAAACACAAAAAAATCTAAAATATATAGATTTATTTGAATAGTATGTCTTGAAGTTGTCTTCTGTTTACGTATCACGATACTTCAAAATTATATTTCAGATTGTAATTTAAGCACAATAAATGAGTTATTATAATTAAAAAATGTAGAAATTTTATAGAAATAATATCACATCAAATAAAAAACTTAAGAAAAATTATATTATGTTTTTATAAACTACATAAAAGTACACAAAATTTGCCAATTATTTTTAAGATTTTACATATTTTTTTAGTGTTTTTGAATTTCTTAATTTAATTTAGTTTTTGATTTTCAAATTATTTAACATATTATGTTTTGTTTTCAAAATTTATCCAAGTTATGTTTTTGGCAATTTTGAAATAATATATATATTTATTTTTTTAATTTTTTTTTGTTAAATTTTTAATTTTTATGTTTTGATAGTATTTTTTCATTATCCTTAGTTGTATGCAAATTTCTTTGATATGTTGCACAAAAACTTTTAACATTTCAGATGTTCACTATTTTACATTATTGAAAACATATAATTGATAATTGTTTCCTTATTTTGATTATTTTAAATTTCAAATTTCAAAAATATCTTTTACTTCTTCATTATAATATTTTTTAATATAATTGTTTCAATAGAAAGCATGGATAACTCTATTGGTTTCAAAATTTATGTGCATTGTTATAATTGTAGAAATTCTTACACACATTATACATTTAGTAATATTTCTGCTTACAGAAACTTCTTATTTTTTTCAATATTAATAGAATTTTATAGAAGAATTTCTTTTACAAAGTTTAAGGAGTGCTTTAGGAACCTTAATCCTTCTATTTCTTCTTTGAAAATGAACTTTAAAATTTTAAAATTTATGTAAAACTAAACAACTAAGAAAAACTTGTAGATAATTTAGGTAATACAATATCGATAATAATAAAAAAAGTAATTCTTCACTTATATGTTTTAAAAATTTTAAAATATCAAAAATAATTAAAAGGCTCAATAAAAAAACAAGCAATAATAATTATATTTTTTGCCCTTCGTATGGGCTTCATGTAAGCCTCACTTGAGCAAAATCATCAAAACTTATTATAATGTTTTATTATTTCTAAATTTTCTAATTTGAAATTTTCTTTTAAAATTAAGGAAATTAATCTATTATAAAAAATTGAAATTTAAAAAAATTTATTAACAAAGAATTATTGGAGCTCAATAGGCAACCTAAAGTATTTACATTAAAATATATTATTTAAAAACATTTTCGAAAGATTGTACCTTTATTCCTAATCATTTATCTCTTTTCCTAAAACACATTTCAACTAGTATCAGAACAACGTTCATTTTTAATGAGAAAAAATTCTTCAAAGAAAATAATGACTCGAAATGATATTTTAGTGAATTTTATTAAGTGTGCATCTTCCAATGAGCCATCACCCTATTTTGGTCAATATAATCTCTATTGGAAGACTAGGATTGCCATTCACTTGATAGTAATAGGTAAGAAATTGTGAGAGATACTTCAAATTTCATTCGAACTTCCATTTAAAAATATTTAAGAGGTGTACCGAAGAACCTAGAATTGATCAAAGCTTAAGAAGTTTGAATTATGAGTTCCTCAGGAAGGTGTCAAATATGTCTTGGCTAATGAGACACTTCTCTTTTTTCTCATCAAGTTAGGTTTTAAGAATGTGAATGAGATTCTTGTGAGCTTTTATTATTTTGATGTTCCTTTTTTCAAAACAAAGAAGGCATCAATTCCATTTAAGTGTGGTCAACCTCTTATTTCCTATTTGGCCACTTCACATTCTCTATCAGCCCATCAAAATGATAAACTTAGTGTAATTTTCTATCTTTTTGCCAACTTGATGGTAGGTTTGACTCCTAGATGCCTATAGTAGCTAATGTAATGTCTACTTAACCACCTATGAAAAGATTTCAATAGTTACCATATTAAATAAGTGGCAACTTCTATCAGATCTGGCACCTGCATCAAATCGATCAAAATAACCTCAACGATCCAGCCAATGGGGAGAGAATTAATAGATTCTTCATTGAGAATGATTCATCCTTCGTGAGCAAAAAGTTAAAGGAAACATAGAAAGATACATTTGTCATTAAATAATTTAAAAAAGATATGACGACACATAATTATATGTTGTTAAGAATTCTTTCCAATGACTTCATTAAAAGAATATGGGAAACATTACTTCAACGAAGGATTATCTAAATAATTAACTTAGACTAACTTTACTAAATATTACTCTGAAAAAAAATCTTAAAAAATAGAAAATATAACATCATAAAATAGTGCAAAAACTATAATGCAAGTTTAAATATTAAAATAAGAAATAATTATAAAATTGAAAATTATTATAAATAATATGTATTAAATATCAATAATTTACGATTCAAAAATTATATTCATTAAAACTATTCATGTAAAATAAAACCTTTATAGATATGAAAAATGTACAAAAATAATAAAACAATAATAATACATAAATTATTTGAATTCTTTGACAAAATGTTGCATTGAAAATAAAAATTTTTATATCTTTTATTTCACAAAAATATTATAATAAAAGTACTACAAAACAAATTTTTTATGTCAAAATAATTTTAAACCACTATGCCATTGTAAATCTTAAAATAAATATAACATAAAAAATAAATATTTTCAATATGAAAAAAATTAAAATATTCAAAATAAGTTACATATTATGTTCATAAAATGATTCATTAAATATTACTACAAATCTATGATATACCAACAAGAAGTTTCTAGTAATAGAAAGAAATGATATTATGCAATGTAATATCACCATTGAGTAATGCTGATATATGAAACTACAGTATTTTAAAAGTTATGTTAGCCTAAAAAAAATTAAACATAAAAGATAAGTTTCAAGAAAATGGAAAAAGGAGAAAATATATATTTAATTACACAATACATTAAACGCATTCTTTAATAACGAAAGACAAATGGCATCTTATTGATTTCAAAAATTTTTAAAGAATTAAAAATATACCAAAAATATTTGCAATAAAAGAATATTTAAAACTTTGAAAATAATGTGCATAACTCACAGACACATATGTATAGATAAAAACTTAAAAATCTATCTAATAAGAAATTTAAAGCATTATCTAAAATGTGCATAACAAGCAGTTAAGTAGAATAGAAATTTATAAGATTGAAATGTTTGTCAAAGCTAAAATTTTGGTGATGCTTAGGATGGATGTGGAGATGGCCTATGGACATGTGAGATGGTTTTCATCTTATCATAGTTCCTAATCATGGGTTTCACTATAGGCAAACAAGATTTTTCCTTTTTATTATTCTATTTTTAATTGTTTTAAAACTTTTATTTTAAGTGAACACAGGAATAGGTTTCATTATTACTTTTAATCCTTAAAATGATATTTCCAAGGCATTCTTACAATTTCTTGAAATGGAGAGGCAATTTATTATTTATGTAATTTATCTTTAAAAATTAAATATTCAATAGCCATTGTGATATTTTAATATTCAAAATTTTTTATTATCTTTATTTCATTTTTATGTATTTCTCTTCGAAAGTAATTTTTTTGTAATTCTAATAAATTGTAAAAATAAGTGAAAATAAAATTTTTCCTTAAGAAAAGTTAAAATCCATAATACTATATATAATTTGCTAATCTTTTAAGAATTTTAAAATCTTAAAAAAAGAATGGCAAATACCAAAAAAAAAATATAAAATTTTAGTACTGATATCGCCAAAATGGCAAAACGTTTTAAGAAAGTTCTACTTTCAAAAAATTATTTTAATGGATAAAATATTTTAATATATATATAATAATGATATTCCAAATTTAGGGAATAAAAACTATATGACTGAAATTTAAAATGTAAAACATTAAAATGAGAAAAATTAAAATATTGATAACTAAATTATAACATGTTAACCTAAATAAAAATAGTATGAATAGAAAAAATATATGATGTTGTTAACATAAAATAATTGAAAGTTTTAATACAATATGAAAAGCATGTCAAAACTAATTTTGTGCATAAATGTGCCAAATATTCTAGATTAAGTACCTTAAATATGTTTCTTAATTATTATAGCTACACTGTAAGCGTGGACTAGTAAGAAAAACCATTTTGTAAAATATGATCTTTCCTTAACTAATAAACAAGGTTGAATTGTGTTTGATGGAAAAGAAGTACAAGAATGACCAAAATTGTATTGCACGATTTGTTGAAGTTGAAAATAAGCAATATTAGAAGTGGTAGCAAAATTAAGAAGGCAAATGGTTTTATATTTGACTATAGATTTGAGATTAATTTGTGGGATGTGTTAAAGCAGAGTGATAAAAGGGGTTATAGGAAAGCTATGCACTATTAGTTGCACTATCATCATTTCATATACCATCCATAAATAAGGATACTAAGTTTTGTCTAGTTTTGTGAGAGCTTTGTAGAGTTTTGGGATTTGTTACAAATGAAAAATATTGGATTGAAAAATAATACTAACAAATTACATCAAAAGATTTTTTACTTAATTTTCATCATTGTACATGTGATAAAATTTAATTTTTTTGAAGTTTGGCTATTTGATTTGATTGAGGTAACTTAGCATCATCTAATTAGTACTAATGACACCTTGTAATATGTTTGCTGCATCCTTTCCAATTGTGTAATGATTTTTATGATCCTCAGGTTCTTAGAGACTGGTGATCCCAACTTTATTGCCAACTCATCTACTTCAATGTCTTATTTTGTAGAAAAGTGGTGATTGAGAAGATATGGTGCCTATAAAAGTTTAAAAAGAATTTCATACCTAGTTAACAAGAAAGAATGACAAATGCTAAACATGTTTAGTCCTATCTAGAAGAAAGAGTGGAATAACATGTACAATACAAAACAATAGAAGGGAGTAGAAAGGACTTGATCAATAAGAAGGAGAGGTTAAATGTACTAACATGACAACAAACCATAAAGAATAGTATGTGGATTATTTTATTTAATAGAACTTATCATATAAAATAATGGTGCCAAAATGCAACACCTTAATAGTGAATTGTCTACAATAAAGTTGGGGATTACAAAATTTAATTAATAAAATTCATACATTCTTAAGGAGATAAAACAAAAAGTGTACTAATAAAAAATGTATTTTGAATAGTACCAACTTTCCCCAATTGGCAAACAAGTTTACATGTGTGTTGGATTGTATTATAGTACAAGAACAACCATTGATATTTTCTTGCATTATATATTGTAGTTGAAAATGAGTAATGCTTGAAGTGTTAGCAAAACTTAAAGGTCGAATGGCTTCTAATTTACTTATAAATTTGAATTGAATTTGTAAGATGTCTTCAATATATAGAGAAATCTGGGCATCTAGGAAAGATTTATGCCTTTAGTTGCATTGGTGTCATTGCATATACTTAGGAAAAAAAAGGATATTATGTTCTATCTATTTTTATGAGAGCTTTTTAGAGTTAAGAAAATTTTACATCTTTAACAATACATGCAACTTTCCAATCTTTCATGTTAAAAAGTAATGATAAATATCTCAACAAAAATGTAGTTAAATTTTAACACCAGTTTTGTCAAAATGCCTAAATTTTTATAAATTTGTTGTAATAGATCAAAAAGTTTAATTACAAAATGTATTGATAATAATGATATTTATAATTTTGAGCAAAGAGATTATATGATTTAAATGTAAACCATAAAATAATAAAATGATAAAAAATAAAATATTTATAGCTAAAATATAACATCTTTAAGTATATAAAAAATTTTAAATATTTAGTACATTTTGAAACCATGTAAAAACTAATTTTCTACAGAAACATACTAATTATTTACAATTAAGAACATGAAACGTATTTTATTACTAATATAGCTATTCTAAAAGCATTTCTAAAATATAGTTGAGGTATTGAAATTTGTTTATCAATTTAGTAATAATTGCCTAAGAACAATTAAAGTGATAAGAATAAAAAATGAAAATGTAGAAAAATAATGTTGCAAGTGTAATGCAATAATTAAAATGTTCAAAACTTTTACATAATATATTAAAAAAAGACTTTTTTATGAATCAATAAAAAAAACTTCATAGTTCAAGTAAAAAATTGTAGAAAATTAAAATATTAAATTTCATTAACATGATAGAAAATTTTCCTGGTTAAAAACTTTTTGCATGACTAATTTACAAAAAATACTCTTTTAATGAAAATGTTCAAGTGTTTCAAAATATGAAATATAGCATAATAAATTACTTCAACATCTAAACAGTAATTTTAAGTGCATAAAAAGTATATAAATGGTCTAGATATGAAAAGAAAATGTTTTATTAGCAAGGAATCTTAAGGAAAAAAGAGATATTAGTAAACTAAACATAAGCTTTTTGAAAAACAAGATTAATAATTACTATAACATATTCAAATGCTTTCTCTTAAGCAATCTATTTAAAAGGACATGGCATTCGTACAATTGTGACTAGTTCAACCATTATGTTAAATGTAGTTTAAAACATACACGTTAGTCAAGTAGATCATGCCACCTATTAGAAAAGTGAAACTCAGTGTGCACAAAAGTTGTATGAAGGAGTGGTCTATAGTTTTAGGAACCATTTGGGATTCGAATGGTAAAATTTAAAATTTCTTGCCTTATTGGATATCCATTGCTCTTCTTTGGAAGAAAGTGTCTTCTCAATCACAAGTGTTTTGGAAGTATTAATGACAATAGGCTTACTAGGCTAATGATTGAACCGGTCTACATCACATATCTTAGAATGATCTTAGCTCTCTAAAAACTTCCTTTAAAGTCAAAGAAAGACCACTTTGCAAATTAACATGTGTTTGAAGCAATGAAGGTGGATTGCTACTTCATTGATAATGAGCGTAACCAAAGAACTGAAAAAAGTAAAAAGATTTTTTTGTCAATAAGATTACAAATAAATATTATATTGTTATGAAATAACATTACAAAGAAGGACCATACTGAACTTGGGCAAAACACAATTACCTTACATTCATAAATAATAAAAGGCATAAAGTATGCTTTTTTTGTCAGAAATAATAAGATTCTAAATTGCAATAGCTGTTATGCTACTATGAAAATGCCATAAAGACTTTTGTAGATAATTTTTCAATTGCTCCTTTCCCATTACATAGTAGTTCAATTATTAACTACATTGTCTTGATATTGTATATATCATTTATAAGAAGTTGAGCCAAAAGAAACACCATTCACAATGGTACATCAGTGAACTTGAATGACAATTACTTCATTCTTTTACTAGGTAGAGAGGGTACAGTTTATTGTAGGTTCATAAACAAAAGTGTTGGTACAATATGTTTGATATTTTTTCATAAGCAAATTCATTAAACTACTATGATTACGAAACTAGGAGAATCACTTCTTACCCTCTTGAGCTTTTTGCATCAAGATTTTGACACAATTCTCATAGGTGCATCTTGCAATATGTTTCATAAACCTTATGTATGTTGATTGAACCATAAGTGCACAATATTGTAAGAGGCCAATTTTTGTGCTTTTTCATTTTAAAATATATAGCAACTATTTTTCTAAAAAAGGTTTTACGACCTTTTTGATTATACATACGATTGATATTAAGATGGCTTATATAATTAGAAGATGTTATTTGCTCCCATCCATTTTATGTTTGAATTTTTTTTTTTTTGAAAAGATTTTATGTTTGAATTTGATATTATGACAGATGTCAAGACTTGATTATTCATTGTATTTAGCATCGCTTATTTAGGATTAGTACTTGAACATTTAATTTGATTATAAGTATGCAAGGTTATTTTAAGGGTGTACATTTTTGTTATATCACATTAAGAACTTCTTTCCATTTATTTTATTTACAATTTCATATTTTTCACTCTCTTTAACCAAGCAATTATTTTTAATAAAATTTCATTAGAAAACTCATGCTTTATTAACAAAAATAAATTTTTGACTATCATAGCCTATTTCTCCTTACATTTTATAAACATTTTATTCCTATAATTTATTTATTATTTTTATTTATTAATAAATATTTTTTTAATCAATTTAAACTAAAATCTTTGAGGACTTTAGATTTAAAAATTTTCTAATTAAACATAATTTTTTAAACTAAAAATATAAAATATACAATAAAATTAAAGGACTATGAAAAAAGAAAATCATATTATTAAATTATACTTGGCATATTAAAAATTGTTTTATAACATCTAAAGTTAAAGATTAGTCAACAAAATAATATTGAAAAATTTGTTAGTTAAAATTAAAAATCTATTAAGAAAAAGGAAAACATAAAAATTAAAAAAATTTATACTTTTTATAAAGCTCAAATATACGTGCAGTTATGTCATTAGAAAAATCTTTTACCGTCAAAAGTTTAAAAAATAAATTATTTATAAAAATTTTTTAAAAAATAATCTAATCGGGACTTGAGTGTTGATAGTATTTTTATGAACACATAAAACATAACACAAAAAATAAAAAGTAAAAATTTGAAAGGTTATTAATATTATTTTTTTAAAGAAATGTTTCAAAGTAAATATCAAAAGTGCTTCGTTATAATAAATCATATTGATAAAAGAAAATAAATTTCTTAGAAAAATTAAAAAAGCAAGATAATGGACATATTTAATCCTAATGTGAAAAAAAAAGAACTATAAACGTATTTTTCAACATAAATAACTCTAACCTTTTAAAAATTTCTATAAAATAAAGCAAATATTTATAATTTTCAAAATCAAATTTATAACTAAAAAATAAACAAAATAAAGTATAAAAAAATAAATAATTCATAATACCAACTACATTAAAAGATTTGAAATGCTTCAAAAGTATGACTATTAAATTTTAATCGGAACGATTTTCATAATTTTAAAATTATTTAAAATTTTAAAAGTTAAAAGCATTTGTTGATGAAAAAATATCAAATGAATAATATTATTTTAAAAAAAATTAATATAAACTTAAATTAAATTATACTTGTTATTATGTAATGTATCAATGCAAATGTTCATAATAATTTTAAATAATGAAGTTTTTTTGAGGCAAATGTATTTATAAAAAGCCAAAAATATAAAAATAAATAGTGTTCTTATGACAACCAAAAAATTGAAACATTTATTACTCTTTATCAAACTTGTCAAAAAATAAAATTTTATATGTAATCGAAAAATACATTGAAAATTCTTGTTTTACTAAAATGTTTTTTGGTGAGGAAAAAAATTGCATTTTATCAACTCAAGAGTACATGTATGATAAAACATTTAAAATGCAAATACATATGAAAAAGGTGTAACTTAAATAAAATAATAATTAAAAATCTAAAAACTTACGTTAAATATTCTAATTTCTATCATAATATAATAAAAATTATGTGCATCAATTTCTTTTCCAAAAGATTATTTTGACTCATTCATAATTTAGGTAACAAGAAAGTAAACAATTCAACAGAAAATGTAAAATATTTAAACAAAGGAATTGTTTGTTAAAAAATAACAATTTCCTACAATAATTTGGACCGTTGCCAGATCTTTATAGTTTATTAGATTGTCCTACACATTTAATGATTATATTAGTTAGCCTTTATGATCTTAGTTTTGAAGAATTTGAGATTTTAAAACTATGGTTAAGTTTTGGTATTTTTATTATTTTAAGTATATTACAAATTTTAAATTTTTGCAAAATTTTGTATTTTATTTTCATTCCCATTTCTTCAAATTAAAAAGGTATGTTGGTTAATTTAATTGTGTTAGATGTAATTTGAAAAATTTTAATATCTAATGATATTGATGTTTTTAAGGATTTTTTAATTCCATTGATGTAATTTGATTTTTTTATGAATAGAAATCCTTTATTAACAATTACCAAATAATTTTAATCAATTATTTTTTTTGTAATTATTTTATTATCTATAATATTTTAAATTTTTAATATAATAATATTCACAAGAATAATAAATAAGAAATTAAAATATTAAAATTATTTAAAAATATGTTAAGAAAGTATGAAAATAATATCACAAATAAATGAGATAAATAAGATTGACAAATAAGAAGTCATATGGTAATACCACATTTGAAATAATTAGTAAAACTATTTTTAGTGTTATAAGTTTTTTAGATACAAGTGTTGACCATATTTTTTTCTAATTACAATTTATAAGAGAAATGTAATAGTACTAAATATTAATTTTTGTATAAAAATTTATTCAAAATATCAACAATAGAAAATCATGAATAAATGTGAAAGAGCAGTTAGCAATAACAGAAGAAAAGAGAAAGAAAATCATCAACATTAATACAATAAAACTATTAGGATATGAATGTAAAGTTTAAAAGGTCTATATAATGAATTATAAAGAACACAATAATAAAAATACAATTTCATTTAAATGGTGCACAATCCAAACATAATTAAATAAAATGTTATTTAAAAGATAGTATTTTGAAATGAAGAAATTTTTTTCATATAGAATAATTTAAAATCATCATAACATTCCAATTTTATTAAATTTTCCAATAATATATTATATATATTAAAAAACTTTAATAAATTTATTTAAAAAGTACAATATTTTAAATATTTATTTTATTGTAATGTCAATAGATTTATGAAAATATTAAAACCATGCATACTCCACATGCATGTGCAAACGCATAAAGTATTAAAAGAATAATAGTTATGAAAATTTTAGAACAATTTCAATAAGTTATCAAAAAATATTAATTTATTTTAAATATTGATCAATATTCAAAATGATTTGTAAAATAGAATTTCTTAACATAAATCTCATGTTCTCATTATATTTTAAAAACTTAAGATGTTTTAAAAAAAATTATGTAATTTTGGTAACTAATTATCTTGAACTTACAACTACTATATATAAAATAAAAGAAACATATATTAGTTGTATTAAAAAGTAAAAGATACTCAAAATTTCAATGTAATACATTGAGAAACATTTTTCTTAGTCGTCTAAGGTTAATAAGACTTAAATTTAAGAGACGTGATCATAAAAAAAATTATATCAATCATATTGATAATAGGTAAGTAAAATATTAAAAATGATATTTTTTTTAAATTAATAAAAAAGGTCTATATAATATAAGCATGACAAGCTTCTAGAAAAAATATTGCCTAAAACATGCAACTAATTGAAAACAAACAAAAATTATAAAATGAAAAAAAGATTTTAAAAGGTTAATAAAAACTATTTTAGAAAATAATTAATATAAAACATAAATACATAAATTTTTCCAAAAATAAAAAACTTATCTATTTAATAGAGTGAGCTAAAGTTTTGAGCATGTATTTAAAAGATGTTATGAAAAATTTAATATATCAATATAGCATTATCTAAAAGTGAACTTTTTTAATTGTATGATTTCCTAACAAGAAAAATCACAATGAATAGAAAAATGGATCGTTTATCATTTGAATAAAATATAATAGAATACAAAGGAACCATTAAAAAACATAAAATTTCATAGCTGAGTAAAAATATGTTATTGAAAACAACAATCTTTAATAACATAAAAATATATACAATTTTTAGAACAATAGCATTATAGAACATTAAAAAATTATTTTAATAAAATTTCAAAAACTAATCTCTTTTTTTATAAACATGTGGAATCACAAATAATTTCAATAATTAAATTATTGTTAGAAGTGTCATAAATGAGTTACAATAAACAGCAAACGCTTATACAATTTAAAAACTTGCATTTTTTAAATTAAATAGTTTAAAATTTAACTATGATAAATGTAATAAAGAAATGTCAAAAGAATAAATAATCTATTATTAGTATTGCAAAATATAAAAAACACGTTAACAAAATGAAGGAAGTTTATAAAATAAGTAAAGCAATGATCATGTTGTAAATAAAATTGTCAATAATATAAAAATATTAAAAGTCATGAACATAACTTAATACTTAAAATAATGAATTTATTTTAACATCTAATTAAAAAAATAATATTCTCATTTTGACAAGCATGACAAACATTTAGTTAAAACTAATGTCAACAAACATGTGAAATATGTTACAAATTATATGAGGTAAAATATAAAAGTTAGTATAGGTGAAATATGTATTAACAATTTAGTTTTATTCTAAAATTTTAGGAAACAATTTACTCTTAAAAATAAAAGTTATTTTTTAAAAATATTATTTTGGAAATGAGATTGCTCAATATTAAATGAAATACACAGGAAGTTTTAAATTGTTTAACAAAAACTTGTGCATACATTTACCCTTGATGACTAATCTCACTTCTATTAATCACTCATTTTAATTAAAGCCAATAAACCAAATACACATGGATACTCTAATGAAACACCAAAATCCATATAAAAGATTGAATATACAGAATTTTGAAACTTTACAATTTTTACATAAAAACTTTTCAACATTTTTAAATCATTAAAAGAAGAATATCACAACTAATGGCTAAAAATAGCTTCTCTAATAGCTAAAAGTAGTTTTTTTTCAAAAGCTAGCCATCGCAGGGGATATGAACAAAAATGGTAGTATAACTAGTGTTTGATTGTAGGTGCTTGAAGTTAATACCACTTGATTAGAATAATTAAAAAGGGCTTATATTTTATCATAACATATAAAGATCTACAATGTTAGATTGAAAAGCTTGATCGAAGGTGATGTTAAATGTGTTAGTATTTATGTAGTGAGAGAGGCATTAAGTAGCTTAATCAACCATTCCAGATGAATTGTAAGATATAAGTAAACTATTCACCAATATTAGCATAATTTGGATCTTTTGATAGCAAAAATGTGCAACTAAATGATACAGAAAAACTTAAGTTTGGTAATAGTGTTTTTTAACTAACATTGTAAAAGAGTTCACATGATTTGTGCTTATAATATTTTCATTATGATTTCGTCTATTAAGGTTGGCAATCCCTTGGTGTTCTCAAGAAGTCATGACATTGGTCACTAATGCATATATATAAATATGAGTCGAACTTATCCCAATTCCTAAAACAATTCAAAAGTCCTCCTAACTCCTTATAATTAAGTTAGTTAAGAAGTTATGCCCAAAACTAATTAACCCAAATATTCTATAAGAATTATGCTTTAAATAATTAATCTAAGCTAACTTGTCTTAGTTTCTATCAGGCTCCTAGCATGTGGCTCCTTAAGGCCCATGCCCATATATGAGCCACAAACCTAACTCAAGTCGTTGGAACAAAAAATAACAAAATATAATGAAATGTAAAGTTATATTAATTGAAAAGTTAAATGTCAAAGATTACTTATATTTTATACTTTTTGAGATTTTATTAAAACTTACTATTCTATCAACATTATATCAACAAAAAAGTGGTTTTTAATATCCAAAAAAATATAATTAACATATTAAAAAAACAACTTTTTAATGAGGAAATGGAAAAATGAACAATTTGAAAAAAGCGATGTGCAAATTCTATTTTAAAAATTTTATGTAAAGAAAGAAAATATTTTAAATTGAAATAAAATGCCCAACTAAAATAAAACATTAATAAATCTTATATAATACATAAAATAAAATAACAATCACAAAAAATTATCATAAAATAAAATATAAATTTAAGTAATCAAAATGAGATATATGTAATACAAAGAAAAAAAAAGTTAAGATTTATAAAAATAGAACGTTACCAAAAAGACATACAAAATAAATTTTCTAGAATAAATATAAAATATGAAAAAAATAAATAAATTGGAATAATCATGTAATTAAATATTTCTTTAAAAAATAAAAACTAAAAGTTTTTTAAAAAAATAACATATTTTGTTATTTAATTTAATTTGTGATTAAGAAATCTAAATTTACTTTTACTATCATAAGGATTATAAGCCTTTTATTAGCGATAGAAAAACAAACGAAAATGAAAAAATGATAAAACAAAATGTTAATATAATGGAAATTTATGATATAACACTTAAATATATTACTAACATGAAATTAAATTTTGTCAATAAAGCAATACTTTGAACTGTTAATTTTTTACAATAAAATATTAAATATAGCAAATATTGCTACGAAATTTAACATTTCAAAAACTTGGGAAACTATGCAAGAAAATTTACATGTTGCATTACACAAATCCAATACATGTGTATAGCATTTTTGTGTAAAAATTATCTTTAATACTAGATTAAAAAATAAATTTAAAGAATACATAATATATATATAATTAATATTAAAAAATTTATGATCATTAAAATATCGACCTATTATATTATCGTATATTTTTGATAATAATGCAGGAGAAATAAACATTGTGTTGTAAATCAAGAAATTTAGAACGTTGAAAGTAGAAAAAAATGAAATAATGAAACAACTAAAATATTAAAATAATGTGTACATATATTTATGAAATAATATTCATAATATTTAAGTCTCAACAAATGTCTAAAGACCATTGATGTTGTGTGGAAATAAAAAAAAATAAAAAAGAGAATGTTTTAAATTATAAAATGTTTATGCAACTTAAGTGAGAAAGTTATTAAAAAGTGAATAATTTACATGCCATGGTACTAAAATATTTGGTAAAAGTTAACTTTTTGTTGTGTAATATATGAATTAATTGATTATTTTAATAGAAGTTGTTATGTGGAGCGACGTAAATGAATGACACAAAATATGACATTCAAAAATGTACTGGATCAGAAATCTCCCAAGCTATAAAAATAAAAATAGCATATAATATTTAGAAGTAGATAATAGACACATAAAATTTATTTATTTAAGATATTCATCAGAAAATATTTTGGCTTATGCATCATCAAAAGAGTTTTCTTATTATTAAAAATAGAAAAGACTTAAATTTTTAAATTATAATATTTCAAGAAATAAAAAAGACATTAAAAAATATCATTATTTAATTTTTAAAAATATACAAAATTAATTTAACAAATGATTTGAGTATTTTGAAAATACATTAGCATGTACTGTGTTTTGTTAATATAAGCCAAAGAAACTTAATTTTGTAAATAGCAATTGTTATGAATTTTAACATATAAATATGTCATTATCGTAACTGAACACTAAAAATGTCAAAAACTATGTTCATATGTTGTCTAGAAAAATTTTTTAATTCTAGCCAAAAATTAAAAAAATTTGTATCCCCTAAAATTAAAAAATTTTAGATATCTAAGGGAAATTTAAAATCTCAAAAAAAAAATTTGTAGACACAAAATATTATCTCTATAAATAATTAAAGATATTTTATATTTAAAATAATTAAATTTAAAAACATTAAATACTAAAGGAATTGTAGAAAAATTACATCAATAAAAAATTGAATAAAAAAACATAAAATGAAATGGATACATTTGCATTTCAATTTTTAAATCTTGTTTCGTAGAGTAAGCAAAAGAAGTATTCGATATAACTCTACAAGGGTAATATGTAGTAATTGTTTTTTGTGATATTATGAATATGCGGTAATAGCTTGTGAAAGTGTAAAATTGCGATGTAGCATGGCATACATACACCTTAAGTTTGATTGAAGATTGATGGCTCTACTTGATGGCTTGATTAACTTCCAAATCTCGGGTCAAGCAGGTTATTCAAATATTGTCGCTAAACAATTCAAAATCTTATGTTCATTACATTTTAATTTGTAAAACCATTAAACCTTTCCTTTAAAGATAACATGCAATTACTTTAAAAGAAATGAAGCAAAAATTCTAATTAAACCACTCCACTTTAGTTTCATTTGACTTCTTTAGCTCTAGAACACATGATATTTAATGAAAATATCATAGATTCAAAATATGTGACATAAAGTAAGAAAATAAGCTAAAAATAAGCTTAATTTTATTCTAGTTCATTGTCATGAAATATGATAACTAATGTTACATATGTACGATTTAGTTTTTGTATTAATTTACTAAGTAAAAATTAGAACTTTAAATGGGTCACATATTTACAATGATCTCATTATATATAAATGTTTAACATTTGTGATAGAAATATAAAGTGTGAACTTGTTTTACCAGTTATCTATTTTGTCATATTCTTTTTAATGTTCTAAGAGTTGAGTTCATCAACATATAATATTTATACAAACTCTTTTTCATATGTGCAAAATTTTAATTTCTTATGAGTATCCCAAGTCTAGATGAAACTGTAATTGAGTTGAACATGTATGATATAATTTGTCATATTGATATGATTCATCAATTAACACTGAATGACAAACCTCTTGTTAGTAAGTTGTATCTTCCACATAAGGGTAGGCATTTTCTTTTTTTTATTTGGATAACTTTTGCATGAAATGTTACAAAGTAGAATGTTCGACTTGTGTGATTCATTTCTTTTCATTCAATTCAAAGAGGACTCACGAAAAAAATGTTACAATGTTGTTATCGAAATTTCATATTCTCTTTATGAGTATGGCTTTTTTGTTAAGTTAAAATTTGTTAACAAAAGCATTATCATATTATTGTGGGATTATATGGTAGACCACAATCCTAACAAATCAACATATTATGAAAAAATTAATTTTATATTAGTGCCCTCCTTTTTATGCATGTACTATCACCATAGCTTGATGTAAAAAGTTTATCATGCCTGTAAAAATTGAGTGATCATTTAGAACAAAAATTCAAAACAATAAAAAACAATAAAGCATATCATTGTATTGTTTATTCATTCATATCATACATCCAAGTTAAACATATACTAAAAATATGTAAATGTGAGATAGCTAGTTTATTAGGGAAATTAATTCTATAAACCTATTGCCCTAGAATGATCTGTTGTTTATAAGTTTATAGACAATTGCTAAATTCAAAATGGCTAGTTTAATCATTTTAGTCAAAAAATAAAGTAATAGCTAGTTTAATCTCTATAGGAAAACAAAAAAATCTATTCGACTTACTTTGTAAAATGAGTGATTCATCAAGAATATAAGTAAGAGTATTCTTTTTATCTTAGAATAGATTGTTAAACACATTTCATTCTATTATCTTAATTTAGTTGATTCTATGTATGGTAATACCTTCGTCTATGTTTATATATTATGTAACTTCTATCAAAAAGGGATTAAGGTAAAAGCTGTAAAAAGTTTCCTATGCATTAAAAATTTTTATGTTTCAACCCCCATAATTATTGTTATGTTACGGTCAGGGTTGTCTAATCACTATAATCTCGTAGGTGCTGTATTGAATCAGTGATTGATGAAGTTGTTGCAAGGATTTTTAGTATGTCCACCACATGGCAAAAGTTGTTAGTTCAGTGGAAGCTTGGCTAGGTCAACTGTGGTTTAATGAAGGTTTTATGTTCATGGAAGACCCATTTACGATAATTATGTGATTTATGTATTTTTTCTATTTGTTTTAATTATTGTTGGTTCAATAAAAACATGTTTATAAATGTAACGAAGGATTTCAAATGATCAAAATAGGTGCAAGATAGCAAAAGTCATTTTTGTTAATAATTCAAAAAGACACCATTCCTCTCTTATTATAGCAAGTGCAGTCCTATCAACTATTGCCTTAATGGGTTGTTTGAAATGTAGAAGTTCTTAATACATGGTCATTTTTTTGTATTTATTGTGGTGAAAATTTTAAAATATCTACTAACATTGTGGATTGTCCTCCTTTATTTCTTTGCAAACATTAAGAATTGTGAAAAAAAAATGCTTTTAAAGTTCTTTTTAGAATTGTAAAATATAATTTTTTGAATGTTTCTGTCCATCATAGCACTATTCTTTATGATAGGGGTCATACGTCTTGTACAATTATTCAACTTAACGTAAGAGGACAAAAACTTTTACTCTTTGCTTTGTCTAAAAGTCTACAACTTTTCTTCTTGTTAGGAGAAAATGCAAGATTTAGGTAAGTTATTTGGACATAAATTGTTTCAAAACATTATTTTATACTACAAAGAGAAAAATCAAAAGAAATAGAAAAGGAAAGTAACATCATGTACTCTCAAACAAAGTTTGTCAATCAAAGGTGCAATGTTTACTTGATGTCTTTATGATATCTCACTATTGAATGTGATGATAAGTTATTTAAATGAATTAATTAAATAGTAAATAGACAATTAAGCTAATCAATGTTATCTTAATTTATAAGTGAAAAGAAACAAGCATGAACAGCATATTAATAAGTTATAAAAGGCATGAAATTTTTCAAGTAATGAATCACACTAAGAGGCTGCATATTCACATATCCATTTTCTAAATGACTTATGAAACAAGCATGTTCATAGTGAAAATAATTATTTGTACGTAATTCTTTCATTGATGCTTTGAATTATTAGAATATTTTGTAAAGAAAAAATGTTAATGTTAAAAAAAAAATTATTCACTTATGTCGCAAAAGGAACTTATTTAGTTGAAGGAAAATTTTGGAAATGTTGCTTAACATGTTTCTTCATGCACACAACCTATTAAGATGTAAATTTGAGTGAATGTTTTAAGACAATTAATAGTCCATCTCATTTATGTATTGCTTCTACCCTTTCTTTCCATTGAATTTGGAACAATCGCCTATGTTGGGACACAACAAGGAACCTACCTATTGATTGTTTTATTAGTTCATTGAATAACATGAATGGCTAGGCCCTTTCAAGGGAAATGTTGGTACATGAAATCTCGCACATCTTAAACATCCTTGAGTATGTATTGAAGGCATTTCAAATAGTGGTTTTGTCAAAAATCTAATATCATAACTCACCTAAACTTGAAAAATGATGCCACAAAAAATAGGCATGAGATAGTTCAAGGCAAACATTAAAAATAATTCAATAACTCATAGAATCATGTTGTTGTTTGTATAAAAGAATAGGGTCATGTAATTAAAGAAGAAAATATCAATGAAGATGTCAACAAAAATAACGAACAATAAGGAAAGGATTGAAGCCACAAAAATTTCTACTTTACTTGTTAACTCTTTAGCTATGAAATCTATTATGGATGATCAACCGTATGTCAATAAAAACAAAATCCATTGAGCGTGTCCCAAATGAAAATGAACGACACTCTAATATATATAAGAGAGTGCAACTATTTGGCAGGCCAATGTTGGATGACTATAGCTCCATAAAAATTCTAAAAAATTAGAACGATAATGATTATGTTTTTTATTCAAAAAAGTCGTAGGATATAATTTAGCATTGATATGAAAATCTGGATCTTAAAAGTTTTAGTGAACTTTAAAAAGATCAATAACCTCTATTTTTAAAATTCAAACTATGGAGGAGTTTAATCCATTCAAACGTTGAAGGATGAGAAAATTTTGTAGAAGATTAAAAAACTAATTAGCCAAAAAAGTATTTGAGGATGCTTTCAGTTATCCAAATTTTTGATAATTCTGGTCTTAATGAATTAATTCTTATTTTGAAATATTTGTGGTGCTACTAAAGTTCATTTAGCCAAGTGATTAATCAATTTATTAAAATGTATATTATTAGATAAGTTGTCTTGTTGGAACCAATGTCTTCTATGGATAAAACAAAAAAGTTTCTATTAGACTTAATTTTTAGCGTTATTATTATAATCAATCAAATAAGATGTAGAGTTTTTAGAAGGATTTTCGTTGTAATTTTGACATTAATGAAAAGAAGTTTATCTATTTCAACATCAAGCATCAAGTCTAGGTTTTTAAAGCTAGCTATGCTTTCACTTAAGTGAGAGCCATTTGACATTGTCAATGACACAACAAATCCATGGATGGTGGGTAGATATTTTAATGAAATCACATCTTCAGATGATTATAATTGACTATGTAATCCTAACAAAAACTAATGTAAGAGTTTGTTTATTTCATAATCCATTGTCATCTTAAGCAACAGTGACCTTTTAGTTATTATTTTATATGGGTAAGAAATGGTAATAAAATATGGGTTTGGAAAAGACTAGATAAGGTGCTGGTTAATGAGAAAAAAGTAGAACTACTTTCAACTTTTATAGTTCATCACCTTGCTAGAACTTGAATAGGTCATGTTCCTCTTCCACTAAATGTCATCAAAGTTCATCATCTCCCAAATAATTTGAATTTCATAAAATTTTTTGAATCACCTAACATTTGCATAGACAATGGAGAATAATTAGAATTCTTTTTTAAACCACTTTGGGAAGCCGGTTGTAGCTTTAAAATAAAATGGATAGAAAATGAGCCATAAAGATTGAAAAAATCAATATTTGTGAAAATCTTTTATCCTATCTAATCTCAAATGTTGTGTTGAATGTATAGAATGAATCTTTATTAGATCTCTAATTCTTTGGGGGTTTTTAGGCACAAACTTTATACATATTCATAAGTCTTATAACCTTGAATTCTTTGTCGATTTTAGATCAAATATTCTTCAAAACATCTTAAAAAAAAATTCACAATGCTCATTGTTGACTAAATATAAAAAATTTTTTATAGGTTGATTTCTCTAAAGCAAACTAGTTTTATAAATTAGAGATATTCTACAAAACATATTATAAGTTTAGTAATTAGTATATTCTCTTTACAATATAAAAAAGTGATAATTTTATTGTTAAATTGAATTTGAAGAATTTGAATTACACATATCATGAAAATTTCTTTGTAAGACACACTCCATGTATATTGTTAATAACAATCTTATTAATTAAATTGAACATCATATGATTAATCAAGTTGTTTAGTGCACCTTAAACAAATTAGCATCTTAGAATTTGACTTCTATTATTGATTCTAATCTAACTAGGTTGTTTGTTGCCCATAATACATTAGTTTAGGTAGTAAATTACATTATTAAATGGATAATCCAATTGAGATTCTTTTAGTAATTTTTATTTATGAAGATTCATTTTATAGTAATTCAATTTCAAAGATATTTTATTAACAAAGTCATGAAGTTTTGAAGATGAAATGTATTTACAAATATGAATATTTTTGTCAATTGAAGTTTAATATTTGAATATACCAAACTTCTTTTTTTTCCTAAGAATTTTATCCTAAGGCTTTTACTATTTTCAAGGTTTTAATCTTTCATCTCAAGAAAGGTAATAGCTTTATATTCGATTCTATTAGTGCTTAAACTGAATTGTAAGTTGATGATTGAAATAAGGTGCAATTATAGTTCATGGTCCATCTCTAATAAAAAATAATTTATCCATTATATAAGTACTCACTAGCAAAAATATTTCCTTGAATAAAAACACATGTTGTGGTTTGGGTTATCAAAAACTTCCACATCCTCAATCTTATTTTATATCATTCATATTGCATTGGTAAGTTGTACTCAAGCATCACTTGACACCATAGGATAGGAATCATCACTTTGACTATCTAGTTTGTTAAATAAAAAATCATGCATTAAGTATGCCATAAAATCATAAAAAATAAGCTACCTAAAAAGTTTGGTGTATTCAAAATCAAATTTAGCCTCTATAGCACATGGTGCAAAAGATACCAACATTTTGATGATGCCATATCTAAATGTGAGCAAATATTACAAAATAATCCATAATAGCATAAAGCTCCCTTAATATATACATATAACACTCAAGATGGGGGTAAGTCAAATAATTTCGTGAAAATTTTTCAAAATTCATAGATTAAAAACAAATTTGTATTGAATTGTAGTGAATAATTCCACATAAACTACACTACTAAATTTGTAGGAAATATGTTAAGAGAAAAGTGCAAAAGCATTGTTTTATCTATTTTTCCTCTTACAAAATGAGTGAACATCTAAAACCATTTTAATTAATCTTAGCTTACCAAAACCTTTCACTTTCTTGTCATTGTAGTGAAGAAGCCATCATGTCATCTACTCAATCTTTGGAATTTAGGTGACCCCCTCCCTTCAGATATGTTTGGGGTTGAATATTAACACTTTTATGTGATACTTATAAGTCTCAAACTACAAACTCATATAAGATGATATGCTAAACTTATTTTTAGCTTATAAATAATTGAGAAGAGCTAAGGGACAAGCAATATATTTAAACAAAGGCTTACCCAATGGTAATATTGGTTTTGAATTTTAAACCATAGGAATGTGGACCAGGTAAAATCTTTCATAAAAACAAAAAACTTCCACTAATCTTTAATAAGAGAGAACACATCCTAGAGAAAAAATGGTTTTAAGAATTCACACCAAGAATTGTCATAAGGTGGTGAAGTAGCAAATGAACACAAAACTGAATTTCTTGCAATACCAAATAAGAAAATTACTCATTCACTTTGATAAAGTTGAAAGTTGGCCTTAGCTATTAATTTTCCCAAAATTTTAGATAAAGTGATAAAGAACTTTCTAAGTGATTAGATGCTTTTATGAATGCTAGATAATGAGTTGAGATATCTGCTTTTAATCCATTTGCTATCCTTCTCTAGGCACCTCTAGAAATATATTATTGATTTTATTGTACAAGGTACAGTGTTATCAATAATGATTTAAGATAATATTTTGTTACTTTATTCAATTTGCAATACTTAAAACATGGTTGAGATGGCCATGTGGGTTTGTGTGGGCTGGGGCAATGGCTACTAAAACAAGTGTTAATGGTGGTGTACTGCAACAAATTGCATTGAAAAATAGTCCAAAGCTCATTAAAAGCAAACTTGTGCCAACGAAATTATGCGACATCTACAATAATTTCTTAAACTAATGTTGAAGCTAAAAATATCTAAAAAGCTATAAATTGATCTTCAAATAAAATAAACTAAAGTGTGGATATAAATATCTACAAAAACTAATAAGAAGAAAACTGAAATGTTTAATAAAAAAATGGTCAACCATAATTGACCCCACTAACCACAATGATAATACAGATTAATGAGAAGTAATGGGGTAGATCTTGGCACTCCTTTAAGTCTGAATAAGAGTAGTAAACCTCCAAGTTGAACCTCTAAATTAAGTATAGGATGCTACTACATCACTTTCCCTTTGTGCTGAAAAGCTCAACTCTATCGAGCTATGTTGAAATCTCCAATACTTCTTTAACATCTCTTTGTTTAGGTAATGAAGCTCTTACATTGTAATCCAAGAAGCATTTAGATCGATTGCTTTATTTGGCTATAGTACTAAAGGATCGAAAGGATAACTAGCTATTAGGCATGGTTCTCTATAAAGAACAACATCCTTAATATTAAAGATTGTGTTAGTTTCATGATCTTCAGTTAAATCCAAAGTATGCATGTTGATGCCTAATTTGTTTTTGTAGTTCTAAAAGGTCTAACACTGTGGCTATCAAATTTTTTAGGAGTTCATAATAGGAATCTCTTTGAACTAACATAGATTATTATATAGTCACCTTCAACAAATTTTTTAGGTTTCTTATAAGCATCTACTAGTCATTCATATATTTTATTATTTAAATCAATTTGTTCAAAAATATGTCAAAATTACAATAAAATAATTCGAGAGAAAGACTCAAACCCATTGTTTTATTTTTTGAAGCTCATTTAATGGATATCAACAAAAGATCCTAGGTTGAAATATGTTCCATTATTATGCTATGAAGAAGATTAATGAAGCTTCAATTTATTACTTCTATCTATGGATCTATCTATGATGTTAAGCTATGAAAAGATTAACTTTCACTTCGATTAGGAGACAAAGTGATCTCTAAAAATAGTTAATAAATCTAATATCATATTCTAAAGAGTCATTCAAGGTAATCCATATAGTTTCACAACTTAATCAAGAAATGTCTTTATAATATGTGGGATAACTAATGTTTTATGGTAGTATATGAAATGAGAAATTTTAAAAAAATCTATCAAGAGCTACGAATACAAAATCAATCTTTCAAATGTTTTTGTGTAATTGTAACAAAAACTCCATAATTATAAATTCCTATGGTCATTATGGAATAGGTAATGGTGTATATGCATTTTGGCCATAATTACTTAGTTTAGCTATGACATATGTTCTAGATTAGAAATAATCAATATAGCTTGTTTGGTAACAATGGATAATGCAATGGATTAGCCACCTCTCTTATGGCTTGCCCCCACCAAAACATCTAGTTAGACCTCAATTATGCATTTGCTAGATACAAAAATCCTTAAGTGCTACATGGGGAATACAAAATTATGTTCCACAAAAGAAAAAAAAATTCAATAATAATCACCAGAAATGCATTGAAAAAACTATTTCCTATTTGTTGACATTACCCAGGTCCAAACATTCACTATATGAATTCATAGGACATTGAAATCTAGGAACATTTAGTCTTTGTTGAAAATAAATAAACATGACGACTTAATACATTTTCTACTTTCTTCTCCACCACTACATTATGCTCTAAAGCAAAAGTTAATTCTTGTAAATACTCAAACCATTTACCATGTTGTTGACTTAAATTCATTTCACCAAAATAAAGAATATGAAGGTTGAATGTTCTTGATTTAAAGTGCTTCATGATTTAAATAAAAGAATAAATTCTTGGGATAACAAAAAAGTGTATCCAATATGTTAATGATTAAACCATCACATAATCTTATTTTTCATAGTAGTATTTCTTCCTTTTTCATTTAAATTTTTTCTAATAAATGTGTTAAGAGGACTACTTTCACTCAAGATTCCACAAACCCCAACTCCTTAAGAATAACCATCTTCAAAGGGGTTGAAAATTCAAGTAATCTAAGGATGCTTGACTCATGGCTTCTTTTAATTTAGCAAAGTTACTTTTACTACTTTTCCCAAGTTAAACCACCCATTTTAATACAATTAATAATTAAAGCTACAATCATGCTAAGTCCTCCAATGATCTATGGAGAAAAAGTGACCAAGCAATGAAAGCTATGAAATTAATGTAAATTGGTTGGAGCTGGCCTCTCAAAAATGTATTTTACCTTTTTTAAGATTATTAATTAATTATTCTCTTGGAACTATAAAACCTTTGAATGACATTCTTTCCATAAAACTTAACAGATCATATGGCTAGCAAATAAATGTTTTTCATGCAATGTAGTACATACATGTTTTAGATATCCAAACAATTCAAATGTGTTGTGCCTATAAACAAATATAGAATCAAAGTAGAAAACAATAAAATGACCAAGATATGGACAGAAAACCTAAGACATAGGTATCATAAATATACTTGATTCATTTGATAATATTAATGGTATCATAACAATTCTTATAGTCCATCTATTCTTTTAAAAGTAGTCTTACATTTGTCACTTAGTAGATTCTAACACAATAGTATCAATTTTTGAGATCTATTTTATAAAATATGGTGGCTCCACCTATTTGAACTAACAAATCATAGAGCATATGAATTGGAAATCTATATTGAATCATTATTTTATTAATGATGTCACTATCTAAGTATGCACATGAAGTTTCATCATTTCTTGGAGAAAACAAAGTGAGTTCAGCACATGTTATATTACTTTTCATAATAAATTTCTTTTAAATGGCCTCATTTACAAATCTAATAAGTTCTACTTGAAACAATAGATTTAATTAATAATTTAGAAAATGTGATTGTGAAGTGCTGGGAAGTACATTAATAATATGTTGAGTATCTTTTAATAATTGGAATGTGTTTAACAAGTCATCAGGAAACACCTTCACAAATTCTTTTAACAAGGGTTGGACTATGGGTGGTGGTGGTTATGTTAGTAAGGCTTCCTAAATTGTCACAAACTAGATAACTTTACCACATGTTTTATCCCTCATAATCTGAAATGTCAGACTACTTTTCCTTTCTCTTTATATTTTTTTAGAGTATTTGGGATAGAAATACATTTGAGGGAGAAAAAAGGCATTGTGTGATCATTGCTCTTTCTTTCCAAAAAATACATGTATTTACTTTTTCATATAAGGTAATATCTATATCGAATAACCTATGTCTTTCTAAAATAAGGACACCTACTTATATTGGGATAACATTACACCATAATTCCTTGAAATATTGATTAAACTTGAAAGGAATGCAACAATGGTTTTTGGAAATTTAGGTTTTATTGATCAAAGGTATGGGTGGAGTTGGTCTACAAATGTTAAACCAATCTTTTTGGTTGCATTCTATGTCATGGTAATGATACAAATATTGTGATCTATAATAATCTTTCTAGGTTGGTCTTTAATTCACATGTTGGTACTACAGATTTTATTTTGTCACCAATTTGTAGTTATTCATAGTGTAATAAAACTACATCTCACAATTGTTATAGGTTGTGCAATGTATTAAATTCTTTAATCTAATGTTTGTAGTTCCACTTCAATGCCCTTATCTAGCTATATAACCTCCTTTTCTCTAACTTTAATGCTTTCTTTCAATCCGTCCTTTATGTTTATGTGTAGGGCTCTCTTAGGATATTAGGTTATGACATGCCCTTTTGTTGTGACACTAATAAGACTCTACTATGAAAGTGGCAGATGGATTGTGTAACGGTTGAATTCATTAAGCTAGTAGTATTGGTGTAGAGACATAGTTTGTTTATAGAGTAGAAACAGTACAATAGTGGAAGTAGTGATATGCATTTTACAATAAGAAGTGGTCAAAAGAATCTAACTCCTACAAGTTATTGATATTTTAAAACATCAAGTTACTTTATATAGCTTTTCTAAACTAATAATATTTCTCAAGTATAACCCAATTGAATAGTCTCTTTAAGCCTAATTCAAAATAAAAATAATACTACATTATCTAGATCCTTACCACATTAAGTATATAATACTCAAATTTAGCAACATATTTTACTGAAGTCTTTGAACCTTAAGATAAATGTTGTTATTTATCAAAAAGTTCACAAATAATAAGAAGCGAGTCAATATTTAGCTTGTATGAAAATTTTGATTTCTTCCCATGATCGAGGTAATGCTACCTTATTAGGAAATTACTTTTTTAATGTTTGAATAAATAATCTAGCATGTGATATGATCCTAAGATTTTGCAAATTAGTACTTTTGATGCCTACAAGGACCATACTATTTAAATTAATGCTACTTTCTCATTTTCCAAATTTGATATGATTAGTTGCATAAACTACCATCCAATGTTACAACTCTTATTTTAACCATCTTAACCTAATGATCGTTGTCCCTGCCATGTTTGCTATCATGGGTAAGTGGGGTAGCTTGACACCTAGGTCAACATTCCAATTCTTTTGGTTCATTTTCAAAAGATATTTCCTTCACTTCAGAGTCACTTATCATAGACAAACATAGTCAATGGGGTCCACCACAATTATTTTCATAACATTGTTCCAATTAGTCTATGCATGTTACTACGTTTTCTCTTAGCTCTTACATAGAATGAATTAGTTCTATAGTTAGATGTTATATAATTAGGCTCATAAATGGTTGACTAGTCGAGAATTAGACATTTCCTATTATTTTATAGACCTACAAGTCATAAGTAATTGGGTTTAAAAAAAGTTTGCAATTTCAGATCATAAAGACAAAGAAAAACAAACAAATTTTAAAATGTAATAGCAAAAGAATATATAAATAATTGATTATTGCAGCTTCAGACTTGAAAATAAATTTTTTTATTTGTGTTATGTTTTTTCAAACAATGTTTAATAAATTTTAACTCTTAAAAAGCATAAAATTAAAAGATGTTACCTTAATGATAAATTAAAAATTATACAAAGTTCTTATAGCTTACCATGCTTTGATACCAAGTTAATGTATGATGAGGTGTTAAAGCTTATTTTTAGGACATTGATAATTGAAAAGTTCTTAGGTTCATGCAACATATTGCTATAAAGGTTACCCAAATGTGCTATTTGTTTTTAATAACAAATCCTAGCGTCATTACACAACTAAAAATTTTCTTAGAAGCTTAGAACATGCACTGATGATTAACATAAGGGATGTTAACCTAAAAGAAAGTGGTTTTAATTACAAAAATCCAAAATACTCAAGTTAGTGGTGAAGTTTCAAGGTACACCAGTGGAGTTATTAGAATGCTAAATAAGAAAATCACTTGTTCATTAATCACATTAGAAATTTTGATGAGATGATTAATTTCTAAATAGCTAAGATTAAGTGATTAAGTGCATTTTTAGAGATTTGATACTCTTGTGAATATTGAATAATATGTTAAGGTCTCACTTTTTCAAGGCTTTCAGTCTCATTGGTAGGTTACCTACAAATCACATGGTTATATTGAATATAGACAACATGTTTTTTGTTAAACTAGCTTAGTGGTGTCACTTTGTTATTTCATTCAAATTAGATTACTTAAAATATTGTAACCATCAATATTTATAGAGATCTGAAAGCTTTAATGATAATTTGTTAGCCTAGGAATCGAAAGGATATTATTAGAATATTGTGGAACAAATATTAGAATTATAAAGTACATTTTAGAATTGAAATATCCCCACAAATTAGAAAAAACATAATTTCAATTCAGCAAAACATTTTCCTTAAATTGAAACAAAATGAATTTGGCAAAAGAAACTCCCAAATTGGCATGTGCATTTTGAGTGTCGTTGTAGTGAGAGGCAAGGAGGTGTCTTACATGATTAGTGTAGCATAGGTAAAGTAAAATAATGAACTTGAAGTCCAATTTGTAGGTTAGCACAGTCTAATAGGTCGACTTGTATTGATAGGTTAGGAAATTTGGTGGATATTAGATCAACCATGTTTAATGTGTGCTGAGGTAACAAATGTGTTCGTAGAGTCAAGGTGGGTCAAGTAGGCCACACAAATCAACACAAGTGCTGGTAAAGGTGGAAGACGAGAATGAGTAGGAGAAAAAAGCAACCCAACACTAAATTTTAAGCCTTTTTAATGTCATTTTGAAACAAGTTTTTTGCTAGAAAATTACCATAATAGTATAAGGATATTGTAGATAGAATTTAAAGCTATAAGTATCCAAAAAAGCTACCAATCAATCTCCAAATGACTTAGACTATTTATAAATGCAAATAGCATAAACATTCATAAAAAAAATTCATAAATGCAAATAAATTCAACAATTTTCTCTTGAAAGAAGAAACAATGTCTAACTTTATTGCAAATGATGTTTTGCATGATATGAATGTAGATAATGAAAGCTTATATAATTGTTTTAAGCTATGCTGATGTCATAAATGTTCCTCATAGCATCCTTAATAATATACATGGCTCTATTGGTGACAATGAGAAAATTTGAGGTTTTTTAAAATTTATATAACTAAATGATGATATATAAATTCATTAGTGGATGATTATATTAATCATAAGTTATATAGTTCCATTTATATTTATTATAAGTGTTGAATATCTATTAAAATCATTTAATTATCTTTCCTCCATTTCAAGGCATGTAGACCATTTCTCAAGCTTGTCTTTTATGAAAAAAATATTACTACAAATTGGAGCTTACAATAATTATGGTTTATAACTTACAATACATTATTATTATTATTATTATTATTATTATTATTTTTATTATTATTATTATTATTAAGATTTCTAAAGGTTGCTATTGATATGTGTGCATGAGGATGTCCATCCATAAGTATTTGCAGTGTTGATGCACGTGAATATTTACACTAACTTGTTACTATTTAGTGATTTGGAGTGTCTCATTTCTCATTGAAGTATCAAAATCTCAATTTATTTTTTGGAATGAGTCCAATGCATAGAGGTATCTATAATGACTGTGATTAATACCACATAAGTTATGCATTGAAATGGTATAAGCACACATGCTAGTGCAATGATTGACCTTGGTCTAAGGAACTATCATATTGTATGATCAAAACTATATTGATAAACTTTTTGTGAAAGGATTGTTGAAGAGGTAAACCAAGTTAATTAAGGAAATGAACCACAAAAATTGAAATAATGTGCCTCAATGGATAAGTATGATTCACGTATTAGTGTATCATTGTAAATTAATAATCTGACATAAATCAAAGGGCTTTTAGAGAAATCTAAATGCTTTGTGCCATGCCACATATTTTGGTGATGATAATCTTGCTATGAAGTAAACTGATGTGTACTACATTGATGGTTTTCGTGATTGTATGATGTACAAAAAACAAATTAGAGTAAACATATTTGTGAATCCTTTATAACAAGTGATAGTATTAGAATGAACTTGACACAAAGAGGAAACACAAACGATAGCCCTGATTGATCAACATTAGGAAATGTTCATAAAAGATGGCATTCTTGATTTGAAATGTTATACTAAGCTAATCAAGGAATCATATTGTGCATGCTAAGAAATAGCTCAGCATTGGAGTAATCAAAGCTGAGTACTAAAGCATTATTAAATTTTTTGGACTAATCTAAAAGTCTTATGTTAGGTAGCTACTTAGCTAGTGGTTGTATTGATATAAAGTAAGCTAAAACTCAATACATTGATGAAATCTATAAGCATACATGTTGAAACAGTTGATAAGTGTCATCTATTTGTTTGGTCATTAATGACCATATTATTATAATTGAAAGCAATGATAAAGATTAAGACAATCGAAAAAAATTGTCTAATGATTCCAAATAAATAGTGAGTCTAGTGTATCTAATTAAGTCGATCAACTTAAATAATGCCATTGAACTAGTCTTTACATATGGTTGATTAGGAGGATGTGCTGGCCAATGAATCAAGGAATACTAGATGATGAGGCCATACAAACCTCTTATGTAACTAAAATTGATGAACATTTTTATTAGCTATTAGATCAAATAACAAAGAAATTGTTGAGAAAGAGGAGGCTTTTTTGTCATTCATTGCATATATTATTTCTAAAAGGAACACTAAATTTGATTGGTAGCTTCTTAATTGACAAATTTGCTATAGTATTAATTCTATTAAAAACTTTTTATTGTAATAGTAATAATATATGCACTTAATTTACTTTAAAAATTGTAGTGATAATTGTATGAACCTTTTGCATTTTTCCTAGAATCAAGTTCATGTTTGATTGGAATGTGTTGGATCTGTGCTATTTTTTATACAAAGAAATCTTGATCTTAGATATAAGAATATTTGTATCATTTGTCAAAACTAATAAATTCTATCAACATTTGTTTCCTTGCTATGAAACCATCCACAAAAAATACGTTCACTCTTTTTTTCGAGAATTTAATTAAGTTGACATGAGTTATACGAGCCCTAACTAGTTTATCAAAATTGATTTCTTAAGAAAAATTAAAAGTTATATCATAAAATCTTATTGTTTTCCAAGATTTTAGCTCATTCTTTTTAGCCCCAAATGCTTAGTAATTTCTATAAGAACAAAACAAACTCAACCTTAAGGATCATGTGAAAGCAGTTCATACATTTGGTTATGGAGGAATTAGTTGATTGACTTTCCTTATGATCACCATATCAATATCTTTCCTCATCAAGTTAATTAACTTTGCAAATTCTTTCAATTTGCTTTGAACTTAAAACATCTAAATAAATATAGTTATTAGCTATTTAAGCCTACTAGTTTGTTACGACATTTCCTTCCCTGAATGTGTTAGATTTAAACTACTTTGCAATGAAATTCATTCATTATATTTAATGGAATTAAGATACAACAAGGGATTCCAATGCTTTTAACCAACATTATAGGGATTGATTAATTGTTTGATTCTATAATGATGTCTATGTAATCAAAAATTATCACATAAGTTTAAACCAAATAGTATTTCAATGGCTTCAACTTATATATTTTTTTAGATACTATAAAAATTGAGAGTGCTTTATTAGCTATGCCAAGTATTGTCCAATCACATAAACACAACCTATAAAGCCTTGGCTTCCTCTAATCAATCCATTTATATTATAGTTTGACTAAATCTGCTACTAAAGCAGTCCTTTAAACCATTTTGTGTCATTCAATTTATCTAAAAACATCAAAGAAATAATGCATATTATACCAATTGAGGATCTATTAAACTCCTTTACATAATTAGGCAAAGATTGAAAATTACATAAGTATTATGTTGAACTCTATTAGGTAATAAGTAATGCTTTCTCA
Organism: Vanilla planifolia; assembly: GCA_023846275.1. Lineage (NCBI taxonomy): Eukaryota > Viridiplantae > Streptophyta > Magnoliopsida > Asparagales > Orchidaceae > Vanilla > Vanilla planifolia. Next base: position 314,592 of record JAIUJO010000193.1, on the reverse strand, counting down.
TTGAATATTTTTGAATTTATTTCTTTTAGATACTTTAGTATATAAGAGATGGTAGAACACTAAATCCCTAAATTTCTTATAAGTTTGTGTGACTACACCAACACCATTATAGAAGCATTTCATTAATGATGATATTGGTTCATTTAATGCCAAGATTCTATAAATGGGTTCCATAAGATTCATTTGAGTCCCTATATACATACAAAGGGCATTTGTATGTAAATTTGATTCAACTTCCTCAAGTTGTTATCAAAAGGCAATTAGTTATTTAGGATTCGTCACATAAGTAGGGAAATTTTGGAAGGATGATAATTATTCTAAATTATTTTTTATGACTTATGAGTAAGGAAATTAATCACCTATAAACTTATTCTATCCTAAATTGATAGTAAATTTACCATCCTTGGTGGGGATCTAGAAATTGTTTCCATGCTTATCTTTTTTGTTCCATGTATTGTAAAATAAAAATAGTGAGAATTATTTTCTTTATTTGATTCCAAGTCATTTAGCATGCTCCATAAAATTTTTTTATTAAGGAAATTACATCTAATGTATCTATAAAAGATAATGTTTGAGGTGTATACCTAACATTATATGCATTATTAAAATCATTTCATTTTCTTAACTAGTAATCCATACATTTCATAGAGGAGGCTAATCTTGCTCTCACAGATAAATGGTGCTTGCTCACCAAATCATTATCACCCCAAAGGAAACCATTTATCAGACTTTTTACAAAATTAATATTATTATTGAGAAGATAATATGTTAATAGATTATAAACTACAATTAGTTAGAGGACATGGCTAATAAGTACTACCTCTCATTGAGAGGAATTTCTTTTACTTGTTTTGTCAATCAAGTGTTTGATGTGGACCTCTTATTTCTTACCTTTGAATAATGTGCTTTTGAGTTAAGGGATTGGAATGTAGTATCTTTTCTGAAGGAGAAAGTCCGTGTTGATGTTCTCATACTTTTATTTCATGTTTGTACATCCAATAAAGAAGATCCTTTGTACGTTAATCTATAAACTTGATGTGCCTTAGAGATCATAGAGGAATAATTTTATGTTTTTTTATTGAGCATTTGTGAGCTCTTGAGAAGACAATCAAGTAATCTACAAAGCACAAATGAGACTTTTGTTGATAACCACTTGGAGTGGCCTAGTGCTTCACTTTACCTTGTATATGTAGATTGTTTAATGCTCTTCTTAGTGCTTTTGTTACAATGTGGATAAGAAGTGACGATAGCGGGTTACCTTGCTTTTGCTAATTGTTGAGTCAGATGGAACCATTTCCTTTTTTTCTTAATGATGACTATCAACCAGCTTATATTATACATACTTATGACTGGATTACTAAAGTAACTATTGAAGTTAAACTTGCATAGTATTTGTTTTCCCCATGATATACTTTTGAACACATTCTTAAAGTCTAGCTTGATAATAGGGCTATTGGCTTTGATATTCTCATCTAAATCATTAATTTGCTCTTATGAAAGTATGATTTCTCACATAGGTAAGATATTTTTAGTGATTTCCATTCCTTAGTAAAGCTGATTGCTCCAATGAGATGATGGTGGCTAGGAAATACTATAGGCTAACTAACAATAACTTAGTATATTTTTGAGAAACTATACATCAAATTGTCATAAAGTTTTTGAAATATGTATTACAATTAATCTTTAGATGGAAATTAAATTTGCACTACTACATTCTTTAGGTGATTGGCTACTAATAAAAAAACCATTTATAGCATCAAAAATGTCACTTTAAAATATGGACCAACAATCTCATAAAAAAACATGAAACTCATCCAATCTATAAGCACATATAGAATCCATCAAAAAAATAATTTGTTGTATTTTGTCCTTATTAACTAGCTGAATTAGCATCATATTACCTTTTAGTCAGTTTAAGCAACATAAAGCAAAGCATATCTCAGTTTTTTTAGTAAGAAATATAGAGATGTTTAGGAATCCACAACATTTTTTGCAATTAAACCTTCTCTAAGGCACAACTCCCACTTAGATCTTTACGTCTTTAAATATTACCCATCATTTTCTTATTATTGAACATTATGTGGAAGACATTTGTGTTTTTATCACCACTCTTAAGCCAAATATTATCTACCTTTTAGCTCTTATACATCTAATGCAGTAGCATTTAGTATATCATATAGAAGTTCAACTTGAAGATGTATTAGTTCTATTCAAACTTTGAGCCCTAGAAGGATTGGCCACTATACTTCTTATATTCATTATCGTTGTCATTATGGCAATCAATTATAGTAGACTCTCATTTATTATATATTACTATTTATTTTTATTAGTGCATTAAATTATTTGTATCTATAGTTCAGTTTAACTTATTTAAAGAACAATTAAAAAGTTTTAGAGAATTCCATTTTTTATATTTAGTATAGGCCTTTCCTTAAACCATGTCACAAGATTGTCAATATAAAATTTCTTTAAAAATTTATTTAAAAAGGGCTCAAAATTTAATTTTGGCATTTTTTTGTTGTCATCTGCCTTTGACAGCAATTGTTACCACCACCATTACTGTTGACTTGTTAACTCATACTAACTCTTTTCGATCTACATAGCCCTCATGGTAGACTCCAAGTGTCAATGCCTCTCTACCGATGCTACTCATCAATATTGTAACCCAAAGTAATGCATTGATTGTCCCCTGTGGAATTGTTCATTGTTCGTTACCTAACTTTTTGATATTACTATTGGCCAAAATGCATGTGCCAGTTTGAGAACAAATTATGGTAATTATTTTTGTAGCACTTTAAGTCAATTTTTTAGTTTTTTAAACAATTTTACGTATTTATTATGCAATTTTTGCTGTCTTTTCAGAATTCTAAAATGTCCTCTAGAACTTCAAAAAAGTATCCCTTGGAATTCCCATTTATCTTCTCCATACATCTCCTCCATTTTAACAAACATGTTTTGTTCATCCAAACATTTGTTAGTTCTAACCATAATAATTCCTTTACAACTCTTTGAAGTTGTTTACCTTCTCTATAACATGTTATTCTTCTTCTTCAATCTTGAAAAGTATGTTAACAAAATTAAGTTTTACTCCATTCTTTAAGGTGGGCATTAAGATAGGGCCCTCCTTCCTAACCTATTAATTGGAACACTCCAATGCTAAGTAACCATTGGAGAGAATTCGATGCTTTCAATCAAAGTGCTTTGGAATTTATGTTGTTTAGATTCAATTACTAAAGGAGAAATGATCGATAATAGGGACTGGTGCAATAAAGACTTGTTAATATGTTGAGCCACAATGTAATGAATGCTTTTAACAAATCATGATTCAATGGGGTTCTATGTACAAGAGTGACCATTATATTGTTGAACCTTATCAAAGACATTTGACTATCCCTTCCATTCAGGGAAGGAAATTGACCTCCACCATGAAAGTTAAATCCCTCCAAAGACCTCTTCTATTAAAGCGAGAGTTGTTCGCACACAACAAATGGTAACACATCGTTTACATATCACCATGTGAAGAAAATATTCTCAATTTTCAAATTGTAACGATGTAAGTACTGTAACTAAAGCAACTAAAAGTTTGTTAGAAATATTGCTTCATAATAGTGAAACTATAGTCGCCTAGAAAGAATTTCCCTTTCTCTATTAATTGCAAAGCATTCCATCAATGTGTTTAACTTAATTTTGTGCAATCTGATCATGTCATTAAGCAACAAGCTACAATAGAACTAGCTGCATCCTCACTGTTGAAAACTAAGGCAATATTAATTACAATCTATAATGCTTTTATTTAGAGATTCCTGGAAGCTTCTTCTTGTCATTTTATGGTAAATAATTTTTTTGACATTCCATTTTGTGACTTTTCTTATTGATTTATCACTATTAAACATTAAGAAACCATTTGAGTCTATCTTTGAGAGCATGAGAGTGTTTGCTTTTTCCTACATATCTTTATTCAAGCATTTGAGAGATTGAATGTCCACTTGACATTAAAGCGACATGTCCTTCCCATGTTTCAAATTAGGTTGATTTTTTTAACTCTTTACAATTGCTAATTGAAATTGATCTTGCAGTCATTGAATAGATGGTTCATAGTTTAGCTATGTTTTTTATTGAGTTGATGTTGTGTGATGTTTTAGTATGTTGATATTGTTTTCTACATTGATGGCTACCAAAGTTTGAAGTTACACATTGTTTATTACTTCACTAATTGGAATTGTCTCATCTTGTTCATTTCTTACATATTTGGGTTTAGAACATTCTGCTTGCTTCCATTGGACCAATAAGAATCCTTGTTTACAGTAGCTTTAGTTGTTTTTAGGAAAAATTTTATAACTTCAATTTTTTCCATAATCCATTACTACACCCAATCTTTGTAGAGATTCTAATATATATAGGAATACTCTTAGCAAGATTAATCAAAATGAAGACTAGAGACACATGGAGCCTTGTAAAGTTTACTAGCATAATAGTACTATTAATGATTTGCTAACCACTAACATGATTGAGAATATGGCCTACTTTCTGACCAAGTTGATTACAAGGTACTCTAATGAGATGCACAGTTTACAAAGGTTTAGCATTAAGCCAAAATGTTGGAACCATTTGAGGAGCCTCATTTAAAAGACTACAATTATCAAAATTTTGTACATCCAACATCAAATGTTTCCTTATTTTAGTGAAAATCTTAGCAGCACAAGCCTACCTCCTCGTGATATGTTCAAAGATGCCAATTGTTTTGAATTCATTTTTTTTTAAATTCCATGTTGGGTTATCCAACTAAAAATGTTTCCTATAAGAGTGAGTTTGAAGGGAGAACCCATTTAGAGACATCATGATAATCAAACATGGCCTTTTGTTCACACTTTAAAAAAGACATCATGATAATCAAACATGGCTTTTTGTTGACACTTTAAAAAAGACATTAACACTATCATGATTAGTGAGCATAAAAAACTTTCCCATATTCACCATAAAAGAAGGAGCATGAGGCTAATGCAAACATGAGATATATCAAGTAAGGTAGAGGAGCATACCTATAAGAAAACTGTTCCTAGAATCTTGTTGGAAGTGTCATCCTGCTAATGCAAACTTGAAAAATGTTATCACCATGCTATCAATTTGATTTTTGTTTGTGGAGTTCTTTTCCAACTTGTGTCAAAATGTACCTTTTTATGATTTTGAAAATCAAGAAAGTCTAAAATAATGCAATTAATCATTATGAATGATTAATTTCAAATTTTATTAAATAAAAACATTTGCTCAAAATTGTCCTTTTTCTTTGTTTGTTGTTTAACCTTGCCAAATGTCCTCCATGTTATTAACTCTTCATTTCAAACACGAATTGGTTTCGCTTACGCTTCACTAAGTTCCTTCATTTTAATTTACTCAATGTAGTTCATTTTAGTTTTGAAAATTCATCTTAAGCAAATGGGCTCCTTTCATCATGTCATGAGTAGTTCAATAAGAGAATGGTTGAATTATTGGGAAAAAATATTTGTTTCATACAAAAATAATTGAAGAAAACGTTTAAAATATTTTTAATAATGTTAAACAAATATCTAAAAGTAATTTTGTGAAAATTTTAATTTTCATTTAAAATATGTTAATTTTGTTCAATAATAAATTTTAAAGGAAATTGTGAAATAAGAAGGTCAACCAAAACTTTAAAGTGCACTTAAGCATTTTTTAGGTTATTCAGCATAAAATTACAACTACATCCACTCTTATATAAAACAAGGCATAAAAAAATGATCTATATAAAACTATTGTAAAAAATTATTATGCTAAACTCTCACAACAGTTAAATAGAAAAAAATTAGGGTATAAAGGCCTTATATTGAAGTAAGATTTACAAGAAGAGTAAAGAAAAGAAGTGATTAAAATCTATACAAAGTAATTCCAATCCTTGATGAATGCTCAACAAGACACAAGTATTTTAGTTTAATTAAATAAACAAAAGGAATTGTGAGGCTTGTTGTTTTTAAGAATAAATATCGAATCGAAGAAGAAAGGCACAATGTATAGAGGCAACAATGAGCAATAGCCATAATGCATTTAATGTAATTACTTCAAGAATTATTTAGAATTTTGTCAAAATTTCATCAATTTATTTGGATCAATAATTACGCAATTTATAAATTTTCTTAATGGCTAAAAGTATTTAAATCACTAACTATTTGATATTTTTAATAAACAAATACTTTTTAATGAAAAAAATAATATTATTTAAATAAAATGTACAACAACTAGTAAATATTGAATAAAATAGTTCTTTCAGAAGAGTGACATGATTAAAATAGGTTTTTTTATTATGAAAGTTGCATAAATGGCTAGTTAAGAATAAGCTAGAGTAGTTTAGAAATTTGTATTTCATATGAATGGTTAATTCTAAATTTTCATATAATGAGTAGATTTAATTTTATCTTGAATCAAGGCATTACTCGCTACATGCATAAATCAATTAATCATGTTATTGGAGGTGTAGTGACTAAGTCATGAATAAAATTGAAAGCACTAACCCTGAAATCAAACACTTTTAAATAAAACAAAAAGTCTTTTAATAAGAAATAAAATAAGAGAAAAATGCACCATTTAGACTAAAATTTAAATCATTTTTCTCATAGCTAGCTTCTAAATTACTGTAGTGACTTGAGTTGTCTAATCATGTAATTTTACAAAACGGATAAAGGAAAACAAAATGATTATTAAGTTGATTGATATTATTGTTTAGGATACTAAAAATTAAAAAAAATTGTCAATTAATTTAAATTTGAATTTAATTTTTATAGCTTGAATAGATGATTTAAATTAAGCTAACATTCTAAATAAAAAAAATTGAAAGTATCTAAAATTTTATTCAAAATATTTCTCTTGTTGACCTACCATTTCAACTAAGATGATTTTCCAAGGATTTGATATTTATTTCTATTCATCTTTAACATTTACCTTGAAGAAACATATTAGCTATCTAAAATTTAAAATTCTACTCAACCAAATCCATTAAAAATATTTTAGGTTGTTGTTATAAAACAAAATACCATGGTTATGAGACAACATCTTAATATCAAGCTTACGAAACTTCTTAACATCTTTTGAGGGTCCTCTTCATCACTTATCTAGACAAAATATAACCAAGCTTTATGATTATGTTGAAATCTCACACAATTAGGTTTTTATCATCAAAATATCTTTGATAGTCCACGAGGCTGCCGAAATAACAACATTCACAATTTTATAAATAGTAAAAGAAAAGCTTTAAAATAAAATAAACTTCATTATTTATATTTAGCCGATCATATAACTACTTTTCCTTAATAAAAAAGATTCAATTCTACACATACATGTACACACACACACACACACACAGATATATATATATATATATATATATAAAATTTTGCCTTAGCTTAATTCCCAAATTATCTTATACTACAAAACCTAATTTTTTTCAAAAAAACCAATAGTGCCACAAAATTATAAGGAATCATATTATCATATTGTATTTATAGTTTACAAGTAAAATACTATCAATGTAGAAATTTGTTAAACTTTTCTCATCCAAGAGACTTAAACGAGAATAAAATTTCTGCAAAATAAACAAAACCACTTTATTCTAATCTAATCTAAGGAAACATCATGAATAGGTACAAAAGTTTGATAGAAAAAAAATAACTAGTAAGGACCAAGTCTGATAAGATAATCTAATACAATCCTATATCCAATAAAATATAATTGACACGAAATAAGTATCAAATCTTTTATTATCTATAAAACTATTATGCACTATATCAATTAAGAATATAATAATAGAATAAATTTTATGAATGAATGACATTAGTTTTTAACTAACAAAAGGAAATCATCTTCTACTGACTAATACAATATATATTTCTTTACACTTTGACTAACTAGATACTTTGCATCCACTTAATGTTATAATTCAATTTCTTACACATAAAAATCAAGAAAAGCCCTATCACTTCTTTAAAATAATGTAATCCAGCATTCAACATGGTAATGATAATCACATAGGACACCATATAGGATTCTAATAGTCTTCAAGAATCAGAAGTTGTCCCTAAAATAACAAAGCATATCATGGGATTTCTTATGGGACAAAATGTGCAATTGTTCCTTTCTGTAACTATTTATATAATGGCTTCGTACAAATTCGAGAGGTTCATATCATAAAGTAACACTCCAATTATAGACTTAGCCATTCACATTTAATTAACACAAAACCAAGGGAGTGGGGTACATAACATATCTATCTTTATAGTTAGTGCCAATAATTTAGAGTCTACTATATCTAAATGACTTAAGGGTTCTCATTAAATCGTAATTTAGCTATCTTGAAATTCATAGCTAATTGTTCTTATGTTTATTCTTACCCACATTTTGTTTTGGACATTTGCTATCTAAGCTAACCATATAGCTTATAATTACTTGACTTTTACACTTAGGTTATATATTTAACTTATTGCTAGTGTAACTAAGTCTCAATTAACAAAAGTCTCACTATGACCCTTATATTCTTAAAGCAATTTGTAGTCATCGTAACAATCATATGGCCTCTCCTAGCCTTGACACATTCCACAGATCACCAATGAGTATGTCATCATGCTACTTAAGATCTTAAATAGAATTACTTGTGGACTTTACCAAATAACTTATTAAAACCAATTTCTAGCCAACATCTTTCCCATATTACTTGGCCAAACCTAGCTAACAAAAGCTCTTCCACATTCTTGAAAGGCCTTGCTCAAGAGCCTAGCTAACTAAAGCTTAATTTGCATTGTGCATAAAGGTTCACATATGGTATTTTGTGAGCTAGTCACAACAACCTCTTGGTATAGCTTTCTTTTCTATTGATTTTTTCTATGCCTTTGAGTGTGATTCCAAGGCTACACTTAACTTTCACATTCATATTCAAGCTCATTGGAGTTACAATTTGACTATGCTAAAGTTTATGAATTATCCATAAAACGTTTACCATAATTTCCATTCTTAACCTTATTAGTTTTAGGTATAACCAAACTCTTTAGTTTCTAATTGTAACATTACATAACCTAGCTTTCTTCTAAGGCCTTAAACTAAGCATTTTAAGGCATCTTAACAAGTAGAACCACACATATCTTAGAATCTATTTAGGTTCTCTTGAGGGTTGAATAATGTCTCTTATAACTTAACTAAGCCCATGGTTCCATGCTTCAGAAGTAGACCATAATTAAAGAAATGGTTGGCTACAACATTATCTAAAGGATTTTTATTAATTTCGAGGTTCTTATAAATTATTTATTACTTAATCTATGGTATAATGTAGGCTACATTACATTTAATATGTTATTTATCCATTATTTTGTCAATAAAGTACACATTTAAAGCATGTCATTCTATCAACTAAACTTTGAATAATTTCAAACACAATCATAGTTCGTCACATCAAAAATACATTCCAAGAAACAAGTTTATATCGAAAATATACAATAAAGTCTACATTTTATGCATTTCGCTATTCATCATGGCACAAAACTCTTCATCAATTCATCCAGTAATCGATAAGTAAATATTACATTCAATCTATATTATCAAACATTAATTCTACTTAGAAAGAAGAAAAAATACCCAAAGGATCTATATTATCAAGCATTAATAAGAAAACAAGGCTATTATTTCTATGTTATTAGGGTTATATTTAATAAGACTTTGTTCTTCATGATTTTTCATTTTTCAGACAATTATCAAGGTAATATGTGCTTATTTCCTAAATGCTTAGATAACCAAAATAGATAACCAATAAAACATAAGATTTAGCATGATTTTCACTTATTTTACATGGAGATGTCTATGTTAAGAAGTATTTTGCACAAAAAAATTACTATTCTAATGTCATATTTCATATATATTTATAACCGAACCCAAACATGTAATATGTGATCGTGTAATTAGCTTTGCATTCACAGGAAAATGTAATATGCATTTTTTATAGCTAAACATGAAAAACTACATCAGAAAGTGTGAAAATTCAATTACTAAAATAAATAGGGATTTTCTTCTTCTTGAACACATTTCATCAAAACTAGTGGCTAATCATTGGCACAATCAATGTCCAAGATTCCATAGACAATTTCACAAAGCAATTCCTTTCCATCTTGGCTTAGATCATAGCTAAATTTATTATATAAACTCAGGTGTTATCCTACCTTAAAAATTAATGTAGATAACTTCTATTTTATAAGATCTTTCATTGGTTGAAAGCTTTAACCCTCCTTCTTCCTCATATCTTATCCCACTTTTTTGCTTGGTATCCTTTAACTTGGCCCATCCAAGTTCTGCTTTTATGGTAAGTTTTCTTATATTACAAGCACATCTTAATGGCTTATATAGCTATTGCCACACTACCTTAAACCAAGAATTTGCTTGATGATAAACTAGTTTTGGGTTGGAGTGCCCACAATTCATTATTTTAAATTGCCCCTCTTCTAATTACACCTGTTATGGTCTTCTATACTATACTCCTTAAATTTAAGAATCTATGTACCTTTTTTGTCTTTTATATGAAGCTTCTTAAATTTAAGAATCCATGTAAGATATCGTAATAGATTCTTCTTTCTCTTATATTCATCTTTTCTTATGATATACCTGAATGCATCATATTGAAAAGTTTTTCTTTTAATCCTTCTATCTTTAACTACAAACTCTTAATATTTAAGAATACTATCCATATCTTATCAAGCATTCATGGTATGATAGAAATAAGGACGAGAGAAAAAGTTAATAACAAAAATAAACTTATAAGCTCATCTTTGAGCAATAAGCCTAGTCAAGAATCATGTTTTAAAACTCAAGTCTTGCAAGTCCACAATGCTTCCAATTTAGAATTTAGAATTTCAAAATTTAAAATTAAATTTATCCATGTTCAATGTTTAGATATAATAGAATTTCAAATTTAATTTAGATAGGAATGATATTCCTTAATTAAATAAGTAGTAGTTATATGGAGAAAAATATGAGGTATGACACACTTTATCAAATAAAAGTTATAAAGAGCAATAATTGCTATATCTACATGTCATTTCTTACTTTTTCATCAAACTGAGGGTAATAAATGCATTTCCTCGTTACCATTTATGTCTAATAATGATAGTTGGGAATCACATTTATATTAATTATTGTTTTTCTTATAATCTAGGTTTTAGGATTTTTGTAGTTATAAATATATCCCTAAATTGTATTCCTATCCATATTTTCTTACCACATTATGTATTTGTGAATAAAAAATTATTGATGTCATTAATCTTCACCAATATTTTGATAATATATTTCTATATTTTCTTTAAGGCAATGCAAAAAAAAATGTTTATGGAACAAATTATAAATATATTGATAAAAATTGATAAAAAGATAAATAAGATATTTATTATTTCTTCGATAAGATAGAAAATCATACAAAGTAGATCTAATCACATCAAATGTAGAAATTGCCAAAATAGTTATGATGTAATATGTGATAGATATTGTCGACTAATTTATTTAATAAAAAATCTAAGCAAGAACCTTAAACTTTAAAAATGTTTAAGATGAATCCACTATCTACCTCTTTGAAACATTACTACACAACAATTTCAGGGATACAAATGGTAGAAAGAAGTTATAGCACTTTTGATTCACGACTTTCGAAACATATTTATAGACAAAAGTGCATGATAAGTTGGAATAATATAGACTTGAATTTATTGTTGGCTACAATTTTGCTTACCTATTATAGAAAAATAGATAAGATATCTCGTTAATTGATAAAAATATTAAAAAAAGAGATATATAGGAAATGAAATGAAAGTTATTATGTCAACAACAGTAAGAAGAACTCTTAATATATTTACATAATTGATACTATTTGAGTTTAAAATCAAGAACTAATTTAAGTTGGATAGCAAATGACACCAACTAATACGATCATTATTTGCTAAATTTAAAAATTTTTGGCTTATAAAATGTATCATGATTTTTATCTACCTTACCAAAACAATGACATTTGTGACCTAAAGCTTGGATTCATATTTATTTTATTTAATAATATAAATCAATTAACCAAACAAAGTAGTGATCCTATGAAACATATTTTTTAACTCAAACAATAGAAGGATTTCAAAGTCTAATTTTGATTACAAAAATATTTACATGGAAAATCGTATAAATTAAAATTTTTTGTACTTATCATCTAATTCATATTAAGTAATTTTAATATACTCTAATCATGTAAATTTATAACAACAGCATAAATTACATTTTATTCAATAATTTCAATTAGCCATAAAGCAAGTAATGTCCCTATGCTTAGTGTAGGAAATTTTATGATAATGAATTTATTTATTTGTTTTATAATTTTTATTGCATTGTATATTTATTATATTTAAATTTAAAAAAATGTTTTTAAAGAAATATATAAAAATGAAGCAAGAATTTTTAAAATTATATATTTTTTCTAAAAAGAAATTTGTAATTACTTTAGTTTAAATAAAATATACATCTAACAAAGTCATTACGGTAAAACATTGTTTAAAAATTTAAAAAATTATGACATTGTGTATAAAATAGTTTTATTGATATAGTAATGATTGAACACCTACTATTATTCGTAAAACATACAATTGGAAAAGATGTCACCAATGTAAAATTCATAAATTGAAACGTTAACCAGAAAAATGTTTTGAATAATCAATACAATATAAATTATGTATAAATTTTGTTAATACTATAATCGCAACAAATTTTTTATTTTATAAAACTTTCAAATAATTAGAAAAATAAATTTTTATGAAAATTAAATATTTAAAATCTTATTTGATTTGTTGATATTTCAAGTAAAAGATATAATAAATATTTAAAAATCATCAAGAGGTACCAAAGTCAAAATAAAATATAAATCTAAAAATCTTAAGAAAGAGAGTGGTAACAAAAAAAAGTTGAAGTTTCGCATATAATACTTAATATTAAAAAATTTAAATTAAAAACACAACTAACAACATTCAAATTATAACAAAATTGTAAATTTTTTAAAATGTTAAAATTTTTTAAAAACTTAAAAATTACTGAAAAAATTATTATTATAACAAAATATTTAAAATTATTAAAACTAAGTTGACATAATTTTATTTTTTTTTTAAATTCTTAATAATTGCTATAACAAAATATTAGAAGGTAACATCCTACAACAAAACAAGTTAATATAAATAAGAATGGCTTAAAAGTTAGAAAACATAAATCATAAATAAAAAATATATTAAACATAAAATAAAAAATTTTAAATATCAGTTCGTATATTATTTATGAAAATGGCTTCATTAAAAGCTATGAAAATAAATCTTGATGTTACAATTAAAAACGTATTAAACTTCAATGGGTACAAAAAATAAATTTAAGAATTGACCCATTTAGAAAATAATTTCACAATGACAAGCATCATAAATTTAGAAGAAAGTAAAGTTTATAAATAATTTATTTAAAAACTTTGGGCAGTGAGCTAACATACATTACCAAGTTTTCAAGTATATTTTGGATTTATAGTAATTAGCAAAGACTAATGGTAACAAAAAATATTAATCCAGTTGGTTTGCAAAATAAAGTTAAGGAACAACCTTATATAATATTTAAAGCTCTAATACGCTTCGTTTTATTTTATTTGTAGTGATATATATTAATGATGATGAGTTGTTAATTAGTATAACATAAATTTATTTCCAATTTTTAAATAATTTATCTAATTCATTATTTCCTATGTTACGAAGGTTTTATTTTTTTAAGTTCCATTTTTATTTTATTTTTTTAAGTTTTATTATTTTTTTATTTATCTACCCATCATTTTTAATTTAATTTTTTTTCTAACATCAATATGTTTTTCATATTTTTAATATATTTCATTTTTTCATATTAATTAATTTTTTAATTTCTATAATATTTTATTTGTTCACATATGTGCATTGATTAGTTTTGAGGATTATATCAATCGAATTTTCATAGATGATACATATATTATTAAAATTTTTATTATTTATTTTTATGTGTTATTTTTGTTTACATTAAAAAAAATTATTATTTAATAATTAAAAATTTATTATTTTTACAAATTATAGATAAAATTTAGAATATTTAAAAATTTGATTTACTTTTTGTATCAAAATAGTTTAAAATACATGTGAAACATAAATTACATCTATATAACATAAATGGCAAGATATGATGGGTATAAAAATAAGAAATCATTAACATTATTTATCATTTGAAATATTTAACTCTACATCAATGTTATGTCATGGAAGGATTCTTTTTAGGTAAAATGGGCTTGAAAATAATGTTCACGTGACATATAAATATTAAACTTGTGGCACTTTTAAATCAAGTTTTAGGAAAGAATAATAAAAATAGACAGAGTATAAAATCATTTTACAATGTTAAATTGCCTATACATCAAAAAATGGTCTAAATATGATAAAATATAAAATTACTTAGATAGACAAATATTTCAAATATTTAAATCATATTTCACATAATTCAATGTATTTTATCTATATATGTAATCATAGAAAATAAATTGTGTCAAAAAAGGTTTATAATGGTAGCAATTATAGAGATAATAAAAAATTAATAAAACCTAAAATATGCATGCAATTTCAAATTATTAAATCATTTCTATAATATAAATTTAATAAACATTAAATTTAGTAAAAGTATCTTTAAAAGAGGGAAAAATAAAAATAAAATTATGAAAGAAAAAAATGAAATCTTTATAAATAGATCCAATTGAGTGCTTAGTTTGTGACATGATCATAAAAAATAACTTGATATAAATAACAAAAATGAATTAATGATTAAAAATTTCAAAATAATTAACTTTTGAAACTTTTGTAATTCAAGTACACTACTAACTTTTAAAACAATATTAAAAACGTTTTAATAAATTAAAATAAATAATATATTAAAATAGTAAGAATCTTTAAAACTTTCTTTGTAAGATAGTAGTTAAAAAATAGTATGCATAATGCATCACAAACTACTCATTTTTTATTTGTAATTTATTAATGCAAAGTATAGTACTAACAAAGTAAAAGAACAATGTTAAATATAGGTAAAAATATATATTGTAAAGGAAAACTAACTATCCAATGTAGTTTTATAATACATTGTAAGGGGAATGAATTGATTTTTATGATAGAACAATCTGTAAAACCTTAGGCATCACTAATGTTCTTCGAATAAAATTATTTTACCATTTAGCGAAAATAACCTTGATATTAAGATGTTCAAGAAAATTAAGAAACATTTCTTATAAAAATTAATTAGAAGGTACTAACAAACAACTTCTATAGTCAAACTATATGTTAATGAAAAACCAATTGTAGCCAATTGGCCTAATGTGTAATGGATAAAACATTTGGTTACAAGGATGCAATTGTTTGACTCAATGGACTTTTGAATATAGTCACTAACTTATAATGTATAATTAAGAAGTATTTTACTTGGGATTATTTGAGATCAAAAAAGCAAATTCTAAAATGTTGAATGCATTTATGGAGCACCAATTATTCTTTAAAGATTTTAATGTTAATATTGATGATATTGAATAACGTGCACCACCCTTGAAAACCCTAATGAACCTGAAATTTTAACTTGCCTTTGAAGTGATCGTAATGTCCAAATGACAATTCAATTGAACATGCTTTTATTTATTATAAAACTCTAATTATACATAGGTTACTTTTTAAAATAGTTTAAACATAATTCAGCTAAATATCAATAAGATCATGAAATTGGTTACAAAATAAAGCAAGGTAAATTATATGAAATTAGTAATATAAGGGTTTATAATCATGCTACCCACTTTAACATCATAGAATATTTAGAAAGTTGGTAGTGTTAATAACTTTGCAATATTAAATAAAACAAAAATTAGAAGTTATGTATATTATTAAAAAGAATTGTCATTTCATAAAAAATGATTATCTCCTCACTAAAACTTAGTTATAGGAAGATTTTTAGACAAGTTGATTTGGGAATCATCAATCAATTTGAAACAACTCAAGCAACAATAGTGCAAGCAGTGAAGTTGCTCCCTTTAGTGATGATGTAGTTGTAGTTAAACATCATTGGTGAGAATGTAAAGGCAATTGTAGTGCTGTTATAGTTGGAATTATTTGGAGCTATTTAGAAGAACCTAGTTTAGCATCTTTTCATATTGAAATAAATCATATGATAGATGAAGTCAAGATAATGGTGATAATTAATGGTCTATAAGCATGCATCTAATTGCAACTTAGTAATAAATGCAATTTAGTACATTGAAGTGTTTTATTTATTATATTCTAATGTACAAAAAATATATCACGAAAGTTAGCAAATTATATGATTCAAGGAACAAAGTTTGTTACACATACAACAGAGCTTAGTATACAAAGAAAGCAATAAAGTGGCATATCTTTATCTAATTCAACTATATTAAAAATTCATCTCGTATATGCAATGGTCTATCAGTTATAAATAAAGTAAATTTGTTGTTAATATGGGCAAAATGTCGCTTTCATACATCCTATTATCATGAAAGACATGACATTTAAAATGTTGAATATGTTTTTTATCTAGATAAGGGTAACAATGGACTTATACTTTTGAGAGTTACTATTCATATGCACTGAAAATGATAACATCAAAAAAGTTGAATAGCTGTGGGTGTTGAACACTTTTCATCTTAGTGCATGATTTCCTCAGAAAGAACTTTAATAATTGATGGATAAAAAATGTCCACAAAAAAGTAAATATTATCAAACTACCATACTATAATGATGCAACACCTCTTCAAATCATAACACTATATAAGAAAAAATTGGTTATCTCCATAGCATGCTATCTTTGCATACTAAGACTAGTTTGATGGTCATCAAAGATTTGTGCATAATAGAATAACATGATCTATGACTATTTTATTATCATCCATTTGTGCTTGATATTCATTGATATTGTTAATCTTGTTATGCAGTTGCATTGTGGAAGTTTATTTACTAAGAAGAATAGATAAAAAGATATTCAATAATGAGTGTAGGCAATGAAACTCAACTCTTATACTAAATAGACTCAATTTATATATTCATAAGACTAATACAATGGGCACATTTCACAATGGTGCAAACATACCTTTTCAATGACATGAATATACACATCAGACATATATAACAATTGGTATGAGGGTAACAATAGTGTTGTCTTTATATTGCAATTAGACTCATGATTCCTACCAACTTCCTTGGTTTTAAAGGATTATTCGACGTTTTGGTTGACAACATCAACAACTTTCCTTTCACATATTCTCATAAATATTTAGAAACAAAATACAATAGCCTATAAGAAAGATTGTAATAACTTAAATTGATGAGTAAAAAAGTGAATTATGCCAAATATAATTTAATGTTTAGTAAGGGAAAATCAAAGTTATGAACGAAAAAATTTTTTTAGGTATTAAGTTTGAGATAAACCAAATTAATGATGTGTCATTGGATACTGCTTGCAGCAAGAAATCTTAAACATGAAGATTTAAAGTAAGTAATATAGAAAAAGATGAACAAAGATGTTGTTTGGGCTATTGAATCCTTTGTTTCTCACTGGAAGTTTGTTACGATTAATGCAGTATTTAAGATCATCCACTAATACACTCTTGGTGACACCATTGTCTTAATGGGGATTTTCATTCTTGATTGCATAACTTGGGGTTGGCTCACTTAAGAGTAATATAATGCCCATCGATTTATGTTGCTTAGGACTTAAAGAAAAAACAACAATACAAAGGTCCTTCAAGGCAAAATATTATTAATTTAAGATGGGTAAGAGAAATTTCAATAGTAGGACTTGAGCAGGAAGCAGATGATGAAAAGTATAGCAAAAATGGTGGAGATAAATTCAAATTATAAACAAAATACTAAATCATCACCTAAAATACCTAGGTTTTAACTTACGATTGCACACTAAGGTTGATAAAGAAAATGTTATTTATACACGTTTAATGCAAATATAAAACAATCTTTCTTCATATTCCATAATAGGGTTTTAAATAGATAATAGTACTAAACCTAAAATAAAAAAAATTGAAAATACAATTATTACGAAAAACATGCATAAATCATGCAATGTGTTTGTAAGGGTGAAAATATCATTAGGAACTAATGTGATCCACAAAAATAATTATCAAAAAAATTTAATAAACTAAGCAAAACTAAATAGAATTCAATAGTTCAACTCAATTATAATCATGAGATAGGTTGTTTGACCTCGATATTGAACACTAAGTAAAACCCTATCTATTAGGTGGTGCTGTGCTCTAAGTGAATCTTCATCAAGCTTAGTATTGATTTTATGATCTTGCAAAGCATTCCAAATTCATATAACATAGTTGATGGATAAAAGTATCGTTAAAAAACTTATAAAAGGCAGCATATAGAACTTGTGAAAAAGAATTACCTACCTAAATAAAAAATAAGTTGAAGAAATTATTCTTGTTTTGTTTCTTTATCGAATTTTCTTAGGTAGATTTTTGCCCCATTTTGATAATCTATGTTTAGTCTTGTAAAACATAAAACTAAGATTTTTGGGCATGCAAGAGCAAACGAGCAAGCTCTTCATGTAGTTTACTTTTTGTTAAACTCCTACAACATATATGTTAATTTGTTAGTAGATTGTTTTGGCCTATGATCAAGTAGCTATTGGTTTAATTCATGTCACACACTCAAATACCATTTACTATTTTAGAGTGAATTTGATTAGTTTCATTCATGCTCTTGTTTTGCTAAAGTACTAGGCCTTTGTTTGGGTAGGTTGTTTGTCTATTTGAGGTGAGAATAAGTTTGTCAAGGGGGAATATATATAAAATGAAAGAAGAATAATCACTAGCAAATCTGTCACAATTTTATGGATGATAATTTGGAGGTGAAATAACACTTATAGTGGTATATATTAAAAATCTTGGATAATCTAAATCGCTTAACATGCATTACATGATTTTGAAGTGTTAAGCAATTATTCTCTTTGAGGTGAGAAAATAGAGGTACGACCTCTTGTAGAAATGGATAATGGAATTGGCATAATATTTGTGGCTTTGTTTTTCTAGAAAATATAAGATTAGCAAAAACTAATGGATTTAAGGAGATTAAATGACACTCACCAGTTTGGCATTACATGGATAAACAAAAATCAGTTGCCTCATATCTACATTGTAGCATTTGAATCTAAATTAGAATCAAGAATTCTTAATAAACAAGGTATATATGTTGTGGCTCAATGCAAGATAAGGATGTTGCTCTGGTGAATTTTATTACCAATTATGCCTCCTTAATGTTTGCTACATTGAATGGAATAAATAATGATATCATGTATCCATGGCAGTACCCTCATGATGAAACCATTAATCATAGTTTATGGTGCTACAAATAATCACAATAAGTTTTTAATTTTTTGCTTTTGTGACTATCAATTACCACAAAATTTAATTATTGGATGCATTTTTATAGCTTAAGAATTTATTATAATAGATGTAGATCAACAACGTGGAAATAAAAAAAGAAAAATTAGTCAATTGTGGTGCTACTATACTTTATCATTTGCAATAAGATAAGAATAACAAAATGTGCATAAAATTGATACTCTCATCTACTTCCAAGAACAAATTTATCCCCTAGAAGTTTTGCAATGTAGGAATTTTCCTATGAGGAACTTTTGGAGCCACCACAACCTACATAGGCTACAAGTTATTTCACAATAAATGTTTACCCCTATCTTGGCTAGTTGAAGGCCAACAAATATCGTACGTATATTGTAAACTATTGCATTTGTTTTAGTATACCATTTGAGATGGAAAAATATTTTTTTTATTGTAAAACTTGTCTAATTACCTCAATTATTCCTCACACCATGGGAAAACATAGGGACTGACTCCTATATTAGTACAATAGCTCACTAGTAGTACCAAAAGTATCCCTGAATGGAAACATTTAATGTGAATCTATTTTTTATGACATTTTACTCAGTTCAAGTTTGGCATATTTACCATGAAGGGAATACTACTATGGATTAGGTGGCAAACATTGCTCTATATAATGACTTTTTGTGAGACTAGGGCATGTTTTTTCCTAAATGTTTTTGTTTGCTTTTTTTGTATTATTTTTTTTTGAACATTCATGATCTAATATTAGTACAAGCTTTAGCAACAGTTTTTTAAAAAGAAAATCCAAAGTGGATGAGCACTTAGCCTAGCATAATAATGTATAATAATGCACAAAAGAGATAAGGAACCTAAATGAATAGAACACATACACAAATGCACACCCACAAGGATCAAGCAAATAAAAGGAAGATAGTCATAGGGACATATAAATGTCGCATTTTGTTCTAGTTACATTGGTGGATCCATATGGAGATGAATTTTAGACCAATACTCTTTCCATTTTGGCACACTAAGGGCTCAAACCTATGACATTGGCTCTAATAGCAGTCACATCTTAGAATTTGTGAAATTAAGCATCTAAGTCTTAGAATAACCTTATCCATTTATTATGCTTCTTAATTTCTTCCATCATATTCATCAACATAAATATTGTCTCTTCCATGCCAAAGATTTCAACCCTTAAATAGTAATGTTTAGCCATGGAGTGATCCTTTTGTGATCTCCCTCTTTTGGCATGATTGTACACTTTGAGAAATGTTGATCACATTTGGCATTAAAAGATAAAAAATTCATTTCTTGTATGTGATATTTCTTGATTAGTTGCTAGAACTCAACTAACCTCTTCCTAGTTGAAAGTTGCACACTTATTGTTTCTCTGCAATAATGTTGTCACTTGGATTGTCTTTTAACTCCAAAACATTTGCTCTCACAAACAGGTTGAAGTCATCCAGCATGGCCAAATAAAAAAAATTCTTTCCTCAAGGCTTCACTTGCATTTTGTGATACAAATTTTTAAATGGATGCACCATATATAATTTCTTTTTAAAGAGAGGTATTTGTTTGTACTCCAAAAGAGAGGTCACCTAAGATTACATCTTTAAAGATATTTTAATTCAATGCTAACTCCTTTGATGTAATTATTTTCTTATTTTTTAAGTTCTAACATCTCATTTATATACTTTATTAAAGATCAAGGATACCTTCCTCATCCTACTTAACTTACATTGAAGAAAATAAGAAACCTCACTGATTATGTTCATCTCAAATCCTAAACCTACTTGCTTGCAAAATCATCCACATAAGTCACAGTTTGTTGATCCAAATATGGTATCGTCAAAAGAATGTTGGACTAAAAGAAATTAATCAACACAATAATTGATGAACAAAGTTTTATCTACATTCCTAACCAAAAATAATGTTTGAGTAGACATTGACAAAGTTCGTCACTGTAGGATATTTATTTGTCTACCAATTTTCCTTTTCCAAAGTCTTTTATGTCTTCTAAATCTACCTCTTTGTTTTCATGCATAATTTAATCAAACACCACTTGAGTAGATTCCATTACAACTAAGTTTCCTTATTAAATATCTTATCAGTTTATCAATTTGAAGAATATTATGCAGAGATAGCATCCATTATCTTGATTTCTAATATCTAATTCCTATCTACTTATTGATGTAACTCTACAATTAAAATATGCCTAAGTTTTCATATCTTTTTCTCTTCTTAATGAAAAGTATATATAACATTTTATTTATAATTGGTTTGATAATAAATCTATTCAAACATTGAGATTATTAGAATGGCTAAGTTATTATGTTGTTATGATTTTCAGATCCTATATCACCATAGAAAAAGTAAATGTAGCTACTAATTTTTTAATAAGGAGATAAAAATTGTTAGATGTATAATATAAAGGAAGCTTAATATAATTGAATGATATATGTTATATCCATATAAAATAGATGAACTTTACCACATTTGTCATTGTGGCATATTGATAGCAAGAAGTTATTGTGACAAGCTAGCTTGTTGATGTGGGGGAGATTAAAACTAGAATATTTTTAGGTAGAAATGTTAAATTAAACATAATTAAAAATGAGGCTTTCTACCATAAAACTTAAAATTTTACCAATTAACGAAACATTTTTTGGCAAAAACAAATGGGTCAGATATATTTTTACAAAGTAGTAAGGCTTATGCAATATTGCAAAAGTTATTGTATTACATAATAATTAAAAAACTTACATCATACTTTTTTAAAAGTTTGTGTGTTGCATATTGTAAGAGACCAATGTTTAACATAACATTTTAGGCCAAAATAAAAGTCATTGGAAGAGAATATTTAAAACAATTAAGAATATGTTAAGTCTATGATAATTAGGTTTCTATATGTAGTAAGGATAAGTATTTGACTGTTAATTAATTTTCTTACAATAGTAATTGTTAATCTAACACAGAGATGATGCCTTACATAGTATCGTATAATATATTGTGCTATTATCATTATATTGATATTTACAAATTAACAAATACCCTTCTTGACATAGATATGATTTTAAAAACTATTAAGAAGATCAAGTTAATGAAACCATAAATTAATAAAGAAAAGGTTTACTCCACGAAAGTTTTGATAAGGAAAAAAGAAAGTGGATTATTTGGAAGAGAATCATGTATTATTAAAGGAAAGTCCAATAAAATGCATTATAATGTCTGGACAATGAGGATAATTAAAGATAAGGAATTTTGTGCCTTTATACATTTTTGAAATAAATTATTACATTACTTACAATATAGTCTTGTCATTATCATTAGCTAGGGAATATACTTTTTTCTTTTAGTTTTAATAAAATTTGTTGCTAATACAACATATATGTTTAAACATGATCGAAGTAGCATGATGGTACATTCATGATTATTTCATGAGGAAAGGCCAATTGGGTTCATATTGTGGGAATTCAAGAAAAACAAAGGAGAGCATCCCAAGTTGAATGTACAATGGATAAGCTATACTAATTAGAAGCTACTTAGGAAGTAGAGGAAGCGTTTGTTTGAACGCATCCCAATATTTGTTGAATTTTAATATTTAAAATCTTTTAAGAAGGGAAGTTTACAAAAAATTCAATAAACGTCAAGATTTTTTTAACATTTGTTTAATAAATGTAAATGAATTTAAAATTTATTTCGAATGTGATTAAACAAAATTTTCATATGTATATTTTTTTATTATCACAAAGACTATTTTTTGAAAGAAATTATAACATTGATGAGAAGTCAAATATGGTAGAACAAATGAAACTCAAACCTAAATAATAATTCCTCTTCAAATTGAAATAGATATGACATTAAAAATCCAAAACTTTTAAAATATAATATTAATTAAATGTTAAGGGAATTTTTAAGGAAAATAATAAACGGGCCAATTGATTATCGAAATATATCAATTACTTACTTAAATTAATAACAAATGGCGTTGTTTTTTAAAATTTATCTAAAACTTTTAGAAGTCCTTTGTAATAGAATGTGCAAGAAATAAAAATTTTTATATGGTTTTCCACACAATGGATATCTAATAAAATAAAAATGATGAACCAAATAAGGGGAGTTATGAGAGCAAAGCAACTAATAACAATGTTAATAGTGGGGACTGAAATGGAAGACTATTGTGAACGCTAGGAAAAGGGAGAAAAATCAGATAATTGTGAAAGTGCCTTTAAGGAAGGGGAAGGAGCACGTTTCATGAAGTGATTATATGATGCTTTTATGATAAAAAAAAGTTAGTTACCACTTCAAGGCAGATTTAACTTTCTAAAAAATTTAGTAAGATACAAGTTTGCACATAAGTCACACAAGAAATTTAATATTCTTAATAATACTTTCACTAGTTCTAAGGGGACTATTAGAACGGTAAGGGCTTATGACAGATGAGACATTATTGCAAGTGGGTGCCAATTGGTCCCATAAATGTATGGAATCGTCAAAAAGTGTTGTAGAAAGGAGACTATCACTATCAAATGATAGTTGATAGTTTTATTATAATTTCATAGAGTATTTGATGGTTTAATGTGTTATGTTATTGACCTCTAGTCATGATACATTGTTTGATGGTAACAAATTCTTAGAATTACTAATCAATTTGTTAAAAATGTACATATTTTATAAAACTAATGCTTGTGTTCATACAGGAATTTAAAAAATAAAAGGAGTTATGGATTGAATTTAACAAAGCTATTTATATTAAATTTAATTTTACTTATTTTAATTTTATTTTGATTAGATGTTAAGGTTGATTGAAATCACTTATATAAGGTACAAAAATTTAGTCTCATTTAAATTAACCATCATAAAAAGTTATAGGATTCTAAAATCTTGATATTATTTTTACCGTCCATGAATCATTTTATTCTTATCATATCTTTGAAAATTCTCTTTCCAAAACATGTTGCAAAAGGTGTATTTTAATTATAAAAATTAATTTTTAAAAAATGATAATATAATTAAAATAATAAAAAAGTATGACTAAAAAGAACCAAAAGTCTTAATTAGAGCACAATGCTTGAATATAGCTAATAACATTTATCATGCCGGTAAAATAACCTTAAAAACTATCGAAAAATTTAGATTCATTCATAAGTCAAGAATAAAAACATAACTTACATATAGAGCATAGTAAGGAATAGACAAACCCAAAAAAATGGAAAATGTGCAATGCAGGAAAGCTCTAATAAAGCCATACTAATTTGTCATTTATTCAATTTAGGACTAAAACAAGCTGTATCTATTTTACACGGTTGTGTTGAAAATTATAGGACTGTTTTTGCTATTCAATTGCACAATTATGTGATCAAATTACTCTAATCTCATCCACTTTTAAAAACATCTATTTAGATGCTTTGTCCAATTACATAAGTTTGAGATTTCATCATCCATATTTTATTTGCACGTAACGGTTAAATCTAACAGTCAAATCATGATATAGATTTAGCAGTTCAAATCAAATCCTATTTTCAAAATAGTTCTTATAATCTTATCCATCATGTCGAGAAGTTTTCACAATAAAATGGTCTAAGAGCCTTCCAATCAAGTGCCTCTTATGTAGTGAGTCTTTTAGTTGTTTGGATTTTTGTAAGTTATTAATTAAAAACTATGATGGATTTCTTAATTTAAATAATAATGACTAGTTGGTTAATTTGACAAGTGGTTTTAGTCATTATAATGTTTATAGATAAGTGAATTTTTGAATAAGATAGACTAATAAAATTTTTACAAATTTTAAAGAAAACATTTTATGTCATGATATTCAAACATTTAGTTGTCGATCCTCATTGACATTTTCTTATGGTACATGCTTCAATTGTCAAACTAACAATCACTACTTTCTTCTCAAATAGGATTATTCCTCAATTTTTTTTAATTATAATTGATTTGATTAAAACACTTATTGCTCAATAAGCGTTTGTCATCATAATATTTTTTTTATTAATTTACATTTTTGTCATCAAATTTTTTTATCCAATTACCAAGACTATTATGTTGTATATTGTAGTAGACTTTTTCTATACATTTGTTATGGGTATTTAGCTCTTTTCAAAAAATGTTATATATGAACAGGAATAGTATGTTAATTACAACTAAATTTGTTGGACCTAAAATGGATTGTCATCTCAAATTTAATAATCCAAATCAAATATTAAATATTACAACATTAATCATTTAATATCAAGTAAAATAATATATATATATATATATATATATATATATATATATAATAAAAATAAGATTTGAAAAATTAAATTTAGAAAATTCAAATAAAATAAATAAAGAAACAAAATAGTTAAAGAAAATCCTAAAACTTTAAGTTTTAGTAAGGTTCTTCCAAACGAATAAGTTTTAGATGAATTTATGATTGGTATTAAACTTGAAGTTTTAGTAAAGATCTTTTGTAACTATAGCCTATTGTAACAATCTTTGAGCCACCCAATGCAAAAGATAGCTCATATAATAAATTTTTGGTAATAGTTAGAAAGAAAGAATTAAATCTATTTGAAAGAAATTATGCAAAGCTTAGATCATTAGATATAGGTATAATTTGAACATAACAGACATAAAGAAACTAATTAATAGGTAGATAATTTCATAGAAAAGTAAATTTGTGTACAATTTACTAAAATATAAATTCTCTCTCTTTTAAGTCATGACAAAGAGAGGGAGAATAGAAATTGAAAGATTAAAATGAGCATAAATTATAGGGGAACAATAATCTAATATGGCATATATGTAGGGGGCTAATTTTTAATTGTTATGCAATCTAGCTTTACAAATAATTTATGCTTTAAAGAATTTTATTAAAATTTAGTTATCATTAACAAAGAGACAATGTTTTGTTGACCCCCTGTCGTGATGTTTTTTTGATGGCCATAAAACCTCAGCATTACTAATGAATTTGTTTAAATAAATTTTAAGTTTCAGATGGACGATACTTCTATTCAAGGAAAACTTTGAAAAGAAAAAAGAGCAAAAGTGAAATTTTGCGTTGATCATTTTGGTTGGAATGACAAATAACTAAGAGAAATATTTTGAATTTAACTCTAGATATTATAGTTTCATTTTGATTAGAATTTTAAGGTTGCCTAAAATCACTCTTTGAAAGCACAAAAACTAAATTTTGTTTAAACTAATCATTTTAGAAAACATAATAAGATTCCAAAATTTGGATCAAAAGTCAACCATGTAAAGAATTGTTTAATTCTTAATCAAATTTTTCAAATTTATAACAATAAATTATCTATAAAAGTGTATTAAATTAATTAGCATAAAATAATAATATATTTCAAATAATAATAAAACCTATTACTAATAATAATCGAAAGTGTTTGGTTAGAGCATAGTTGTTAAATGTGGGTTGTTAGGTTTATGAGATTGATAAAATAATACCAAAACACATCAAATAATTTTTTATCAATATATAACTCATATATGCAAATTTAATAGAGTATGAGTGCATTAGTAATAAGGGAAATCACTTCAGAGTAAACCACGGGGTTGCTAAACCCAAACAATGCACTTATTATGTGGCATAAGAAAATTCTTATAAAGCAATAACAATCCATCATGCCTGCAATATGGTACTAAAAAGTGTAACCATTTTGTAGGACAATACTCAAAATTATTGGAGTGATTTTATTAGATATTCAAGCAATTATGTAATCAAATGATCGTAATGTTGTTAGCCTTTTAAAAAGGCCTAATTAGGATTTTTTTCAATAATGCAATTCCATAAACGAAAACTTCTTGTTTTTGCAATCCATGAGAGCTAAATCTTGCCATTATCCCACTCTTTAAACATATTGGTTAAGATCAGTGCTTGTTTAATCCATGCCATTTCATCATGTTTTTTTCATGATCAAATGTTATAGGAGCTTTTAGATCGAGCGATTGTTATGCAATGGCTCTTTTAACCATTATTTCAAGACATTGGGATTTTCATAATTTATCGATAATGACAAATTGATTAGTTTGGTAAGTGTTTTTAATGAATAGAAAAATGTTTATAAATAACTAAATTTTCAAATAAAATTGATTGATGAAGTTCTTACAAAATTTAAAGAATCATTTCAAGGGATGACATTTAAGCCATTATCACCCATCCTCATCACATCCGTATACTTTGTCCTTCACATATCAAACTCGTGATCTTTACTTTCTTGTTGAATTAGTGAAGTTTTGAATTTTTTTTATTTCATTTATTTAAAATGCTATTACCTTATTCAATATTTTTAAGTATAAAGTTTCCGTTGGTGTTATTTTTTAATTTTGTGTTACTAAATTATTTTTTTCCAAGTTTGTTATGTTGTAAGGTATTAACCTACCTATCATTTGGCAAAAGAGATATATTAGTTATATTGGTTATTGTTATATCTTATTAGGGTTAGATAAAGTCTTCATTTTAAATTGAATCACTTAAAAACTATTTTTTAATATTTTTTTATACAAAATTTTTGATATTTTTTTAAAAATTATTATGAAAAGAAAATGAACATGTTTAAGAATAGATCTAAATTTTTTAAAATAAATTTAATATTTGCTAAAACTCACTTTTAAAAATAACTTATGTTTATTAAAAAAATATATTAAAGAATTATTTTAAATATTCTCTAAGATAGACAAATTTTTATTCCAAAAAATTGACACCACCCTTATTAAATAATAGTTCATAATGACAAATGATACATTTTAGAACAAAAGAAGTGGGCAAATTATTATGAATAAAAATTTAAGTTTCTCACAAAAGTACTTAAATAAATTTTTTAAAAGTATTTTATAAAAATTTAAAATTTAATTTTAAAACATTATTTTTTCTTTTAATAATAATAATTTATTAAAAAGCTTGAAATAGAAAAATCAATACAAACAAAAATATACAAGAATGATATTTAGGTGATTCTACTTAAAAAACAAACATGTAGTCCTGACAAAATCTAGGAAAAAAATTTACAAATACCATTTGCCAAAAGACATAGGCTAAACCCTCATAAAAGAAATAAGTTACGATAGCTTTACAGAAAAAATATCATTAGAGGAAAAACATTTTGTCACATAAAATAAAAATCAATACAACTAAAGTCCTATGGTTAACGAAATTATTAAACAGGCACAACTCTATTAATTAAATCAATTAGGAATAAAAAAACTAATAACTCAGGGGACTTGTGAAGAAAATTATAATTAAGACTTTGATGACCAAATAAAGAGCTGCAGTGACAAATATTATGGGCTACTAACGGCTTAAAAATTTTCTTCATATTGCATAAACACTCATCAATGCACTTTGTTAAAAACTTCTCTTATTTATAGACTTTTTCTAATAATTAAAATCATTTATTGAACAAAAAAAAAGAATTATTGTATCATATATTTTTTTTGTTTTTTTAGCAAAAAATTATTGTTGATATAAAATATTCTAAAAACTTTAAAATAGCTAAAAGAGATGTTGCACATGAGTCGCTTGATTAGAAAAAACTGAGTCTATTTGTTTAGGAAAATTGCTTTTTTGATGAACAAGATTTGATGAGGATGTTTAGAAAGTGAGTTTGATCAAAACCATTAAATCTTTCTTGATATGATAACTAGATTTGTTAGGCTTTATAATAATATGGAGGAGACCAAGACCATTTCATCACGAAATTGTATGATCAGAAGGTTCTAGTTAGTCCCATAAGTTGGAAGTATGCTATGTAAAACACAAGCCTTTGTTTTGTCCTATATTATGAAGGTGAATAAAGAAGTTTTGCATATAAAGCTTCCCTGCTCCTCAATGTCTGCTTATTGTGGTTGACAATCTCCTTGTTTGCACAAAAGGTCATTACTCATGCTGTCGGTGATGATTTAGAAATTGGATATGTGGATATGAGAGTAGTAAGCCATTCTAAGACCCTAAAAACTATATTCACAGTAGTACATAGTATTGCAATTAATCAGCAACTTTTGGCACTTCCACTCCATACCTCCTAGTGATAGCCAACATGTTTTGGGTGTTGTAAAGACCTTTGGTTCTTTTATTAATAATTAGTATTATTTTATTTGGCCTTATTTTTTCTAATAAGATATTACAATTCTAATGTACATTTTACAAAATTTATTGAATAAATACGAAGATACAATAAAAAAATAAAATGAATTCAAGATGAGAAACTAAGAAGAATTATGTTTTTAAAGACCAAAAAAAACTAAGAATTTAGTTTTTGTTTCTTGCGATAAATATTTCAATCGAGCTTAACATTTTAGTCATAGTAAAATTAAAGTACATTTAATTTAATTTAAAATGTATCATTTGATAGTTTGTTACACCAACAAAAATGGTTTCATAGAATTTCACTTATGTTGCACTTCTACAAGTTTACCAATCAATACAAACATTAAGTACCTAAAATTTAAAAATTAACTCAAACAATTTATTTAAAGCACTTAGAGTTTATTATCAAAAAAATTAATAACATGGAAAGAGGTTAATAACACAATAATCTTTCTATTTTGATGATAATAAAAGCTTCAATAAAATTGATAAAAACAAAAATATTTAATACTAATATTTAATAATAAACACCCCTTACATTTATCTCATTATTTGATTAATGCTTCCCATAATTTATGATAATTTCTTTCAAATTATTTCAATTTCTATTCTTTTTTATTTTTTGTTACCACTTCAAATGACTTAATCTAAATTTTTTAAAATTATTAATAACACTAAAAGTTAATGAAATTTTTCAGAAATTATTGAATTACTTTATTTTTTCGAGAAACCACTTCGCTCCAATTACAATTTACAGAATACTCTAACTAACATAATTCTTCTCAAATTGATTTAATTTATTTTTTTGTAGCAATTATCTAAATAAATTATTTATGGATATTGTATTATGATTGATTCAAAATTTGTAAAAAAAGTTTAATTATTCTGATAGTTGGGTTACTCTTGCATTTGATAAATCATGCTTTAAATATTTAGTATTTTATTCTAGCATGCTAATTTAGTGTGAAACAACTTTACGTGAAAAGAACAAGTCGAGCTTTTTTAAAATGGTGAACTAGTAGCCTTCAAAGTATCTTGGAGCGTTCAGCAAGTTCCAAGAATTGAAGACATGTGCATCAGTTTTGATAAGATTTTTTACTATAAAATAGAATCTTAGTTTGTTGATTTTAAGACACTTTTTTATATTAATTTTAAATCTTATTAGGCATCTAAATTATTCAATCATCTTCTTAATTTAGCAAATATATAGGATTTGATTTTTTTAATATCTCAAAGTTCTTATTAGTTTAAATCTTACTTAAATTATTCATTGATTTAAGAAACATGATTCTATTTTTTAATAACTTTTTCTTTGGTTAAATCATACTCTTTTATTTTTGTCAAATTCTATGTTAGGTTGACTGTTAAACTTTAATTAAAAGAAAAGTTAACTCTATTTATTATTTCATAATTAAATACTAAAAAATTTATGCTACATCTTAATTATGCTAAAATGCAAAGTTCTCAGGCTGAGCTTAAGCCTAAGTAGCCATTTGTATCATTATTTTTTTAGTTAACTCATACTCTTATATTTTTGCCAAATTTTATATTAGGTTGATTATTAAACCTTAATTAAATAAAAAAAATTCTTTTAAAATTTTCATAATTATATAATAAAAAAATTAAGCTACATCTTAATCATGACAAAATATAGTGCTCTTGGCTTGAGCTAATGCTAAACTGGGGATTTACAAGTGTTGGGACCAGTGACTCAAACAAAATTAGGTTAGGGTAGTCTGCTGCGATCCTAAATCTCATTGGTGATTATAAGACAAAAATTGATATGTAATTTTGTAACCATATGAGGTAATCGGGTGATTAAATCGCAAGCGCACAATGGGGAGCTATCCCATTTTTGGATCACAAAATTGCGTCGTAGAAAGGCTTATAAAAAGCGCATCCCTTTCTTACTATGCAATGTGGGTCTAATCTTTCCTACTTGTCTTCTTCCAAAATTGAGAGTGCTTAGTATCATTCGATAGCTCATTTTTGTAATGGCACAAAGCAGATCACCCGTCCCTTTAAGTAGTGATCTTAATTGATCCAATGCTTAATTTGATAAGCTGATCAGTGGGTTACTACGTCATCCACTATAAGTGGATGAATCTTGCACAACATCAAATGGTCGTGAACTCGTTTGACTTCATTAGATGATTTTTCTTGTGAAAAATCTGTTCTTAAATCATGTGGCTTTATAGTTGATTAATCAAACAATCTTGGTTTATCTGACTTAATTGAAAGGTCCAAATCAAAACTATCTTAATCAAATTACTCATAACTCATTCACCTTTACAATGTTTAATTAGATGGTTGCAATATCCTTTGAGCCAATCCAATGACTCAAGTCAGTCTTGCCTAATGGCTAAATAACTTGTCATTATATATGTCATTAAAGTAGTGATTTAAGAATTTTGAGCCATTTGGAAAAATATTGTTTGGTAGTAGTCTTTCAAATGGCTTTTGCTTGATTTTTTTGTGGTTATGGCAAAACATGTTCTATAAATACCTAATTATTATGAATAAAATAACTATTGAATGTGAATAAGATTTGAACAACTCAAAGAAGGGTTGCATCATATTCTACCGATATTAGTTTGTTCTAGCAACACCCAAACACTAGAACTTGAAATTTTAAATTTTCTTAAGACAAATTCTTTTAAGCTTTTATATTCTCAATTCTTCGTATAATTTAAAGTTATTTTAGCCTTTTTATATTCAAAAATAAATATACAAAAATTTTTAAGTTTTGATTAAATTTTTTTATTGTTGTATTTGATTTTTCTATTTTAGTTGGGTGATTAAGTATTTGAGAAAGCCTAACTTCAATTTGATCTCCAAAAACACTAAGTTTGGGTTGAGCTCTTAAAAGCCTTGCATATTGTCATGGCCCCAAAAGGTAGTAAGTTACATGTGAATAGTAAAAAAAATTTCAAATAGTTTCGAGTTGATCATAATAAAAAATATTAAGTTATAACTCTTTTACTAGTAAAGTTTTTCTTAACCTCGGTTACGGGTGGATGTAGGTTCTAATTTGAATCGATGCTACTAATAATTTTTGTGCATATTACAACTTTTATAGTTTTTTCCTTGACCATAAAAATTATAAATTAATATATTTATAAATTAAAGTTTTCAACTAACATAAAATTATTTCTATAAAACATATTTGAAAAATAAGTGCACTTCTGATTAGAAAAAATAATTTAAAAATCTCACTTTTATAAGATTTGCATATTAATTTCCACTTTGATGATGAAAAAAAATTATATAACCAATCAAAATTTCGTATTTAAGTTAATCTTTATGATGGTACTAAATAGGTTTTAAAGTTTTAAGATTTTCTTTAATTACATCATTTTTCTCTATTTATTTTGTATGAATATTTTAAACTTCATTTCTCAAATCTTATTTATTATTTATTAATGCTCATATTAATGTTTTAGTTTAAATTTATTAATGAAAGTTTACAAGGATAATACTTCATTTTAATTATTACATTTGAGAAGTCAAGCTATTTTTGTTTTAACATATTTGTGTACAAGTATCCTACTATTCATTTCATCCTCAATGGAAAAGTTTGAAATTTTGATTAAATATTTGTTTTAATCTTACATGTATGTGATGTATGACCAAGTTGCATGCAATAGTGATATTTCATATGATTGTAGCATGTAGAGTTTCAATATGTATATGTAAATAAGATCATATAACATTTGTAACAAAAATTTCTCTGCTAATTAGTTTCTTTTTTGAAAATGATTAAGTAGAGTATTAGAATTTAAAATCACATGATTCCTTAAAGAATGACAAATGCTAATTAACATTCTGTTTTAAATCATGGGCCATTCACATTCTCGAAATACATGTCAAACTTTTCTCTAATTTTTTTAATAATGAATTAGATATTCATAAATTCTTTTTTCCAATTCTTTTATTTCTTATTAAACTTTTCGTATCTTTCGCAAACACAAAGTAATTGTTTAACTTTTTTTTTCATAGTTAGTTTTCTCTTTACTTCAAGATATACCCTCCTCTTTTCTTTCCCTAACCACAATGCAAAAGAGTCCTTCATTGTCTTCTACCTTTCCACTTGTTATAATCACTTTTCACTCATTCAAAGTTTTTTTCAATGTCTCCTTTTCTTCTTGTACTTTTTTATTTCATTCTTCTTAAATGATCCTTCATAAATCATCAAAAACACAAGGCAAATTTTATAAGCTATTTTAAAACTCATAATTCTATTAAATTAAGTAGTACTCAAAGTATAATTTTATTCAATTTAGTAGTAAAAAAATATCTTTTGAGATTTTATTAGTGGGACAACTAAAAGGATTTTGTATTTGATCTTACATTTCTCTACTAATGTGTTTTAAATAACTAGTTATCTTAGTTCTTAAATAGAGATAAAAATCACCAAAAAATAAGAAAAATAATCTAATTGTTCCAACTATTTTACTATATTTTAATAAAAAATTATCTTTTAAATAAAATGTCCTAGTAGCATAAAATAATGGCTAAATCAGCTATTGTGCTTGAGCTACTTGATCAAAATGATCTAGGAGTATTTGATCATGAAAACTGCATGATCAAAATGAATAAAATTTAGCTAGGGCTATTTAGAAACAGGACTTGATTATGGCCAGTTGACATGAATCCTGATCGAATGGAGGGATTTCTATATTATGTGTAGAATAGAGAAGACTGTGTTAATGTGAAATAACATGATCAAATGAAGGATATTATCTATTTTCGTAAAGGACTAGACAAGATGAGAATCATTTGCTCAAAAAATTAAGCAACCTAATAGTTTGGTTACTACCACAATTTAGAAGCATGATTCACAAAAAAGACTTTCTATTTCCCACATTTGGGGTTGGTTGCCCTTTAGTTCCCTTAGGACCAGTGATGCACTACATATTGTATAAGAGGATATAGTAGTAATAACTTGATCCAAGAACCTTATTAACTATTTTCATAGTACTAACTAGTACCTAACTAGTTGAGAGTTTGTGGACACGCATTCCCAACCCTTTGAAGACATCCAATAAGTTTTAGGTATTGTCAAGGCTATTGGTTCCAATTAATATAAATTAGCGTTATTTTTATTAATTAGTTATTATAATTATAATATACATTTTATCATTAGATTAGATTAAAAATAGATTTTTAAGATAGTTAAAGTATATAGATTATGTCATAAAGGATTGTAATGTTAGTGGTTACTTGCTCATTTAGTTCAAGATATGCAAAAGCATGATATTTTTGTTATTTTACTTAGAATTGGATTGCAATGAAAATAATTTTTTATTTTCTCACATCAAATAATTATTTAAGCCAAATTTTTGTTAGGGAGCATCTATTATTCTCACAAAAAATAATAGCTAAAAGGGTTAGATATCATCAAAAGGATAACCAACAAACTCTTGTTTTAAAAAACATTACTTCAATTAATATATGTAGATAATTAGAAGAATGTAATACCTTTTGTTATAGTGCAATATGATGCATTTTGAATAGAATTTCTTATTAACGAATAATATCATTGATATTTTTTTAAGAAGCTTTTACTTTCCTATTTTGAAAAAAATTTATTTGTTGTAGTTATTATCTAAATAAGTAAGCATAAGATTATTTGTTATGATTATGGTATCAAGCCAAAAGAGAAAACTTACTCTATATAATTTCCTAAAAATTGAATGTTTATGCAATAGTTTGGCTTAAATTGAATGTTTATGCAATAGTTTGGCTTTCATGCTAGTAATCAATTTAGATAATGGGTAATAAGCCGTGTTAGATTTTTAATATATGAAAATCATGTTTTCTTGTAGTTATTTTTGTATTTTTAACTTTCTTATTTATAATAACATAGTTTTTATACTTGTGTCTAATAATTTTTTTAAATAATAAAACATTTCCATTTACTATTTGCAAACGTTTTTCATTAATTACTCTTTATGTTTTGACTATTCTACACTTTTTGTGTTTGACAATATCTTTCCTTGCATTTTGAAAAACTATGCTAAATAATTTAAAGCTGATGTAAATTTGGTAGACCTCACTGTGTTCACTTCTATTTCCTGAAAAATTTTAATTACATTATTTCATAGAATATAATTTTTTCTTAACTTATGTTAGAATAGTAACGGACGTTCTTGTCGTACTAATGTATCTTATCATTTATTTAATATTTTTACTATAAAATTTCATTTTTATTTAAATATGGTATTTTCTATTCATTTTATGCCACTTCTATTTATTTTGGATAATTTATTCATAGAAGTTAATCATTTAAAATGTCAAAGAAATTTTAAATATTTTTTATTTATAATCTTTAACAATTTTTTAATATATTTGATATAGCAATTGCTTTTTTAATTAAACTATTTTTAAAAAAAATTTCATTATTTTGATTAATTGAAATGTTTAGCAAAAAATATAATTTTATGTCTACACTCATTGATTTTGATTAATATTGCTTTGCTCATTAAGCTTGGATTACACCAAGAGATGTTTTTCACAACTAAATACATACCTTTAATATTAAGGGATTTTTATTTTTTTAAGAAAAATTTAGGACTTATATTTAAGTAATAAATATTTGTTAAATTTTAATTGCGAGAAATTTATATTTTAACAAAGAAAAGATCATTTGTGTGAATTTTCATGGATTAATTTCATTATTGTAAATAAAAGATATGTTACTTTAAAACAAAATTGTATCACTAACAGACATAAAAAATAGTGACATACAATAATTAATCTCCTAAAAATTTTGCACAAAAAAAGTTCCCAAAAAGAAATTTTGTTATTGAAAAAAAAATCACAAATACTGTTGAAAAATATGAAGTAAAAACTAAGATCGTGATAGCTAAAAAATTGTACTAAAAAGTGCTTAATAAATGTGTCAACAAAAATAGTAATTATGAAAGGAAAAAATTGAAAATTATTTTTTTGGCAATTCAACTATAAATAATGTTTTATTAAAAAAGTTTAAATATAAGAAAGCAAAAAATGTCATTTTTAAACTATAATCACGAATAATATGTTGATGTAAACAAAGCAAGTTTAAAGCAACGTAATAAAGTATAGCTAGGAAGGCAATTATCAACCTATTGTCATTTTAGTTTGTATGATTAAAATTTTTTCCAAATATCAACCTTATTATCAACAAAAATTAAAAAAGCCAACATAGATGACAACAAATAAAATTGCAAAAACTTTGTAATTTCAAAAAATAAAAACTAACCAATGTAATCATTTTAATGAAAATTAAAAAAAATATGTATAAAAAATGTTAGTTAGATAATTAAAATATTTAAATATTGAAAATAAATTGGTTGATATGTTAATGACAAACATATTGCAAAAACTATTTTGAATTTTTTTTCCAAACAAAAATGTACCTAAAAATAATAAAGTAGAAAATTATCTTTGTAAAAAGAATTTAAGTTGTTCAAAGGAATTATTATTACAATTTAATAGTGTATTATATTACAAAATATTTTCAATTGTATTTTATATTAAAAACGGAATTGTAATAATTTGATTCAAAGATATTATGTTTTAAAAAATAATTCTAAAAAAATAATTATAATATGAAATAAATTGTTTTAACAAATATTTAAATATTCATATTTTTTTGATAATTTGATTCTTAAAAATAATGGTAGAAATATAAAAATATATCAAATTATTAAGATAATAAATAATCCTTAACATTTAAAATTAATTGGGTAACACGTTAAAATAAACTTTTATAAAAAATAAAGAGTGCTCAAAATAATTTTTTATTTTAAATAAGTTCCAAAAAAAATTCAATATAATTAAAAAACTCAAATGTTCAAAAGGAATTATGAAATATACAATAATAATATAAAATAATCGTTAAGATAACAAAATTAATAAATCATGCTAATATAAAAGTACTTATATGGTTTAGTAACGAAATATTTTATTAATAATCAAACATAAACAAATTATAATTAGCATGTCAAAAATTTCAATAAAATACAATCATAAAAGAAAATAATTACTATAGCAAATACTCATGTTGCTAAAAATTAATAGCATGATTTATTTACCACAACGTAATAAAAATTATAAAAAATTTATGAAAAAAAAATGAATAATTGGATAGAAAGAAAAAATGTTGACATTAGATTACATTGGATGACAAAAAAAGTAGTGAAAGATTAAAAAAAAAAATCAATATTTGTCGCATCTTTGACAATTCTTATGATACTTATTGAAAAGGCATGTTACTACATCCACTAGCCTTTCTTATGGTCTATCTTACATAATAATGGGCTTTTAGGAAATTACAAAATGATTAAGGAATATAATATTTTCATTAGCAATGAACTAGCCTTTTACATCAATAAAATATTTTCTTATTTTTTTAAAAAATAATCATAAATAATAATATTTATAATTCATCTAAAATGTTAAGTTTTTATGGTAATTAAAATATTTAAACTTAATAATTAGTTTTGATATTTTAAAAAGATATTTTAATAATCAAACATCAAAAATAAATTAAGAAAATAAAAAGTTATTAAAATTGTAAAAAACAGAGCATATAAGATTTTTCCTAAAGAATTAACGTTCAAAGCATTATGTACAACACTAATGTTATTATATGTAAATATGAACTTATTCAACTCAATATTGCATTTAATTAAAAAAAATAACAATAAAAAATCAATTAGATAATATAATGTCACATTTTTTAAATGTATTTGTGTAAGCATTCCAATTACAAAGAACTTATGTTGATAAAAGAAGGCATAAAAGAGAAAAAAATTTAAAATTCAGACATAATGACATAATTAATTAATTTTGCAAAATAAGTTTATTTAGTCAAAAAAATATTTTTAAAAAACACAAAATTGATTAATATGTTTAAATAATTAGAGACTACAAAAGTCTATTGTAAAATGAAGAGAAGTAATTAATTTTGAGAATTAAGAACATAAAAAATTATGTGTTTTTACTAGAAAACATTATCATACCGGGCCAATAACTTTAAAATTCTATTTAGGAAAATGAACTTTAAATATAAGAAGTAAACATTATTGAATAATGAAAAACTATTAAGACATTACATTAACAAAATAAAAAATAAAAAATAGATAATACATTAATATACATGAAAATATTTAAAATGTATTTTTAATGCTAAAAAGTATTTGTATAGTTAAAAAAATATATTAGCGAAATTCTAATTATGGTATAGTTCAATAAGAAATTTTTAACAATTTGAGGGATAGAAATTATGTAATTAAAAATAAGATATAAAAAGTATTAAATAAAAAATAATTATTATATTAAAATGTTATAATATATATCTCCAAAAAATACATATCGACACTTAAAAATTTAAGATGAAAGATGAAAACATATAGTTTACAGAATAATAAAATATTAAAAATATTTAGTGTATGAAATTTGTGAACACGATGTCCAAAAGAGGGGGTGAAATATACAAATTTAAATTTAATTAAAATTAACTCAGTTTTGGTGTGCCAATTCATGATATAAATATTTGTAAGATTCTCATAATTTCTAAAGACAAAATCAAAACAAACTTTAACAATTCAAAATAGATTTTTTTATACCAAATTAATTAATGCGACTCTAATAATCTTTTATTAATTTTAATTATTATTTCAAGAATGTAGTTTTAAAAAAACTTATATTGTTTTCACAAAATAATTTTTTTTTCTCAAAATCAATCAAATTAAAATCAAGTGCATCATAAAAGAAATCTCTTGGATGTCATGAACGTTATAATAAAAGCAATTTAAAAAGCCTTTTTCAACTTTGGTAAACCATTATCAGACAATATCAATATTCTTAAATAATAAATAAATTGAACAAAAACAAAGGGGCACAAAAGTTTTTAGGTGATTCAATAAAGCTAATGCTTGCATTTCTTTTAATCAACTAAAATAAGTTTCAATTAACAACACTTATTATTGTAGCTACTAGGAGCAAAACCTTAAAAAATACATAATTTTTGCTCTTGGCTATGTTGAATTAACTTCAAAAAAGAGTGTTCCTAGCGAAGGCCATTTAAAGGTACTTCACTCAACTCTAGTACTTCTTTTACAGTAGCCAGGTGCAAGTCAGGCCACTGAAAATACAGCAATATTGTTTACACAATTATTAAATACTTGAGAAAATAATACAACAAAATTTACATAATTAGTAAAAAAAATAATATGATACAACAATTAAATACTGTGAAAGAAAGTACCAAATTAATAAATTGAACTTCAAAGTAATAGAAAAGTTCATAAACAAGGTAAAATAGTAAATAAATTAGCAATCAAGCAATTAAGACAAACGATGATACCATAGTGAAAAACAATATCAACTATCTTTCTCTTGTTTTA
Organism: Vanilla planifolia; assembly: GCA_023846275.1. Taxonomy (NCBI): domain Eukaryota; kingdom Viridiplantae; phylum Streptophyta; class Magnoliopsida; order Asparagales; family Orchidaceae; genus Vanilla; species Vanilla planifolia. The sequence goes on along the minus strand of JAIUJO010000193.1, from coordinate 274,637 downwards.
CATATAACATTACTTAGTAACACATTCATTCTAATATTTTTCAAAAAAATTATTTATATTTATATGAATCAAACCAATATAGATAAATCAAGAAATTTAAACAATTAAAATTTATTTCTTAAAAGAATAAAAAAAATGCAATTATACTATGCCACTACAAGCTTTAAATCGTATATTTAATGTTGTTTAGTTCATGTCCTATCTAATCTTCCAATGGCTACATCGTATCTTATAACACATGCAATTATTTTGTATGATTATTTAAGATTATACACTTTAATACTCTTGTTAGGTAGCCATTTAGTGTCTAAAGGAATAAAATGCAAAAAGCATAGGTATTATGTAATTTTATTTCTTTCAAAAATTATAATTGTTGATAAATTTAAACCATTATATTCATAAATTAAATATTTATTAATACATATTTATATGCATGTAATATGTATGAAATGCATGCCTTAATTTCTCCCAAATTCAATATTCAAGAGCAATGTAATATAAGCACGTTTGTCATATCAACATGAAGGGATTATTTATAATTCTAATTAAAATAAAGTGCATTACTGAATTTAAGAGTGGGAATTAGTTCGTCAAGTGCTACACACGAGAAAAACTACTAGCACTCATGGTCTTGTACTCACAAGTGAGTTACATAATTACATACTTGGTCAAAGTATTTAATTAATTATTCAATTTTTTATTTTAAAGCACATGATACAAATATCACTTAAAAATGTAATTATAAACAAAAAATATGATTCATAAAAAAATTGTTTGATAATCAATTGTTCAATAGTTATAACTATTTGTGTTTCACTTGAGCAATTTTATTTTTCTTTATAAACATAATAATTACTAAAAAATTATTATAAAAGAGTTTTAAAATTAATGAAACTAACATTGACAAGTAATTGTAAGTAATAAAATCAGTTTAATAATAAGCATAGTTGAGTTTTTTTATAATTAAATGAAAAGTATTATAAGGATAATGGAATCAAGAAATATGAAAACCTAAATAACAAAAATGTAATATCATCATTGTTATAAACTATTTGAAATTTTTAAATATTTTCTAAGCATAATAACAATTTCTTGATGATAAAAAAAATGTTGCATTAGAGATTAAAAACTCAAATTAATAAGAATACAAAAATTATTAAGATATTAGAATGCTCAATGTAATGAATGCTATGTACAAAACATATTTATTAAAAATATTTTCAAGATGTAGTGTGCAACAAATTTACTAAACGAGATCATGAACTTAATATAAGTATCTATAATTTTAGAGCTTAAGTGCATAACTTGTGTGGGCACACGTTATATAGGTATAATACCTCTTTTAAGAGATTATAAATGCCAGAAGTGCACCTAAAGAATACCTAGCCATATGTGAGCATGCTTTTCCTTTTGTGCACCAAGATAACAAGGAGCATTTTGAAAATCAGAACATGGTTTAAATTAAGTATTTGGTCTTGGGTGGTTTTTCACTTTATTGTTGTACGCTTTTTATCCATTGCATGAACAATATTTGCCTTGTGTTATTTAATGAGATATTGTAATTAAAAATTCAGAGTTACTTTTCTTATTTTTTTATTTATTATTCAATATATATCTTTTTATTTCAATTTATAAAAATTGATGAAAACTTTTAAATTATATATAATATTTATAATTTCTACTTTAAAAAATTTGTTTTTGTATTATTTTGTTAAACATCTTTTCTTATCCTTACTTAATAATATTATTTTATGGATATTTTTTAATGCTTCAAATTTGAAAAATTACATATATTTTATCATGACTATTTTCTTAATGTTCCTATGTTTTCCTAAATTATGGAACCTTTTTTGATATGTCGAATATAACTTTTATTAAATCAATTATAAAATATTCAATAAAGCAAAAGATTTGAGATTTTTTAGTGTGTAATATTTTGTTAATTTCAAAGATGTCCTCATAATATCATGATAAGAGTATTGATTATTGGCTTTATTTTTTCACAATAATGGTTAACTTACTACTTATGCATATAGCTTATTTAAAAGGATTTTTAAAATACCCTAATTATTTATGAACCTTTTGTTGACATAATATTTGTGTTTGTTTTACATATTTATTCAATTGAAATACTTTTTTTTAATATATTGTAAGAACTAGTTAATGTTTTTGATATTTTATTTCCATTAAATAAGAAAACTTTTAAAATATTCTTCAATGATTGACTTTAAAATGCTCAAGCAAATGTTTTAATATATCAATAAAATGTTTTACTAAATATATGCTTGTTTTTAGTTAACATAGCAAACAAGTTCAAAATTAAAACATGGGTACTTTGTGATGTATCTAAAAATTCTAAGAAAATTAAAAAAGTGAAAAAATGTTACAATTAAATTTTATGATATTAAAATATTATAAAAAATATGTTGGTACAAACAAATGATCACAATCTAAGGAATAAAAATGTATAAAACTATTTAGACAAAACAAAAAATGAAATATGTAGATTTATTTTAATAACATGTCATAAAGTTGTTTAAAAAGCATAAAAAATTTTAGAAAAGTTATAAGATATCAAATGATTAATTTAAGAACAATTAAGATATCAAATGATTATTTTAATTACATTATGTTTATATCAACTATATAATAGTACCAGAAAAAAATAATGACATAAATATAATGAACATATAAATTATTTTGCACTTTTATGCAAAAGATTGACAAAAACATTTCTAAAAAATTTAATTTAACAAAGCAACACATTATAAAAAAATTAAAAAACAAAATTTTTAAAAAATAAAAATATCTGATAGTATAATGGAATGATAAAAATTTTTTTGAAAAATTTATACCATAATTATTAAGAAAACATTCTCGATCTGGTCTCCATGAAACTTTTGATAACAAAAAATAACCGAATTATTAATATTTTTAATTAAATCAGTAGTAAATAGATCGTATAAACATGTCACTTAAAGTAAATAATACCTTATAATTAATGATGTTTAGTTGGACATGTGGACGCTTATGACAACATTTATGGGCATATCCTTTTCTTAAAACATAATGCATAGTTTCGATAATTGGTTAAAAATCATTCAATATTTGGTATTTATCATTATAAGAAAGTTATCTTTTTTATCAGAAGATTTTTTATTTGAAGTTCAAAATATTTTTTAAATTTTTATTTATAAAAACATATTTTATATGCAAATTGTGAAATTTTTTTACTTAGTAAAATTATTCTAATTTTCTACGATTTTTTTACAAAATTTTGCAAATTATTTCCAAGATTATATGCATTTTATAGTTTTTCTTTACTTTCTTATTTTTATTTAGTTATTTCATTTTCACATTATGTAACACAAGATTTTTTATTTCAAAATAAATCAAAGTGATGTTATTAGCAATTTGGAAATAATATAAATTTTTAATTATGTGATTCATTTTCTTACATTAAATTTTTATTTTTTTAAATATATATTTCATTGTCCATAGTGGCATACCAAGTTTTAGATATGTTACAAAATTAATATTTTTAACAGTTCAATTGTTCAATATTTTAAATTATTGGAAATAAAAATTTGATTTTTTTTCATAATTTTGATTCATTTAAATAGTACATTATAAAAATATCTCTTATTTTTCAAAATAATATTTTAACATATATTTGTTTCTATATAAAGCTTAATTCAATTTGTGCCACAATCTATGTGTATTGTTGTAATTGCAGAAATCCTTAAACACATTAAACATTTAGTTATATTTATGCTCATAATAACTTCCTATTTTTATTTCAATATTAATAGCAGTTATAGAATAATTTTTTTAGCAAATTATAAAGAATGCTATAGGAACTTTAATTCTCTATTTCATTTTTTAAAAATAAATTATAAATATTCAAATTTTTCTAAAAAAAATAAATAATAAAAATAAGTAGATAATTTTGTTAATAGAATATTTATAATAATATTAAAATAATTTTTGAGTAATATATTTTTTAAAATTTTAAAAAAATTAAAAATAATGTGGAAATTCTTCATGAGCCATCTTTTTTTATGCTTTGAGGGGTTGAAGTGACATGTGAACTACATCATTCACGAATGAATACTTTGTCTAATAAGTCTTCGACTTGTTAGATGAATTCTTGATGCTTAGAAGATTTTATCCAATGATGCGACAAATTTTGTATACGTCTACAACATATTTGATCTCACGAAGTGGTAGCAAACCTTTGGCTTTCATAGTACAAATTTTATGGAAGACTAATAAAATTGATTTTATTGTTAGAGTCATTGTAATATGAGGTACTAATATGGCTGAAATAAAATTTTTATTAACAAATTCTTGATCTATTTGATCATAAAACATAAATAAGATTTTCTTATTTGGAGTGGTAGGTGGTTTCTTTTAATAGGTTTGATATTCTCTATAGATGTTGATGTGTGTGGCTTAAATGTTTGCCAATTATGTGTTAGATTGTAGGAATAGGCATTGCATGAAAGAAGGACATTATGGTTAATATAACAAGGGTCATCACAAGAAAATATTTTCTTTTGGTATAGAAAAATCGTCACATAAAATCTCTTTGAAAGTTTTGGCAAATTTAAGTGGTATAGTTCTTTATTAGTGATTTAAATGGATATTTTTTTAAAAAAAAATAATGAATGGATTCGAGTGATCAGTGGTCTCACGAATGTTGCTTGCTAAACCATTTGTCAAAATGCCACTGATTGTAACGCTACCATATGTAAAGAACTTCCAAACCTTTTCTCCAAACTTGAGAAAGGTATGGAAAGAGATGGCACATCTACAATCCTCAGTTCTCTTAGGTTGGGTACACGTTTGTCTCGTAACTATAATGTCCTATTGTCGTCAATGGCTTAATTTGAGTAGTCATCCCTAGGTGGGAATAAGAAGCATATTCTTTTATTTCTCATTCTTAGTATTAAATTAGCCAAATACATCTTTTGTGATGCATCTTATTGTGTGTGTCCAAAATAATTAATTTGAATTCAACTTGGATTCTTCCTTTTTCATTTTTTATCAATTATGAACGAAATAAAAGGGTTTCAAATTCTATTTAAGTATTAAATGACTTCAATGAAATGATTGGGATGGAATCAGAAGTAACCGAGATAGTGTGGTAAAGAGAGCTATATATAGCTCTCTTTACCACACTATACTTTCGATCACACAATAGATTTGAGTATTGTATTCATCTTCCTATTCTTTATTCTTAAAAGAAAGTTTTCTTGTATACAAAAAACAGAAAAACACTTTTTCTCATCTACTTAATACCTTTCTTTATACTTTGACTTAAATATTAGAAATTATATATCTGTTCTTTTTTAAACTGTAAAGTACTCGTAAAGTACTCCATTCCAATTATTACACTATTATATCACTTCACCTTTTACCTTGGGGACAAGTTACCTTAGGTAACTAATAAATAGATTTGTTTGTTTTGAAAGTGTGTTTAAGGATAGGGATTGGTATGGGATGTATTGGTACATGACTTCTACATTATCTAACTTAGGTGAATTAAACGTTTAACATAGTTGATGGTTCAACTCATTTGGTTAGATAAATCTTTTATTGGTGCCAAACTCATTAACAAATATGTCAATCTCTTCCAAGTTCTTAATTATATGCCTAAAGAGTTCCGTGAGCATATATTCTCTATGCCTACCCCAAAATTAAGAAAAGGTGATCAAAGGGTCTTCATTAAGACCACAACATAAGTGATTCTCATTAGAATAAGTAATGTACTCATTAACATATTTTCTTTTTATGTTAGGAAAGTTGTTGGTCATGTAATTAGTTCTCTTATTAGAGTCATATGTATTTTTATGAGTGGTGATCCCCTTGTTAATAATGGGCTTCTACGGTTTCCATTTATGAATCAATTTTGTTGGGAAGCTTCATTCAGGAAAACCACACCTTTGTGTTTCATCAAGTCGAAACCATTAGTAGCAACATTCTATGGAAACATTCCACTCTATGTAGTTTTTGGGGTTTATGATACATTCAAAGATGAAAATGTCATATTTTATGGACTTCATGAATTTTGAATCATCATTTCTTAGTATCAACTCAAGAAAGTGCTATTGATTATAAGAAGTACTTTATTAAGGTGTTTGGGAATGTAAGGTTTGAAAAAGGTAGGCTTATTTTGATCTTCTTCTAAAGCAATCCTTAAACCATATTCCTTTTACTTGGCTTCAGTAGATTATATTCTAATTAAGAGAACATGGATGGTCATTTGTAATTGGTTGTTATGTGGGTGATCCATGTTGTAAGTTCTATGCCGTATCATGTGCATATATTGTATCTATTAGAAAAATGAAAGAAAAACCCCACCCTTAAGCTTTCTCTCTTCTTTTCAAATTTGGTGCCATCAAAAGAAAATTCAAAAAACAGCTTAGTTTAGCTTTAATTCTTTTATCAACATTATAAACATTGGCATAATCAAGCTCTAAAGCAAGGTTTGATTCTTTTGAAGATACCTCAAAAGGCAACACGTACAAGACAACTGTCTAGTGAAACTTTAGGGAAGTGGGAACCAAGAACAACGTAGGGGGCATTCCATATGTTAAGCTTACAACCATGTTAATAACACAAAGAAATGGTATTTTGAATAGTCTTTGACAAAACTAATTTTGTGATATTTAAATAAAAAAATAATTAAAAAATATTAGTAAGCATTATGGAAAGCCCAGAGTAATGAATTAACTTACACACTAAGCTTGTTCAAACACTTTAAAAAATACAATTAAGAATAAGGAGGAAGGCAACTACAAACAGAAGTGGAAATCTAAGAAAACTTCACATGATGAAGTGAAAGGAGAAGCATAGTGTAGGGATGTAACATAATAAAAAGGAATTAATGAAGTGAAAGAAACATCAAAGTAAAAGGAACCATTATTTAGTAGTGATAAGGTGTTGTAATAGGGTTGTAGGTAGCAACTTTTGGAGAAAGATTCAATACATTATAGTACTCGTTATGATTAATCATAGACCTCAATAAGACAAAATGTAAAAAATTGACTTTTAGACATGCAAGGATCATCTTTTTCAAAGGGTATATGATGCAGAGTAGATTTGAAGTTCAACTAAACTCTAAATTAAAGCCTACAATACTAAAGCTGTTAATAGATTATTAAAAAATATAAAAAAAATATTATGTAATAATCAGGATTAGGTGATATGTGTGATATTTTAAAACTTTTTAAAGATTGATATCCCAAAACTGTAGCATAGATCATTAAATTGAGTGATAGGCAAATCCTTAAAAACAAAGCACAAAATCCTACAGAGGAGCTTTTTATCAAATCTAATTTCATACATGTAAATTAGATAACTTAGACAAACATTATGTGAAGCACACTAATAAAAAATGTAACTTTAACTTAAGATTGTTACCTAAAAACTAAAAGTTATTAAAAGTTTAAACCTTTAGATAATGATGTGAATAATTGTAGAACTGAGAATTTATTTGATTATTGACTATCTTGATTGAAGGTCTCTCATCTTTGATCAATGTCCCTCACAAGAGATTTGATTATTGGTTCTCTTGGTGGAAAGTCTTTTTGCCTTTAATCCTTGTGTCTTATGAATGAAATTGGAATCTCTCCAATTAGGGTGGAGATTACACACTTTGTTCATAAAGGTGGAAGCACACAAACAAAATAAATTCCCGTTTATGATTTTTTTAATATGGTGAATATCTCTATTTATAAAGTTTTTTAAATATTCATCACTAATATAAAAATAATTAAAAAATTATAAAGAAAATTATGAAATTAATTGAATTAAACATTTCTCGAATAAATTATAAGTCTAAGGGGACCATAATGGCAGGTGGTGAAAAGGCCTAGTGAAATCAGTGTAGTGGGTGCAGAGGTCTAAACATGTTTTTTTTCAGTTTTCGATAGACTTGGGTCATGCAAAAAGAGTAGGTTGGTTGGACTAGAGGTTTGGCGTGGGTTGTTGCAGGTTGATGTAGGTCAAACATTAGTAAACCAATGTTCGACTTTAAATTAAAGTGACACGGGAGTGCGAGTCGACTGTAGGGGTGAAAGTGGGTGCTAACAGTGGCAGACAACATTGAGGACAACAAAAAAGACAAATGTTGGTAAACAACAAAATTAAAAACATAAATTTAATTTTAAGTATTTTTTAAAATAATTTTCAACTAAAATTTTCATCAATGAACTTGTGAAACTAGTGTGACACAAGCAAATGCATATTTGCAAACTATTTTTAGACGCTTCTAGATCATCCTCCCTAGGTGAAAGAGAGCTTGCTCGATCATATCAGGGTGATAGATACAATAGTTTTCTAATTTGTACTGTGTGATATTGTGTAGGATATCATAGGTTATCCAAGAATTCTTGATCAGAGGGTTGCCTTTATTACAAATTAAATACTTCCTATCTTTATAATTTTTGACAAAAATTATCTTATTATCTATAATTTTTCACATATTATCCTTATTTGTTGTGAAGGCTAAATCCTTAATGTTAAAGGTTGCACCAATCCTATACTCTTCTAACAAATCCAATACATGTATCAGTAACTAGTTTTTGAATAATCCTAAAAGGTTCAGCACCATGTGCTTGTAATTCTTGTAAACTCCAAGAAGAAATTATTTTGGTCTAACTCTAATTATAATGTAGTCACTTTCATGAAAAATTATAATATTTCTTTGAGTATTTGTTAGTTTCACATATCCTTTATTATTTAGATTGATTTTTTAGATATTATGTTATGAGATGTAAAACTAAAAATAAAAATAAAAGTTTGAAAGTCCACTAATAAAGGAATAAGATTAATGAAAGATATTGTCTTACAATCATGAGCATATGTAATATGTGATGGGATTGGTAAGGTCCCAGCACACTCCTTAATTACAGGAAACAAAAATATGTCTCTTTGATCAAGGATCTTCCAAACTTGGGTAATGTGGTCCAGCTTAAATTCTATTATTCACTTTTCTTTATTCGTGGGCCAAGAATTTCCTAAAAATTTGTTAAGCTTAATTGATTGAGGTCTCAATTAAGATAGAAAGGGTATAATGTGATTATCTTTTCTTTATAAACTAAAGAACAAATGTTAGTCTAACACTTCAAAGTCATGTCCTTATAAAAATCCATGATCTTTGGAAGATAACATGACTTACTTGCATTGGTACATCAACACATAAAATTTAGTATTTATATCTACCCAATTTTAAGGGTGCATAATATAATTGCTTAATAAGTATAAAGGTCTTATCTATCCAAGATACAAAGTAGGGGTTTGCATATTTCCATAAAGAGGCTTTTATTTGTATAGTGGAATTAGGGGATATTCCTTAATTTTGATGGTTGTGCTAAAGATATTGGTGCACCTCTTGTCATCTTATTATTATGGAGTTGTAGGGATGCATTTTACTATTAAATTTTTTATGTTTTCTAATTCTTACACAATTTTCTCATCACGTATTATGTTTTTCTAATCTTCTAAGTTTTTTATTCATTAACACTTTTTTAGGTTCATAGTCATGGATCTCTTTAGTTAATTTGTAAATACAAGTCCCTTTTCATTGCACATAAAATAGGCAATTCTATACTATGTGAGTTCGCTTAAAGATGGTTGTGAAGGAGAGCATAACAATATTAGTTTGGGAGGTTTGTAACTACGACGGATGCAGTAGATGAAGTGTGAGTATGAGTGTGTTGCCAAATATTGGTGAGGGCCTTTACATAGTTTTAATCGTCATTTAATTTAAAATAAGATGATCTAATTTTTTCTGACAATTTTAGTTATGCAATAAACTTTCTTCAAATTGGTAACATTTCTCAAGTTAAGCTCAGCATGTATGTATTGCTTTAAATCTACCCTAAAATGGAATAGTCCTATATGCTCGGATTCATCTATATCACATTATAGTTTATAATCCTCAAATTTGTTGTTGTACTTCTTAATAAATCTACCACCGTCTGAAAAACTTTGACATTTATCTAACATTTTGACACTATCAGCTATCGGAACAAACCTATTGTACAACCTTACCTTAAGATTTCTCTTAGTTTGGGGTAGTTATTCATCATTGACAGCATTCTCAATCTATGTTTCTAATAAATCGACGAGTAGTATCGATGAGTTGTCTTAATAAACTAATATTTTTTTACTTATTTAATATCAATTGAAGTAATCATCTGCACTAGTTAGGCAATTAATGTAATTGTTAGAATCATAACTACCACAAGAACATTAGGGCAACCAATTTCACATTAGGGATGTGCTCTTTATCTCGATTCCTCTTGAGTCTTTCATACTTAGTAGATATATCTATTTCATCATTTTGGTTTGACTGATCTGAATGTTTATTTCTTCTTCTATGATCATGATCTCTTCTATGGATATCTTGATCAGAGTCATTAAAAGGTTCATCATGTCTTCCATAGTTTACAAGATTTCTTTCTTCTAAATAATTATGTGCCACACTTTTGATTATCTCTTTCTCTTTTAGAATTTTAATTACCTTATTCTTTTAGGAGGATTTTACTAACCATTTGGATGAGTTAGGCTTTTGAATGAGATATTTCTAGTATGGGATACTGGTTTAAATTTTGTTATTAACATTTAACTAATTCTTTATTTTGATTTGCTATTTAATAAGACCAAGTATATCTCATAATCATTCAAAGATTTGTAATACAAGGAATATCAAGGAAAGAAAATAACTTGGCATATCTTTCTTTTTCTTTCTTTAATAAAAATATACAAAAGCAAAGTAATCACAGATATAAACTAGCAAAGTTGAGATGGGATATGCTTCTTGGAAAATAGGAAATGATCAAGGTCCTTGGTTTTGCCAAAGCACCTCTTAGATAGAATTAGATAGTTCCCAGGAAAGATAGTGTCGTGTCTTGTCATTGCTTTTGTGTCACATCCTAAAAATAATTTTACCCAAAAACACTAAGTGTTTCTTAATTGATAAACTAAGTAAAAAAGAAAAAAATTAATAGAAATTGTTTTTACATAAAAATATTTTTTAATTTTTGAAGTAGATATAAAGAAATTTTTTTAATGAAAAAAAAACATTTTTAATTTTACAAAATTAGTTGAAAACCAAAGTTAATGTATTAAGTAGAAGATTTTTCTAGCAGGAAAACTAGTATAATACCAAAGTTCAATGCACTAAATAAAATAAAAAATGTTTCTAGTAGAAAATTATAGTCTTTTATACGAAAGTTGTTGCAAGACATATTTAAACTTCTATCAAGGTCTAAATTGGACTCTACAATATTGAAGATACTTAAAAGATTATAAGGAATATAGAAAAGGTATTGTTTAACAATTAGGATACGATGACATATGTGGTATTTAAGAACTATTCAAAGATTGGCATTTTAAATTTGTGGCATAGATTATTGAGTTAAGTTGACTACTCCTTAAGAATTAAGCATAAAATCTAACAAAAATAATGTTTTAACATATAATTTTAGACATATATGATAATTAATTTAGACCAACACCATGTGAAATACTATAACTAAAAAAAGTAACTTTACTATTACATTATAATCTAAAAAATAAATGTTACTAAAAGATTAAACCTTTTGATTTTTATGTGAATGTTAGGAGAAAAGGAAGTTTATTTGGTTATCAACTCTCTTATTGGATGGTCTCATACCTTCAATCCTTGTCTTTTGCATGAGATTTGGTTGTTGTCTCTACTGATGGAAGGACTCTTACCTTCAATCCTTATCTCTCACATGAAAAATTGCAATCTCTTCAACTACCAATAGGTGTACACACTACGTTCACAAATGTCCAAGCACATAAATAAACTAAATTTAATTTCATTATTTTTTTCTAATATAGGAAAAAATTTTATTTATCAGGATTTTTAAATAATAATCACTAATTTGAAACAAATAAAAAGCAATAAAAAAAAGAAATAAATTAATTGAATTAAGTAGTTCACAAATAAATTCTAAGTTTTGTGTAACGATAATCGTGGGTGGCAAAATGATGGGAGGAAAAACAGCAACGTGAAATCAATAATGTGTCAATGGAGGTCTAAACGCGTCTGTTCTAGGAGGCACAGGTTAGGCGAAAAAAAAGTGTTGGTAGGATTTGTGGGACTGGCGAGTTGGCATGGGTCATCGTTGGTTAGTCCAAAACGAGTTGATGATAGTCGAAAGCTAGTTAATCAGTGTTCTTGAGTCAATAGATGACATTGCTGAGGGCAGCAAATGTTGGCAGATGGTGAAAGTGGTAAAATCAATAAAAAATTTAGTTTACCTATTTTTTAAAATAATTTTGAAATACATTTTGTACTAGTGGACTTGGGAAACAATTACAACACTTCCAAATGTGTGTTTGTATGCTAATTTTAAACGCGTTTGTGTTAGTGTACCTCATATTTTATAAAGTGACTATGCAAAAAATAATATAAAAATACAAAATTTATCCTAAAAGGCTGTTACCAAAAAATAATTTGAAAACTAACATTTTAGTTTTGAATATCTATTTTCAAAAAAGTCATTTCTAAAGCATTGGTCAAAATTTTTTTTTGGGTCCACCCAAATAGTTGCAAAATAGCTTTCTAAGAAACTATATTTTTAGTTCATTATTAGGTAAGTTTGCACGAGCATTGCAAGTGATATTCAGATTGGAAATTGATGGATTTGTTTAGTGTGATGCTATGCCAACTCTAGTGTTGTATGTTAGACCTAAGTTTGTGTATTGTGGATCGAGTCGTAGTGTCGATGAAATGTTTGTGGCACCTCTGTTATATCTGAGTTAGTGCAACATAGATCATTTCAATGGGTCGACATGCCAACAATAGTGTCATGGACCAGATCTAGCTCAACGCATGGCTGAATGTGATGGTAGGTTAGCATAGTTTGGTGGATCTGAGTTTGTTTGAGGGGTTTTGTATGCTATGTTTCTTTGTGTTGGATTGCACAAATAAACTAGTTGTAGTAAATCTAGATGTGTTTGTAGGTCATATGAACTTGTTATCTAGATTAGACCTAGAAGCTCTATTCATTGATCTATTTAGGCAAACTTGGTCCACGTAATCCTTACGGTGCAGTTAGGCTAATAGTGAGCAATATAAGAAGGTATTGGCAAAAATTGGCTCAATAAGCCATTTTTTGGGTCTTTTTTCCTTCTTGGTATGAAGTTTGAGCAAATTATAAATGTTTAGGGTCTATCTTAACATTTTATAAGAAGAATAGAAATATTAATTGTTTAAAAGTTTGACAAATGTTTTATTGGTATCTTGGCATCAAAAATTCTAATTCCTGTCCCGACAAGGTGTCCTACAAAAGATTTGTTTCTTTGATTGTCTCACAATAGCTATATCTTTTAGGAAAAAAATGTGCTTTTTATGTTCTAAAGTTCCTACTTTACATGTTTTAAAAGCTTAGTAAACTATTTATGATAATAATTGGTGGTCCTAAATAACCGAACTTGTACTAACACTTGTTATCAAATTCTTGGAAGTGAAAAAAGAAAAGAACTATACTAGTATTGAAAACACACCTAGAAATTTTTGACGGATTAGTTTCTACCGAAGTGAACCATTGCCACATCAACTTCAAAGAACATCATAGACCTTTTTCCTAAGGTAGAAACACAAGCTCACTTTGAGTATTTTTCTCTTAATGCAAGTCCACAACTCCTATTTTTTGCTAATTGAAACATAATTCAAGTTTGTCTCTTGTTATGCTAATGCCAACCTTTGTTGGAACTTTGTGCGTTAAACTCAACATTCGCAAAAGCGGATACTTTTGTAAATAAAACCTAATCAAGTTTTAATTCTGAAAAACAACTCTCTTTGCTTATTTTGGTAAAAAGTGGCTCATGTGTGGAACTTATGGAAATAAAAAAGCATTCCCACAATCTTGTTGATGCTTGAGGTTGATGAGGAAATTATGTACAACAATGTACATTACTTCTTCAATAAAACTTCCAATAAGTGCATGTAAACTTTTGAGGTTTGGAAGTGTTTTGAAATTTTTTAATACGATGAAATTAGTTTACTAATGGAATAATGCAATTTGATTGCATTAAAAAATTTTAGGAAGCAATATTTCCAAAATTTTCCATTTAACTTTACATCTAAAAACTTTAGAATAGCCATGCATTCATAAAATTAATTTAATCCTTTGCAAATGTGAACTTACTATTAAACTTTCATTAAAATGGTTAGGAGTCCCCTATGAACATCAACAAATTATCACTAATGGCTATGCAAATTTATCATTAAACTAATTGATCCTACTGACTAATGATTAGTAATTTCTAGTGAACTAGATGTACTTTATGTTAGGAGTATTTACTATATCCATTTGTCTTGTTTCTGTACATTGTTCTTAACATTACACACATATGTAGTAACATGCTATCATTTTTTTGTGTTGTAGGTGTGTAGTTTTATTAGACCAAGTGTTGTTTTATTCTACACAAGGTCTACAAACATCTATTGGGTATACCTTGGATTTGTGCTTCTTTAACAAATACTAGAAGCACCTTAGATGTGCATGTATTGTAAATTTTCTTCAAGTGTATGCATGTAGCCATTGTACTCGTTATATTTTTAAAACATTTTCAAGCCATTTTAAGAGTGAGGCATCGATACATTCAAATGACGTCTTTTGACATATTTTCAAAAATATAATGCATGCAAAAATTGAATCACAAGAGCTCAATTTTTGTAAATATCCACAAGTAAAAGTTTTCCCAAAATTGGTCTTGATTCTTTGACACTCGAAGGATCTTTCATTTTTGCATGCCTTCATGTCCTTCATAACTTCATTTTCTATTTGACATTTGATGTCAACATTGTGGAGCTCTAGTTTGCACGTAGAAGTAAATAGTGGAGGGCATACACTACATTTCCTTCCGATATCCTTTTTCATTTCTTATTGTTTATGGAATTAGAGCTAAATTCAATTCTAACTACAAGATTCTTATCAAATTTATCTTTCCTATTAATTGTTTTCTTATCAAAGACAATTTTGTGTTATTCAAATGACCATGATTATCCACACCCACTACTTTTTGCATTGTCACACTTGGTGGCATTTTCCATATTTTTAGCAATTTTTTCTGACTCTCATCATGGTTATGAATCATTGCATTTTGCATTACATATATGATGTCAGGACATTGTTATGAGCTTTTCTCAAATTATTCTTAATCAACAGTACTTCAGCAACCTCACTCATGGCCTTGCTATCTTTCTATGTGGAATAATATTATTATGCATCACATCCACCAAGTAGCTTACAAGAGAGTAATAGTTGCAAATGACTTGTATCCTTTACCACCAAAATAATGAATTTCTTTGAAAAGTAATTACATTTAACTACTTCAACATAAAATGAAATTAAAAATGGCTTATCAAAGGAGAAATCCGCTTTTTAAATTATTTCTAGCTTAGTTTGAAAACAAGTTTTCAAATAATTTATCATTAAAATTTTTCATTATTTTGATGTAATTCTTTTGCAACTAGTGGCTTGCTTTTTATTTTGCATTATGTTTGTTAAGATTAGATTTATATTTATATTTGTCAAATTAGGCAGCAAATGCTTATGTATTTTAGTGTTATCTTATGTAAACTTATCATTCTTGAAAAAAACAATCCCTTTCATTCAATATCATAAGCTTTATCATCTATAATTATGTTTTAGTTACATGCTTTTTAATTACACTTAAACCATAAAATGATTCGTGTTACGCATTTGCTGTATTATATTACTTAATCCACTATCAAAATCCATTTGATTTTTATGTGAAAACTCTTAATATGTTTAATATTAAAATTTTTTGGAGAAGCTATAAATTTTATTAATGAGAACATTATTATTTGTTAGGGATTATCATGGTTATGTACATCTACAATATTAATCATTTTGCCCTTCTTTTACCCATGTTGATGAACTTTGATAAATCTATTCAACTTAAAGACACTCAAACATACTGTAATGTTATGAACCTTGAAAAGTTTTACTTAATATTTTTCTTGACTAATTTATAGGGCAGCCTTTATATTAACTTGGAAGAACTTAGTATTGTGAGTAGGTGCTTGACACTTTGATTAAGTAATTTCTATGACTTAAAATATTAATCTTTTCCTAAACACCTCATGTTTACATTTCATCGATGATAACCAATTAAGTGAAGTTTTTACCTTCTTTGATACAAATGCAAATTTGAAGAACCTTAAAAAATTCAGCCACTTAAATCAACTCTAAATAAAACTTATCAATATCTTAATAATGTCCTCCTAATTTTACTTTTTATTGTAGTAATAAACTTTTAAGTACTACCTCTCTGAAACACATACTTCAGAGTTTATCTATTTTAAGGCTATTCTAAATAAGGCATTGGAAGATAAATAAGTTTAATTTGTGTTCCAAAAATTTTCTTGTCTCTAATTTAGATATAAAACTAATCATAAAAGTTTATTTGCATATGTATAATATTTATTTGGATAACATGATTAGTCATAAAAATTTAACCTTGTAGTTTGTTTAACTAATATAAAAAAAATTGTAATAGAGAACTTACTAACGATCATATAGGGATTATTTTTTCATTATTTCAATTGTATAATTTACTTTTTTACAATGGTTTAAGTATAACGAAAGATTTTTATACATGGCAATTAGTCTTTTGATAGATGGATTCCTATTACAAATAATTTAAATACCTTCACTTATGAAAATATGAAATTGGAATTGTAATATTTGATTTCTCCATCTTTGAGATTTCAAATCCAAGCATGTAATTATAGTGGAGAGCATATATTGGCCTCACTTCATTTTGCTTTTATTCTTCATCCACTTTTCTTCATCTTTGTGGCATAAAGAAAAGACCTAAGTCTCGTTGTCAAATTCCCATCGTACTTTCTTCGTCCATCATTCTTGTTCTATTTTTTATTTGTAATAAAATATTTAACATATGGTTATGTATTGTATGTGTTTTTAATTAATATGATATCAAATTATTGTTGATAAATTAGATTTTTTTTATTCTCATTATTTTTTGTTTAAATTTTTGTAATTTTTTTTCTAACGTAAGTGTTTTATTTTGTGATAAATTTTACGATATTATTTTACTATTGCTAACTTTTTGTAGCATCTACTTTTTTTATTTTTTGACTCCTAGAAAGCATTAGTCTCACCTTTTCTTCATAAAAGATGCTTTCTTGACACATTATATTAATGTTGTGGTATGAATATTTTTGTAATATTATCTATTTTCTTTTCTTTATTGTTTTAATTTTCTTTAATTCTTTTTCCTTTTTTTAACTTATTTATTATGTTCGCAATTATATGGCAATTTGTTTTTATATGTTTTATAATTTTAATGCCATATATGTTTAATAACTTATATAATTTTTAGTTTTTACAGTTTTTAAGGCTTTCAATTTTCGTAATTTTAATAATAAATTTCTTTTTTTAGTTTTTTTGTAAAAACAATTTTACAATTTATTTATAATTTTGAATAGTTCACACATTTTGGTAACACAACAATTTTATTCTTTGCTTGATAAATCTCTTTATATTCTAACAATCAAGGGCTTTCCTTACTTGCAATATAAATAATTAAAAAATTAAATATATCAATTTCTAGAAACATTTATTTATATTAATGATGTTCTGTTAATTTTATTTAAGCTATATTTTCTTTTCTTTTACATAATTAATACTTTCAAAATAAAAAAATGATTATTAATTAATAAACTATAAAACCGTATTTGGTATTTTTAATATTTTATTTTGTTTTTCAATTAAAATAAACAATATTTTATATTTATCAAAATCATAAAATTGTGAAAAACATTATGATTGAAAGATTTTTAAAATATTAAAATTAATTCCTAATATCTAAAGCAAATGATCTTTTAATAAAAAATTTTAGGAAAATATACTAATGCAATCAATGATTTACATTCTATATTTAAGAAAGTTAAATGAATATGTTATGATAATAATTGTAATCCTTGCATATAAGTACAAATTTATGACAAAACTCATAGATGTATTATATATTTGCTAAAATATTGGTGCAAGTAAATAGAGTTATCAAAATATTATGAAGATAATCCAATTTTGTATATTTACTATACTTTAAAAATTATGTTGCAAAGGTCTAAAATTTTAAAATGTTACTAAAAAAATAAATGAAATATAAATTAAAAATATTTCATGAGGGAACAAGTGAAAACATAATTGAATAATAAAGGAAGAATGTTCTATGAAAAAAATACTAAACATATTAAATGATAGATAGGTGTAGAAGATAGTAAATTAAATATCGTAATAAGAAAATATATATGGAATGCCATTTCAGTAAAAATTTTTTGAAGAAAAGAATGGCAAATCATTACGAAATAAGAGGACCTATATTTTTAAACAATATAAATTATATATTAAAAAATTATTTATGTAATTAAAGGTTGACAACAAAAATTCAAAATACTATAATCCAAAAACTTCTTAATGAATAAAAAAAATTATAATTTTCAAAACTTTAGGAAATGTGATTAATGTAAATTTCGAAAAAGATAGTAAGATCATAATTGAATATTGTCGATAAATGTAAAATATTTAGAATATAGAAAACTACTGTCAATAAAGTGTAATAAAAATTGTAAGATTAATTACAAATTATTTTTCATTTTATGAGATTAAAAAGAATAGAGAAAAACAGTCATAGTAAGCAATTTTCAAGCATTCGAAACAACATTGATAATATCTAAAGAAAATAATATACTATAATATACCTTTTTATAATAAATATTTCAATTTTATTTTAACTTTTCCAATATAAAAAAGTGAAACTTAAAATATTTCATAATATTTATATATGTTCCAAAACGTTAATTTTTTCTTTATATTTATATAATGAATATTAAGAAATTAATGCATTTTTTCATGAACATCGTTTTACAAGAAAGAATGTCATAGATTTTAAATAATTTATCACACGAAAAATAATTATTTAAAAACATAACTTTCATAAGCTTGTAAAAATATAAAAACATATAATGTACCAGTATCCTATAAAAGTACTATAAGTGTTTCAAATGTTTACAAACATAGCAAAGCAATTCCTAAAGAAAACAAGTAACAAAAATTTCTCATTGGAAATAAAAAATAAAAGAATTGATAAATAATTTAAAATCAATAATTCAGCAAAGTACTTGACGACATATAATCTATACGTATAATATTATTGATCCATATTTATTTTTAGCAAATTTTGAAATATTAAAAAATTAGCAATACTTTCTTAGGATAGTTTTCCTAAAACTTTTAATAAAAATAAACTTCTCAATTATGAAATAATATAATTTTTAAAAAAAAATAATTAAAATTAAAAATATAAAATTAAGGGAAAACATTCAATTTTAGAAATGTTTTCCTATTTTGTCAAAAACAATTTAAACAAATTTAATTTTATGTGTTTAAATATGAAAACCAATTATTCAAAACATTTAGATTGTGTGCTGACAAGCAATAAAGGAAAATAAACATGTGAACATAAATGTTGCTACATAAATTAAATAATTAAATTTTATTTGAAATAATTTTGATTTGGACAAAAACATCATAGATGTTAACAAATAATTAAATTATTGGTACAAAATATTAAAGGAATTTATATCATATGAAAAACTTATCGAAACATAACTATTTTGTAAATAATTAAGATAATCATTCAGAATAATTCCTCAACAAAGAGTTTTCTAATTGATGTAGTATAATAAATAACCAATCATTATTAAAAATATTTAAATATTGGAAAATATATTTAATTTAAAGTATTAGTTGGTTAAATAAGAGATGTTAACATTAAATAAAAATGGAAAAAATAGCATGATAATTATTAAAATTATATTTAAAATATCTATTAAATTTAGATAATACATTACAAAGTTGGACAATAATGTAAGCAAATAAACATGTTATTATTATAAGTAAAAAATAATAATATTATTAAAAAAATATAAAAATTATTATGAAAATTGAATACTTAATATATCAAAAAAATATACATAAATAAGTTATGAAAATTAAACTAATAAAAGTGAAATAAGTTTTAAACAAATAATTTTTTTTAATAAAATTCTTAAAAAGAAAGGTATATAAAACTTAAATAATTATTGTACTCATGTGACAAATAGGTACAACCAGCTCCCATGCAATGATGCTTGTGGTTGATATAAAGAAGGCAAAAGACCTTCTTAAAATACCATTACACATCAATATTTAATAACATTTGCTTTAGATAAAGGTGTTGTAAAAAGATTGTGGAGCACATATTGTTCCTATAGTGTTTTTTTTAGACAATAATAGTTATTATGATTGATCATTATTTTCATAATCTTGCATTAGGGAGCTAACTTTTGCTACACACTTTTATCTTCTATTATTTTTTTTAGAATTATGATATTATGATTCTTAGTTTATCAACTTTATTAAAAATTTAAATTTATTTTTTAATTTTCAAGTTATATTACTAATTATTTTTTTAATTCCTCAATGATTTTTAAATAAACTGCTTTGATGGTTACATTTTGAGCTATGACACCTCAAAACGACTTTGCAAGCATTTTCTATAATATCATGAGCTTTTTATCATTTTAAATGATTTTACAATATTTTAAAATTTATACCTTACTTATCAATGACATATTTTGTATGCTTGAGTGGTGCAACAATTTATTTTTGACAATATTTATAAATAAATTTAATTTTCAAAAAATTTAAATATTTTTTTAGATATTTCATCTTTTTATAATTTCTTAATTTCACTGATTTATATTTTTATCTTTTATGATAAAGTTTTCTTTCAAATAACTTAAATTTTTCTTTACTTAAAAAATTTATACTTATGTTTTAATGATAAGAATTGTTTTATCAAACAGTAATTACAAATTTGTTTGAGGAAAATAAATTTATACAGGAAAATATAAAGAATATGGTATATTATACCATCTATAATATGATATATGAAAATTATGAAGATAATATGTAAGTAGAAAAATTTCTATTGCAAAACAAAATTCATAAAATATAAAAAAATTTCAAAATAATTAAAATTTTAAATTTTGTAAAAATATTTCAAAGAAATAGTTGGCAAAATTTATTATTGATAATGCTTTAGGAAAAGAAAAAACTTATAAGAAATAATTAATTAATAAAGGTTATTCAATACCTTCATGGAAAAGTCCAAATAAAAAAACACAGAATATAGAATATAAATGTAATATGCTGAAGAAAATTAAATTAATATAAAACGTTAGAAGGCATTTAATGATAAGAAAGTTTATGTTGTTAAAAAATAGATGCATAGTATGCTAAATAATTTTTTTTTAATTTAATAATAAAAACTAGTAATTTTTAAAAAACATAAAAAACTAAATTATTAGGCCAATAAATTAATTTTTAAAAAAAATATTGAATATGCCAAATGTAATAAAATGTATGTAATTGCAACAAACAAAAATTATAACAAAAACTTAATAGTAATCTTCAATACATGGACTACATGATAGTAAATCTTCTTTATTATACCAATTGATAAGGTAAGGAAGTCACATATACAAAAGGAACACTTTGCTGTTTAGCCATACAAAAATCCTTTCCACTCTTATTCCACACATTGTTATATCAATATATTTTGTCAATTGACTTATTCTTCTAACATTAATCGCCTTCTAGCATTGTTCACCTATCATATCTACATGCAAAGCTACATAATGGAGTTGTATACTATTTAATTAGATTATTAACATCAAATTATCTTAGAGTATTTTTCTTGGTACCAATAACTTCTTCTTTTTATCACTACTTATCATCTAAGTTTATGATAATGTAATTGAATGTGCTGTAAGAAAACATTTATTGGATGTTATCAACTAAAGTTACATTTGAAAGTAATTAGAGCATATGGATGATCTTTCCTTCACTCAAGGAACTTCCCTCAAGATCAAGCTTAATTTCTCCTTATTTTGTCATCATAATAAAGTCATCTAATTCTATGGAATAAATCTTTCCTAACAAGCTCCATTAAGGTGCAAACTAGTTTCATGTTGCTGGCAACAAATTTAATGTCTATTATATTTCATTTTACATTGTTCCTGATGAAATGTTACGTAAAATTAATTTGTTTAGTCTTATAGTACTTTATAGGGTTTGGAGTGAGAAAAATGACATTCAAATTAACATATTTTTTGGGCAATTTTTGTAAAAGTAATGCCATATAATCTAATTGCCTTTTTAAATCCAAAACTTATACTAAATCTTCGCAATGCTATATATTGTGGTTCGTTTGTTGCTAAAGCAATAATTCCTTTTTTTTTGCAAGATCATGAGTTTATGAGTTGTCCAAAATAGACTGAATACCTATAATGCTTTTCTTATGTATTTAAGAACCTACATAATCTTCGTAGCCATATCCTATTAAATAATGACATATTTGAAATTTGGGATACAAAAATTCTTATGCCTTTGTGTCAAGTAAGCACCAAAACATTCTTTTATAGCTTCAAGATGGAAGTCCTTTGGACTTGATTAAAATGGATCAAAAAATTCACATATTAAATTCAATCTTAGGTCTTGTTATAAATAAGAACATACCATCCCTTGGTGCTAATTAATTTATGTATAAAAATATCTTATATTTTTTTGTCAAAAGGAG
This sequence comes from Vanilla planifolia, assembly GCA_023846275.1. Classification (NCBI taxonomy): domain Eukaryota; kingdom Viridiplantae; phylum Streptophyta; class Magnoliopsida; order Asparagales; family Orchidaceae; genus Vanilla; species Vanilla planifolia. The sequence goes on along the minus strand of JAIUJO010000193.1, from coordinate 251,909 downwards.
TTTTTATTAGTTCTCATATTTCTTTATTAACAAATTTTAAATAAGTGGCCATCCTAATCTTCCAACTAAGATTATAGTTGTCACAAAAGTGTTGGGGTCTATCAGATGATGCACCTTTACCCAGACTTGCTAAAACACTAATTCGCGTTATGGATCAGCTAGATATTTTTCCTTGTTAGAAAAGGATTTTTCAGTCCCACCAATTAAAGAGTGTCTCATAATAGTTCACAAGAAGTGTTCAAATTTTTAAAAATAAAATTTTGGATCCTTAAAGAATATTTAAAGAAAATGCTTTGAAGTAATATTGTTAAGAAACTTAAGCACATATTTAAAAGTGATTGTGAGAAAATGTTAATTTTATTTGGAACAAATTATCCTTCTTTTAATAACAAAGTTTTAAGAAAATTGTGAAAAAAATGAATAGAAATATCAAATGTACGTAAACAAGTTTTGGGTATCTCGACCTAAAATAAAGCCTACATTTTTCCTCGATAAAAACCAATAAAAATCACAACTAATATAAATCATTTTGCCAAAAAATTAGAAGGCTAAATATTTATAACTAAGTAATAGAAACATGTTGGTATGACATTTCAACAAAATAAATAGGAATATTATAAAATAATTAGATGACACAAAAAATAAAATAAATACAAAAAAAAATCTTATGGTAGATGTACCCCAAACCAAGCACAAGTGTTTAATTTAAAATTAAATCAAAATAAAGCAAATTAAAAACTTAACTCATTTGAGAAGAAAGTAGAGACTATTAGTTTGACGAGTTAAGGATGGAACATAAGGAAGCAACGATGAATACTGAGTGCAAACATCATGAATGTCGTGACTTTGAAATTTATTTTTTTCCGATTTTGTAAAACTTCTATTAGTCAATTTTGTTCAATAATTCAGGTATCTATAGCCATTTTCATACGACTAAAAACACTTACTAAATTAAACAATTAGTCGTGGCTAATTTAATTAAAAAGTAAATCATACAATATTAACTGCAAAATTATCAAAATCCTATTGGCTCAAAACACTGGATAAAAGTGCAGTTGCATTAGAACAGTCGATTGAAAGGCTCCTAGACAATTGGATCTTGAAATAGAAATTCATTTGATTGATAATATTAAATCGATGTTATTGAGAAATTAGGATTTTATTTGTACCATTTGAATTGTGAGTTATTCACATGACAAGAGAAGTGCCGCTAAATAAATTCTTGCGCTGTGCTCTGACCTAAAGCTTTTGGCTCTTATTAGTGATATGCTTTTCTATTTTTCTCTATTTTAATTTAAATATTATTATTTTTCTAATTAAAGATTATAATTGAAGTACACATTTTGTAATATGTTTTTCAAAGAAGATTTCCAAATATATGACAGAATAAAATATTTTTTGGACAATCAAGACAAGATCAAGATTTTAGAATCCTAATAATTTTTAAAATAAATAATTTAAATATTTTTCTATACCTTGTTTGAATGATTTTAATAAATATAATATACTTAAAAAAATTAAAAATATTTAAAATTAAATAAAATAATAGATTTATTAAAAATTTATAACTTCAATAGAGATGATCTTCAAGTGATTTTATCTTAGCTACTCTTTATTTTTAAATTCACCATAAAACATGTGCTTTAGTTATCTATAATTTGAAAACTTAAACAATTTTTGAAGTAATTCTTAGATTTTTCTATCATAAAACAAAACATCATGATTTAGTGTTAATAACATAATAAGCTATCCAATGCTTTACTAAATGATCATCAAATTATCGACTATCATTTGATTGTGAGATTGTCTCCTTTCTACAATATTTTTAGACCATTACAACAATTTATGGGATTATTTGCTATTCACTTGTAATTAAAAGTCTATCTATCTCATTGCTTTATTATTCCAAAACTCCCCTAACAATGTATCCACTGGGAATAATAAGGCTCATTTACCTCAAAGCTTTACCATGCTAAAACTCCCCTTAGAATGTACATTTCTAATTGAAGTATAACTAAGAATATTAAATTTCTTATGTGATATACATATTGACTCCAACAATTAAAAATTTTTTTTAAACTTAAATCCATCTTTCAAATGAGACTTCACTTCATGGAGTTTGCACTTTCAACTTTTTTAACGACACTTTTAGAATTATTTGATTTCTCTCCCTCTTCTTATCCTTTACAATAGTCTTACATTTCACCCCCCTCTAGAATATCTCTGTTATTAGGTGCATTGCTCTTACAATTCTCCTCATATCATGCATATATTTTTTTGTTAGAAGTCTCTAGATAAAACCTTCAAAAGATTTTTATTTCTTGCACATTCTATTACAAATGACATCCAAAAACATTTTGACCAAATTCATAAAAGACTACTCCAACTGTCACTTTTTTAAGTAGAAAATTCATATGTTTCAAACATCATTTGGTTCTTCTATAAATTTTCCATAATGATGCCATCATAATTAAGTTGATATTATTTTAATTAATTTTTGTATTTCCTTTATGAAATTAACTTTCAATTAAGTAGAATTATTATTTAGGGTTCATTTTAATGTTTTTCAACCATATTTGACTTCTTATCCATATTACTTGTTCATTTAAATTGTAGTCTTTGTTATTTTATACAAAACTATCCATATTAAAATCCCATTTCACGATGTTCAAAATAAATTTTTAAATTCATTACATTTATTCTATAAATATTAAATAAATCATAAAGTCTTTCGGATATTTTGTAAACTTCCGTCAAAATATGATTTTACACATTCAAATCCAAAACATGTTGGCATGCCTGCAATGCATGTCTTCCTCTATATCCCAAGTAGCTACTTGTTAGTATAACTTGTCCACTATACATCCCAAGTAGCTCTTCTTCTTTAGTTTCTTGATTTCTCATGTTAAGAACACCATTGACCTTTCATCATGAAATAATTTAAGATGCAAGAACTTGTTGGTTTCAACATATTTATATGTATAAGTAGTTTATCAAAAAGTGTTATAATGATTGAAAAAAAAATACTTGATATACAATTGCTAATGATAGTGACAAAACTATCATGCAAATAATGTGATAATTTATTTCAATAACTTATAATGGTATATAATACCTTGTCTATACTTATCCTCATTTACTAAACATTATAATGCAATTCATTTTATTTACCATTATGAATACATGATCCTCTACCCAAAAGTCCACTTTCATAATTATTTTTTTAAGGCTTCCTTATAGTAAATCTATTATGGCTAATTAATGTTTAATAGCAAATTTTTATGTTTTTCACAAGAAGACATAGGTTCCAACAAGGAAACTTACCTAACAATATGCATTTTAATAAATTGATTAATCTCTTGCTTAAACCATTTTTAGTAGCACCATGAACACTTTAAAATAAGAAATCATTCATTAAGACCAACTTTATCTAAAATTTGCATAGCCGAAAGCATCCTCTAATACATTTTGTGCTAATTGGTTTTTTTAGTCTTCAACAACATTTTTCTCCTCCTTTGACATTTCAATGGATTAAACTCCTCCATAGTTTGAATTTCAAACATAGAGGTTGTTGTTCTCTTTAAATTTCACTAAAACCTTTAAGATCCTGATTATCATATCAATGCTAAATTTTATCATATGAATTTTTTTTATTAAAAAAATTAATCATTATCCTTCTCATTTTTAGAATATTTTAAGGAGGTGTAGTCATCCAATAATTGGCTTACGAGTTACCTGAACTCTGTTGTATATATTAGTTGTCTTTCACTTGCATTAGGGACATGCTCAATGGTTTTTGTTTTTATTAACACATGTGGTTGATCGTCTATAATGGATTTCCTAGCCAAAGAGTTAACAAGTGAAGAAAAAATTTTGGTGCCTTCAATCTTCTTCTATTGTTGTTCATTTTTGTTGAGATCTTCATTGTTGTCCATTATATACATGACCCTATTCCTTGTACAAACAACATGATGATCCTAAGAGTTATCACATTATTTTTAATGTTTGCTTTGCGCTAGCTCATGCCTATTTTGGTGGCATCCATTATCAACTTGAGGTAAGCAATCATACTAGATTTTTTAACAAAACCATTGTTTGAAATACCTTCAATACATACTTAAAAGAAGTTTAGGATGTGCGAGATTTAAAGTAGCAACATCTACCTTCAACGGGCCTAGTCATTCACGTTATTAAGTGAAGTACTAAAACAATCAATTGTAGGTGCTTTGTTGTGTACCAACATAAGTGATTGTTCCAAATTCAATTGATAGAAACATGTTAAGTTAGTTTTACAAATTTTTCCTTCAATTTAATAATTTCCTTTTGCAACATAAGTGAATAATATTTTTTTCACATCTACATTTTTTTCTTAAATAAATATTCTATTAATTTAAAGTGTTAATGCAAGAATTACTTATAGATAATTATTTTCACAATAAACATGCTTGTTTTGTAAGTCAATTAGAAAATAGATATGTGACTATGTGGCCTCTTAATATGATTCATTACTTCAAAAATTTCGTGCCTTTTATAACTTATAAACATGTTGTACATGGTTGATGCTTTTCACATTTAAATTAGCATAATATTGATTAGCTTAATTATTTATTTACTAATTAATTAATGAATTTAGATAGCTTATCAACAAATTCAACAAGTGAGATATCATCAAGGCTTCAACTAAAAGTTGTACCTTTGAATGACAAACTTAGTTTGAGAGTACATGAGATTAGTTTCCTGTTCTATTTCAATTGCGTCTTATCTTCCTTGTATAAAATAGTGATTTGAAAAGATTTATCTCCAAATAACTTACCTAATACTTGCATTTCTTCATAACAAGTACAAACTTGTAGACTTTTAGACAAAGCAAAGTGTAAAAGTTTTTGTCCTCTTGCTTTAAGTTGAATAATCGTGCATGACCTATGAGTCCTATCATTAAGAATAATGCTATGATGGATAAAAAAATTTAGAAAAGCATACTTTAATATTCAAAAAAGCTTTAATAGCATTTTCCCACAATGCTTAATGTTTTCAAAGAAATAAAGGATGACAATCCACAATGTTAATAGCTATTGGAAAAAATTCAACATAAAAAATACAAAGCAATGACATTGTATTAGGAACTTCTACATTTCAAACAACCCCTTATGACAATACTTGAAAGAACAATAGTTGCTATAAGATGAGGGGAATCGTGTCTTTTTCAATTATTAATATAAATGAATTTGCTATATAACAATTATTTTGATCATTTGAAATCCTTTGTTACATTTATAAATATACTATTATTAAAGAAACTAATTAAAACAAATAGAAAAAATACATAAAGGACATAATTATTTCAACTGGGTCTACCATGAACATAAAGCTTTTATTAAACCATAGTTGACATAGCCAAGATGCCACTAAACTAGCAACATTTGTCATATGGTGGACACAATAGAAATCCTTGCAACAACTTCATCAATCACTGATTTAGCACAACACTACAAGCTTACAGTTATTAGCCAAACTTGGCTATAACACAACAACAATTATGGTGGTTGAAACATCAAAATTTATAACACAGAAATCTTTTTGTAGCTCTTACCTTAATCCCTTTTTCACAAAAGTGGTATTATATCTAAATGCAGATGAAGATATTACGATAAATAGAATAAACTAAGTAAAGATAATAGAATGAAATGTCTTCAACCTTCTATTATAAGTTAAAAAAGTCCTAACTATATTCTTAATGAATCACTCGTTTTTTAAAGTAAGTCGATTATATTTAATTTTTTTTTCTAGAGTAATTAAACTAGCCATTATAAATTTAGCAATTATCTATAAACTAACAATTAATAGATCATTTTAGGGCAATTACTAAATAGGATTCATTGCCTTAATAAACCAGCTATCTCACATCTACGTATTTGTAGCATAAGTTTATCTTTCAGGTACGACTTAAATGAATAAGCAATAGAATGAAAATCTTTATTATTTTTTTAATGTTTTGAAATTTTGTTCTAAATAATCACTCAAACTGTGCAAGCATGATAAATTTATTACATTAAGCTAAGGTGATCATACATGTGCAAAAACTACACTAATATAAAATTAATTTTTCTATAATATGTAGATTTGTTAGGAACTTTTTGTACCATATATACTCACAATAGTATGATAGTGTTTTTATTAACAAATTTTAACTTAAAAAAGTCATACTCATAAAGAGAATATGATATTTCTATAACAACATTGTAAAATTTTTTCTTTAGTCCTCTATGCAATGAATGCAAAGAAATGAATCACAGAAGTTGAACGTTGCACTTTGTAATATTTTATATAAAACTTATGCACATACATAAAAGAAAATGCCTACACTTATGTGAAAGATACAACTTACTAACAAGAGATTTGTCATTCAGTGTTAATTGAAGAATTATATCAACATGACAAATTATAACATACATGTTCAATACTATTACATTTAAATCAAGACTTGGGATACTCATAAGAGACAAAATTTTACTACATATTCACCATAGCTCAAAAAGTAATTACTACATATTATCCTTATAGAGTAATCTCCAATACTTTTTTAGCTTACCCTACAAAATGGGATTTAAAAATTCAAATGCAAATGTCTACAAATCATTTTATATTTTTTATTCAATTTTTTATTGTTGTAATTGTTATACAATTCCTTAAATTTTAATATTTTTTAAACACAATTATTTTACTCATAAAATATCATTTATTATTTACTGAGATAATATTTTGAGTCAACTAAAAAATAATTTTTAAGTTTTTAAATTTCCTTTAGATATCTAAGCTTTTTATTTTCATGGGATTTAAATTTTTTTATTTTGTCGTTAGAATTAGAATATTTTTGTAGACAATATTCACATAGTTTTAAACATTTTTATTGTTGAGTTACAATAATAATATTTTTATATGTTAAAATTCATAACAATTTCTGTTTGTGAAATTAAGTTTCTTTGGTTTATGTTAATAAAACAAAGTACATGCTAATGTATTTTCAAGATATTCAAATCTTTTGTTAAATTAATTTTCTCTATTTTTAAAATTAAATTATGATATTTTTTTAACCTATTTATTACTTCTTAAAATAATATAATGTAATATTTTAACTCTTTTCTATTTGTAATATTAAGAAAAATCTTTTTGTTGGTACTCATGTCGAAATATTGTCTCATGTATTATTAAATAAATAAATTTTACATGTTTATTATCTACTTCTAAATTTTTATGTTTTTTTTTATTTTTATAAGTTGGGAGATTTTTAATCTAGTATCATTTTGTTGTTATAATTTGTATCATTCATTTATATCACATATCGTACATACTTCTAATTAAATAATCAATTAATTCATATATTAAATAACAGAAAATTGAAATTTCACCAAATATTTTATTACTATGCATGTAAATTATTAACTTTTTTGATAATTTTGTCACTTTGTTTGTATAAATATTTTATTATTTAAAATAATCTATATTTTACTTTTTTTTTATTTCCACATTAAATAAATAAATTTTACATGTTTGTTATCTACTTCTAAATTTTTATGTTTTTTTTATTTTTATAAGTTGGGAGATTTTTAATCTAGTATCATTTTGTTGTTATAATTTGTATCATTCATTTATATCACATAACGTACATACTTCTAATTAAATAATCAATTAATTCATATATTAAATAACAGAAAATTGAAATTTCACCAAATATTTTATTACTATGCATGTAAATTATTAACTTTTTTGATAATTTTGTCACTTCGTTTGTATAAATATTTTATTATTTAAAATAATCTATATTTTACTTTTTTTTATTTCCACATAATATCTTCGATCTTTGCATGTTTGCTATGATTTAAATATTATGAATATTGTTTCATAAATCTATGTACACATTATTTTTATTTTTTAGTTATTTCATTATTTTCATTTTTTCTACTTTTAAACTTTCTAAATTTGTTGATTTAGTACATGATGCTTATTGTTCTTGCATTAATAACAAAACTTTTTGTTAATATAGTATATAGATATTTTAATGACGATGAAGGTTTTAATATTAATCGTATATATTTTATGTATTTTTTAAATTTCATTTTTAATCTAGTGATAAAGACAAACTTTGGAAAAAATGCTTTGGACATGTATTGTATTTCTGTCATACAACAAATAAATTTTGGGTCATAGTTTCTTAAGTTTTTGAAATGTTAAATTTTTTAAAAATGTTTATTATATTTAATATTTCATTGTAAAAATTAACACTTAAAATTATTACTTTATTAAGAAAATTTTATTTCATGCTATTAATTTGTTAAAGTGTTATATCATAAATTCCATTATATTAACACTTTTTTCTTACTTTATTATTTTCCTTTGTTTTTTATCTCAAACATAAGACCTATAATTCTTTTGATAGTAAAAATAAATTTTGATGACTTAATTACACAATGAATTAGATATATCAAATGAGTGATATTTTAAACAACTTTTATTTTTGTTTATTTTTTTAAGATATCTTTAATTAGATGATTATTGAGTTTCATTTTTTTTCATATTTTATATCTATTTTAGAAAAAAAATTTCTATCTATTTTTTGTAAAGTTCTATTTTTATAAATCTTAAATTATTTTCTTTGTATTACAAATATCTCATTTCATTTACAACAAATTTTCTTTTTATTTATTGATAACGTTTGGGGATAATTGTTTGATTTTATGTTTTATAAATGATTACTTAATGTTTTATTTTTGTAGGGCTTTTTATTTTAATTTAATATATTTTCTTTCTTTACATAATATTTTCCAAATAGGATTTCACATAGCCTTTATCGAACAGTTTATTTTTCTATTTCTTTATTAAAAAGTTATTTTCTTAATATATTAATAACATTTTTTGGATATTTGAAAAACATGTTTCTATTGATATAATGTAAATAGAAAAGTAAGTTTTCAAAAAATATCAAAAAGTATAATATATAAGCAATCTTTTGATAATTTTGCTTTTTTATTAATCTGAGTTGTTTTTTCATTATATTTTGTACTTTTTGGTTGCAAGGACTTGACTCAAGTTTGTGGCCCACAATATGGGCATGGTCCTTGGGGAGCCACATGCCAGGAGCTCGATAAAAACTGAGACAGGTTAGCTAAGAATATTGATTTAAGGCACAATTCTTGTAGCTATTTTTGGTTAATTGGTTCAGGGCATAACTCCTTATCCGACTTAATTGTAAGGAATCAAGGGCGTCTCATGAATTGCCTAAAGAATTGGGTTAAGTAGGACTCATATTTAAGTATATGCATTAGTGACAAAGGTCATGACTTTTTGAGAAAACGAGAGAGTTGCCAACCTTAAAAAGCTGATCATAATTAAAATATTATAAGCATAAATCACATGAACTTTTTTACAATGAGATCAAAAAAATATTATTACCAAACTTGAGTTTTTCTACACCAACTGATCGCACGTTTTTCTATCAAATGATCCAGATTATGTCAATATTTGTGAACAGTTTACTTATATCTAGCCATTGATTTGGAATGGTTGATTAAGCTACTTAATGACTCTTTCCCTTCATCAAAAGTAACCCATTTAACATCACCTTCTATCTAGCTTTGGAATCTAATGTTTTAGATCTTATCATGTTACAATCAAATATAAACCCTTTATCGATAACTCTATTGAAATGGGATTTCTTCGTGTCACCTGTGATGCTTAGCTCATGAAAAAACATCTTTTACTTATAAGAGGACCTATTTTTAGCCATTGGTTGAGCAACTCATGCTTTAAAGATTTAAAAATGTAGAAATATTTTTATACAAAAATTGTAAAGTTCCAAATTTTGTATATAACAAAACTTTTTTGTGGATTTTGGTGTCTCATTGGAGTATCGGTGTGTATTTGGAATACTGGCTTTGACGAAAAGGAGTGATTAGCAGAAGCTCGATTAGTCATCGAGGGTAGATGTTTGCAAAAGTTTTGGCTGAACAATTTCAAAATTCTTGCATATTTCACTTAATCCTGAGCAATCTAATTTAAAAAATAATATTTCCAAAAACTAACTTTTATTTTTAAGAGCAAATGTTTTCCGTAAAAGTTTAGAATAAAAAAATTTGTTAAATATACAAATCACCTATCCTGTCTTGTATATTTTACCTTATATAATTTATAACAAATTTTGTACGTTAGTTTACTTCGTCTCTTACTAAATAATTATCGTGTTTGTTAAAAAGAGAATATTATTTTTTAATAAAATGCCAAAATAATTTAAATATTTTAAGTATTAAGTTATGTTCTAGGACTTTTATATTTTTATATTTTTAACATTTTTATTTACAACGTGATCATTGTTTTTCTTATTTTATTAACTTCATTTTGCTCAGGTATTTGTAATATTTTTCAATTTTAATCACCATATTGTCTTTTTTTAACATTTCTTTATTACATTTATCATTGTTAATTTTTCAATTATTTAATTTAAAAATTAATGCAAGTTTTTTAAATGGTATAAGCATTTGCTGTTTGTAATAACTCATTTATGACGCTTGTAAAAATAAAAGAAATCTTTTATTATTGAAAATATTTGTTATTCAGTATATTTACAGAAAAGGAGATTAGTTTAGAAATTTTATTCAAAAAATTACTGAATGTTCTATATTTCTACTTTTTTAACAATTGCATATAATTTTATGTTAGTAAAGATTGTTGTTTTCTATAACATATTTTTACTTGGCTATGAAATTTTATTTTTTTTAACGATGACTTTATGTTCTATTATATTTTTTTCAATTGATAAATTGTCGATGTTTCTTTTTATTGGGACCTTTCTAGGTAGGATATCATACAATAAAAACGGATCACTTTCAGGTATTAAATTTTCCATAAAATCTTTTAAATAAATGTTCAAACATTTTGCCATTTTATTAAATGGATAAGTTTTTGTTTTTTTAATAATTTTTGTATTTATATTTTACACTATTTATTTTCTAAAATAGTTTCCATGAACCTTTTGAAAAGTTTTTGTCATTTTATAATTTTTTTGTTTTTTTATTTAGTTGATCATTTTAGGAAATTTTTTTTTTTAAAATTTGTCATGCTTACATTATATAAACAATTTTTGTCACTTCACAATAATATCATTTCTAATATTCAGGTACCTATTATCAATATGATTGACATAAATTTTCTTTAAAACTACTTTTTTTAATTTTAACTCTTATTAATCTTAGATTACTAGGAAAAACCTTTCTCAATGTATTACTGTGAAATTTTGAATATCTTTTATTTTTAATACAGCAAATATATGTTTTTTAAATTTTGTATATAGTGGTTGTAATTTTAAAATAATTAGTTTCCATAATTAGATTTATATTTTTAAAACACCTTAAGTTATTAAAATATAATAACAACATGAGACGTATATTTAAAAACTTTGTTATACAAAACATTTTTAATATCGGCCAATATTTAAAATAAAATATTATTTTCAGAAAATTTATTGAAATTTTTTTAAAAATATTTCACAACTATTGTTTTATTAATACTTTATGCTTTTCCACATGCAGGTTGAGTATTCATGGTTTTAATATTTCCATAAATCTATTAACGTTATAATAAAATAAGAATTATAAATACTGTACTTTTTTAAATAATTTTTTAAAATTTTTTATTTGTTAAATATATTTAATATGTTATTTGAAAATTTAACACAATTATAATGTTTTGAGGATTTCAATTATTCTATATGAAACTTTTTTTTCATTTCAAAATACTAAAATTCTTTGTTGAAATGAGGTACAAATATTACTAATAATATTTCATTAATAACATTTTATTGAATTATGATTGGATTATGTAATATTTTGTTGAAATTATATTTTTATTATTGTGTTTCTTACTAATTCAATAAAAAGACCTTTTAAACTTTGTATTCGTATCTTAGTAGTTTTATTGTATTAATGTTTACACTTTTCTTTCTTTTGTCTCCTATTATTGCTAATTGCTTCTATACATTTATTGATGATTTTCTGATTTTATATTTTTAATACATTTTTATACAAAATTTAATATTTAGTACTATTATATTACTCTTATAAACTATAATTACCATATAATACGGTCAACTCGTGTATCTAAAGAAACTTATAATACTAAAAAATAGTTTTGTTAGTGATTTCGAGTCGGGTATTATCTTAATGACTTTATATTTCTTGATCATATTTATCTCATTTATTTAAGATATATTTTTCACATTTTTATAAAATATTTTAAAATAATTCAAATATTTTTATCTCTTATTAATTATTCTTGTAACTATTATTATGTTAAAAATGTAAAATATTATAGAGAAAAAATAATTACAAAAAAACTATAATTGATTAAAATTATTTAGTAAATGTTATTAAAAGAGTTTTTTTCGTAAAAGAAAATTTTTAAAAGCACATTAGTGGAATTACAAAATGTAAAAAAAACATCAATATTATTAACCATTTAAATTGTTGAAATTACATCTAACACAATCATAGTTACTCACATACCACTCTAATGAAAAGATATAAGAATGAAAATAAAATGCAAACGTTTGCAAAAATTTAAAATTCGTAATATACTTAAAATAATAAATTTACCAAAATATCTATAACAATAAATCAATAACTTTGAAGAAAAACCTAATTCTATGAAATAACATTAGTAAAACATTTTTGTATTTAAAAAACATATAATGAATATAATGAACTATAGAAAATTATTATCATAATGTGTATATGATTTCAGAAAAAATGTTATGTACATTGATAAAAATAAAAAGTAGTCAATTATAACAAAGCATAATTAATTATAGTTAAAATTTATAATATTAAAAATAATTTTCATTATATCAACAATAAATTTTCTTATAATAAAAGTTTTCTTTGCCTATTACAATTCAATTATTATAAACAATAAAAACGAATGAAGGTTTAAGCTTAAGAAAAAAAAACATAAAAAGAATTTGAGTTAACCTACTGCAACTTGTACAAATCTAGTATTCCTGGACTGAATTACACTTTTTTGTTGTAGCCATACCACATTTTTAAAATCTTAAATTGTGCAAAACTAATAGCATAAAAGGCTAACTCATGTAATCATTAAGTGTGTATGACAATCCAATAAACAATAAAGATGTACTGGTCCAAATTATTGCGGGAAAACGTCATTTTCAAACAAACAATTCCTTTATTTTAAATATTTTACAATTTTGGCTGAATTGTTTACTTTCTTACTTCATAAATTATAAATGTGTCAAGATAATCTTATGAAAAAGGAATTGATGCACATAATTTTTTTATTTTTATGAAAGAAATTAGAGTATTTAATATAAGTGTTTAGATTTATAATTATTATTATATTTAAGTTACAATTTTTTTCTTATGTATTTGCATTTTAAATGTCTTATCATACATGTACCCTTGAGTTGATAAAATGCAATTTTTTTTGACATCAAATAACATTTTAGTAATAAATTTTCAATATATTTTTTTATTTCATAGAAAACATTAGTTTTTGACAAGTTTCATAAAAAGTAATAAATGTTTCAAAATTTTTATTGTCACAAAAACATTATGTATTTTTTACTTTTGTCACAAAACTTCATTATCTAAAATTATTATGAACAATTATATTGATACATTATACAACAAAAAGTATAATTTAATTTAATGTTATGTTATCTTGTTTTAAAATAATATTAATCATTTGATATTTTTCAACAACAAATTCTTTTTAACTTTTACAATTTTAAATACGTTTTAGAAATGTGAAATAATTCCCATTTAAATTTAATTGTCATAATTTTTAGGAATTGAAAATCTTTTAATGTAGTAGTAATTATGTTTTTATTTAGTGTTCTATACTTTATTTTATCTTTTTTTAGTTATAAATTTGATTTTTAAAATTATAGATATTTACTAAATTTTATAGTAAGTTTTTAAAAGATCAGAATTTTTTGTGTTGAAAAAAAAAACATTTATAGTTCTTTTTTATTATTCACATTAAAATTAAATGTCCTCTATGAAATATATAGTTCTTGTTTTGCAATGTTTTCATAGAAATATATTTTTTTTGTTATCCATATTACTTATTAGAATGAAAAACATTCAATGTTCATTTTGTAGCATTTCTCAAAAAAAAAAATTAAATATTTAAAACATTTCAATATTTTTATTTTATACTTTTTATGTTATGTTTTATGTATTCATAAAAATATTATCAACACTCAACTTACTTTTAAATTATTATTTGAAAATTTTAATATATAATTATTTTTATTGATTGAAGATTTTTCTTATGATATAGCTGCACATATACTTGAGCTTGATAAAAAGTAAAATATTTTCTTTTTTTATGTTTTAATTTAAGTTATTAGAATTTAATTTTAACTAAAAAAGTTTTCGATATTATTTTGTTGATTAACCTTTAACTTAAGATATTATAAAAAAAATTTTAATATGCCAAATTAAATTTAATAATATTATTTTCTTTTTTTGTAGTTGTTTTATTTTATGCCCTTTTTGATATTTTTTGTTTGAAATTTGATATTTAATAAGTGGAATTTTAAAATCTAAACTCCCAAATGATTTGACTTTTTGTTGATTAAAAAATATCAACTAATAATTTAAAATAACAAAAACATTATAAGAACAAAATATTAATAAAATGTAAGGAGAAATAGGTTATGACAGTGAAAATTTTTTAAATTTTTTAATAAGGCATACCTTCTCTAAAGAACTGTTTACAAATAAAAATAATTATCTAGTTAAAGAAAGTGAAAAATATGAAATTGTAAATAAAATAAATGGGAAGAAGTTCTTCAAGTGATTTAACAAAAATGTACACCTTAAAATAGCTATGCATACTTATAATCAAATTAGATCTTTTACTACTACTACTGAATGAATGATGCTAAATACAATCAACAATCAAGATTTAACACCTATCATAATATCAAATTGAAACACTTAACGGATGGGAGTAAAGACCATCCACTAATTACATAAGCCATCTCCATACCAACTGTGTGTATCATTAAAACAAGGTGATAAAAACTTTTTAATAAAAAGAGTTGCTATATATTATAAAATGAAAAAGTACAAAAAATGGCCTCATACAATATTGTGCACTTATGGTTCCTTCAACATACATAAGGTTTATGAGACATAGTACAAGAGGCACCTAAGAGAATTGTATTAAAATTTTCATGCAAAAAGCTTAAGAGGGTACGAAGTGATTCTCCTAGTTTGGTAGTCATAATAGTTTATTGAATTTGTTAATGGAAAAGTATCAAACAGATTGTAGCAATGTTGTGATAAGTAAACTTACTATAAACAATATGTTATCTACTTAGCAAAAAATGAAGCAATAATCATTCAAGTTTAATAATGCAGCATTGTGAAAGGTATTTCTTTTGGCTCAATTATTTAGAGATGATAAAATATTATATCAATACAATGTAGTTAAAAATTCAACTACTATGCAATGGGAGAGGAGCAATTGAAAAGTTATATACTAAGATGTTTATGGAACTTTCACAATAACAAAACAGCTTTTAAAATTTAGCATCTTATCTTATTTTACATAAAAAAATCAAACTATATGCCTTTTACGATATATGAATGTAAGGTAATCGAGTTTTACCCCTGTTCAAAATGGTCCTTATTTATAATAGAATATTATAACAATATCATGTTTATTTGTTCTCTGATTGGCCAACTATCTTTGTAATTTTTCCAGTTTTTTGGTTACCCTCATTAAAAATGAAGCATCAATCCACCTTCATTGCTTTGAACATTTGCTTAACTTGCTAAGTATTCTTTTCTTGACTTTAAAGGACATTTTTGGAGACCTAGGATTATTCTAAGATATGTAATGTTGTCTAATTTAATCATTAGCATAGTAAGCCAATTGTCATTCACACTTCCAAAACACTTGGTTATTGAAATTACATTTGCTTCCAAAGTAAAGCAATGGACATCAAATTAGAAAAAAAATTTAATATTTTACCTTTCTAATTCCAAATGATTCTTAAAACAGTAGACCACTCCTTCATGTTACTTTTGTGCAAATTGAGTTTCACTTTTCTAATAGGTTACATTATCTAGTTAACTAAGATGTATGTTCTAAACTACATATAAAATAATGGTTGAAGTAGTCACAATTGTACCAATGTCACGTCCTCTTAAATTGTTTTCTTAATAGAAAAACATTTCAATATGTTATAGCAACTATTGATGATCATTTTGAAAAAACTTCTGTTTAGCTGAATAGTATCCTTATTTGCCTTAAGATTCCTTGCTTTTAAATCATTTTTTTCATGGCCAAGCCATTTATATACATTTTAAGTGCTTAATATTAATATTTAGATGTTAAAGTAATTTATTATGTTATATTTCTTATTTTTAGACACATAAACATTTTTATTGTAAGAATATTTTTGTAAATTAGTCATGTAAAATATTTTTAACTTGGAAAATTTTATATTTCTTTAATGGAATTCTATATTTTACTCTTCTTCAATTTTTTACTTGAATTATGAATTTTTCTTTTTAATGATTCATAAAAGAGATTTTTTAATATGTTATGTAAAGTTTTTGGACATTTAAATTATTGCATTACACTTACAAAATATTTTTTCTACTCTTACATTTTTTATTCTTATGACATTATTTCTTCTAAGTTAATTATTACAAAAATTCTTAAAAAAATTTGGATAGCTAAACTATTTTTTAAAAATGATTTAAGAATAGCTGTATTAGTAATAAGATACTTTTTTTATACTTAATGTTGAATAATTAGCATGTTTATGTAGAAAATTAATTTTTACATGGTTTCTTAATGTATTAAAAATACTTATTTTTATTTACTTTAAAATGTTATAATTTAGCTATAATTTTTTTAATTTTTATCATTTTATTATTTTATGGTTTAAATTTGAGACATATAGTCTCTATGCTCTAAATTATCATTATCTTTATTATCAATACATTTGTAATTAAACCTTTTGAAATATTACAAAAAAATTCTAATGATTAATTTTTTAAAAATTCCAAAACTAGTATTAAAACTTAACTATATTTTTTCTCAAATATTTACCATTGCTTTTTAACATGAAAGATTCGAAAGTTGCATGTAGTCTTAAAGACTTCAAATTTTCTTAACTCTGCAAAGCTCTCATCAAAATAGATGGAATATAATGTCCTTATCTTATATTAGTATAAGAAATGACACCAATGAAACTAAAGGCATAGATCTTTCCTCGATGCCTTGATATCACAATGTGTTGATGATATCTTACAAATTAAAATAAAATTTTTAAGTAAATCAGAAGCCATTTGACCTCTAAGTTTTGCTAACGCTTCTTGCATTGCTCAATTTCAATGAAAATATATAATACAAGACAATCTCAATGGTTGTTCTTGTACTATAATACCATCTAATGCACATGTAACATTCTTTCTCAATTGAGGAAAGCTTCATACTATTCAAAATAATTTTTCTTATTAGTACAATTTTTGTTTTACCTCCTTAAGAATGTATGAAATTTAATTTGTGATCCACAACTTTATCTTAGATAATTCCCTATTAAGGTCTTGCATTTTGACATCTTTATTTTATATGATAAGTCTTATTAGACAAAATAGTCCACATACTATTCTTTATGGTTTGTCATCTTGTTATTACATTTATCCTCTCCTTCTTATTGATCAAGTCCTTCTTACTCTCCACTATTTTGTTGTATCTTGCAAGTTCTTCCGTTCTTCCTCTCAAATAGGTGATGAAATTCCTTTTAAACTAGGTATGAAATTCTTTTTAAAATTTACCATTCTTGCCTATTAACAAGATATGAAATTCTTTTTTAACTAGGTATGAAATTCTTGTTAACATTTACCATTCTTGCTTATTAACATTGAAGTAGATGAAATGGTGATAATGTTTGGATCACCAGTCTGTACGTGCCTAAGGATCATAAAAATCATTATACAATTTGAAGGGTTGTAGCAAACATATTACAAGTTGGCATTGCTACTAAAAAGATAATGTTAAGTTACTTCAATCAAATCAAATAGCCAAACATAAAAAAAATTAAATTTTAACACATGTACAATGAAGGCAATTAAGTGAAAATTCTTTTGACATAATTTTTTAATAATTTTGAATCCAAAATTTTTCATTTGTAACAAATCCCAAAACTCTCACCAAACTAGTTGCCACATAGTATCATTATTTGTCGATAGTATATGCAATGATGATAGTGCAACACATGGTGTAGAGATTTCCTCTAAGCCCTACCACTTATGATATTACTTAATTTCAACCTCAACAAATTGTGCATACAATTTAAATGGTCATTTTTGAACTATATTTCCATCAAACACACATTCAACATCATTTATCCAATAAGCAAAAGATCATACTTTACAAAAAGGTTTTTCTAACTAGACATGAATATGGCATAGTTATAATAAAAATAAAGCATATTTAATGTACATAATCAAGAATATTTAACAAATTTATGGACAAAATTTGTTTTCACATGCTTTTCATATTGTATTAAAACTTTTAATTTTTTTACGATAACAACATTATATATGTTTTCTATTCATGTTATTTTTATTTATCTTAACATGCTATAATTTAGTTATCAACATTTTTAATTTTTTTTGGTTTTAATGTTTTATGTTTTAAATTAGAGTCATATAACTTTTATGCCCTAAACTATGAATATCATTATTATCAATATATTAAAATATTTTATCCATTACAATAATTTTAGAAAAATAGAATTTATTTTTTAAAAAATGTTTGGCATTTTTACGATACTAGTATCAAGATTTTACGATTATTTTGGTATTTACCATCTTTTTAATGATTTTAAAATTCTTGAAAGATTAGCAAATTGTATGTAGTACTAAGATTTTTAATTTTCTTAAGGTAAAAAAAGTTCTCTTATTTTTATATAATTCATTTCATTTTCAAAAGTATTTGTCAAATTAGCATTTGAAAGATTTTAATGAATGTATTGCATATTTTATTATCCTTATATCTTTAATTATTTCCACATTTTATTTCAAAAAAAAATTTTCTATTTATGAATTTTATGAAAAAAATTATTGATATTTAAGTGTTAAGCTATTTATTGAATTTATTAATTTAAATTCTTTTAACAAGTTCATGTTGCATTAATATTTTTCCATTACCTACGATTTTCTATTTTACATTTTTTCAATTCTTTCTCACAATTGTCATATTTAGTATTGTTGCACTACTAAAGAGATCTTATTTTATCATGCAAAATATTTTTTCATATAAAAAAATTTACTTTATATAAAAGCTTTTTGTTTATATTGTTTTTTTCATCTACAATATATATTAAAACATTTTTAACTTGTTTTATATATGGATCTACATTTCGAATTATTAACTATTTTTATTGTTTTATTTTTGTTATACTCATTTCTAAGTCATTTATTTGCATACATACTTATCATTGTTTTGTGACACTCATTCTTTTAAATAATTAAAATTATTTTTATGTAATTATCTTTTTTATTTCTTATATGTTTTTATATTCATTAAGAATCAAGTCTAATATTTTTTAATAAAAAGGTATTCTTTTTGATAATTATTCACAAAGTCATCAACATATAAATATGTTACTATCTCTTATGAAAGCACCAAAATATTTTAATGTACTATGTTAATGACATAATTTGAAACTAATGCATACTTGTCATTTAAAAGTCTCTTTGTTACATTGACTTATTTTCACCAATTTGTTAGAAAAATTATTTTTATTAGCTTATTATAATATTAATTTTTTAACATGCTACTAACATATAATATTTAATTTTTTCGGTTACACCTTTAAACGAGTATTATTTAGAAAATATGTATGACAAAATTTGACCTAAAAACTTAAAATTTTATATAGCTTATAAACATTTTTTTTGTTTACTGTTTGCAAAAGTAACTTAAAATTATAAATATGATAAAGTTGTGCAATTGAATTTTTAAAATTTTTTAACTAATAACTTATATTACCATATTTAACTTTATTTCATTATTATAAAAAGCTTTTTACGTAGTATAAAATCTTTTCATACTTAAATCATATTTTTAATTTAATTTATCTAGTGTTTCATATCATAATAATTCAATTTAAATTATATTTTCTAATTTTTATTATATAAAATGAAATATTTTATATCACAAACGATTTATTTTTAATTGGGAAAATAAAATTATTTTAGTTATTTAAATAAAAATAAATAGTAATTTGAATAAACATTTTACATAAGTATAAATATAAGAAATACTTTGTGTAATTAAAAAATATTAGATATTTAATCTATGTAAAAAAAATTGTCGAACATTACTTTCTAGGAGTGCTATGACTTGTTGTTATAGAATAATAATGCATTAAAAAAATGAATCATATAAATTAAATTTTAAATTAATAAGAATTATGAAAAAAATAATTTTTTTCAAAGAAAGAGAAATATAAAATTGCAATAAAAATATTAAAATTTTTCAAATTTGAAAAATCGTGAAGGCTATTGAATATTAAATATGTAAGAATGACTTGGAAATAGTATTTTAAGGGTGAAAAGTAATAATGAAATGTATTCTTCTTTTTAATTAAAATAAAAATATTTATACAATAAAAAATAAAATAATAAAAAAGATAGTTCTTGTTTGTTAGTAGTGAAACCCAAGCTTTGGGAAAATGATAAGATGAAAGCCATCTCACATGTTCATAGGCCTTCTCCCCATCCATTCTAAGCATCATTAAAATTTTAGGTTCAGTGAATGTATCAATCTTATAAGTTAATATTCTAGTTAACTATTTGTTATGGATAGTTTGGATAATGTTTTAAATGTTTTATTAGATTCATTTTTTAGTTTTCTTTATACATATCTACATGTGAGTTAAACACATTATTTTTGAAGTTTTAATTATTTATTTATCATAATTCATATTTTTATATTTTTAATTCTTTAAAAGTTTTTTAAATCAATAAGATGCCAATTGTATTCCCTTATTGAAGAATTCCTTTAACGTTATTAAAAAATTAAATATATATTTTCCCCTTTCTTTCATTTTCCTTTTGTACCTATGTTGCATTTTTTAATTTTTTTACACTAACATAACATTTTAAATATTGTAGTTTCTTATATTAGCATTACTAATTGGTGATATTTGCATTCCATAATATCATTCCTTTATATTACAAGAAACATCTTGTTGGTATATCATACATTTCTAGGAGTATTTAATTAATTATTTTACTAATAGAATATGTAACTGAATTTGAATATTTTAAATTTTTTTCATATAGAAAATATTTATATTTTGTGTTATATCTATTTGGAAATTTACAATGGCATAATGCTTTAAAATTATTCATATATACTTTATTTTTAGTACTTTATTATATAATTTTTCTAAAATAGAAGGAATAGAAATTTTTATTTTAAATTAAACTTTTTGTCAATGAATTCACATAATTAATATATTATTATTATTATTGTGCTTTTTTCATAGTTATAAAGCTCTTATTTCACAAGAATATTTTTGGTGAATATAATTTTTGAATCATAAATTATTGATAATTTATACATAATATTTTTAATATTTTTCAATTTTTATAATTTTTCTCCTTTTAATATTTATATTACATTATAGTTTTTGCACTATTCTATGATGTTATATCTCCAATTTTTTAAAAATTTGTTTCAAAGTAATATTTCGTACAATTGGTCTGAGTTAATTGTTAAGATAATCCATCATTATGGCAAATTTTCTCTTATTATTTTAATAAATTCATTGGAAAGAATTCTGAACAACTCATAATTTTGTGTCGTCATATTTTTAAAATTTATTTAACATCAAATGTACCCATCTATGTTTCCTCTTTCTTATTGTTCAGGAAGGATGAATCATTCTTAAAGAAGAATCTATGTGTTCTCTACCAATTGGTTGGATCATTCAAGTGATTTTGATCGATTCGATTCAGGTACCAAATCTGATAGAAGTTGTCATTCATTTAATAAGATAACTGTAGGAATCTTTTCTTAGGTCATTAAGCAGAAATTACTTCACCCACCAAGGGCATCCAAGACTCAAACCCACAATCAAATAGGCCAAAAGAAAGAAAATTATACTAAATCGATCATTTTGATAGGCTGATAAAGAATGAAAAGTGGCCAAATAAGGACCAAAAGGTTGACCATACTTAAATGGAATAGATGCCCACTTTGTTTTTACAAAAAGAACATCAAAACAATGAAAGCCCACTAGAATCTCATTAAGTTTCCTATACCTGTACTTGACAAGAAGAAAGAGATGTATCTCATTAGCCAAAACATATTTGACCCTTCCTAAAGCACTCTTCATTAAACATTCTAATGTTTTGATCAATTCTAGGTGCTTTGATACACCTTTTGGATATTTTTAAAATCAAATTTCAATAAAATTTAAAGTAGCTTTCACAATTCCTTACCTATCGCAATCAATTGAATAGAAATCCTACTATTCCAATAGAGAGTATATTGACCAAAAAAGAGTAATGGCTTATTGGAAGATGCACTCTCAATAAAATTCATTCAAATATCATTTTGTTTCATTTTTCTCTTTGAAGAATTTCTTCTCATTAAAAAGAAACTTTATTTTATACTAGTTGAAACATGCTTTAAGAAAAGAGATAAATGATTAGGAATAAAAATATAGACTTTTGAAAAGGTTTTCTAAAATTATATTTTAAAGTAACTACTTTAAGATGCTAATTAATCTGGAATAATTCTTTGTTAATAAATTTTTAAAATTTCAATTTTTTGTCACAAACTAATTTTATTTAATTTTAAAAGAAAATTTTGAATTAGAAAATTTAGAAATAATAGAAAAGTATAACAATTTTTGATGATTAAGCTCAAATGGAACCATACATCAAGCCTATACAAAGGACAAAAAAATCAAACTAATAAGTATAAGCCCATCGCAAATAGAAAACAATCTCAAAAATATCATAGAAATGAATAAAGTAGAATAAGAAAAATTGGAACAACACATTAGAATTTGATACTTATAATAATCTAATGTTTGATAAAATATTAAAAAAATAAAAATATATTATGCTTTTACTTGAATGAAGGATTGAAAGAACAAAAGATTAACTTATTGAAGAAGGTAAATTAGTTGGAGATCGAAGAATGATGGACACAATGAATAAAAATAATAATTAATAATACTTCCAAAGACTTAAATGTTATATCTTGAAAAATTCTTCAGCCTTTCACCAAATTTTTAATAGTTAAAAAATATTAAAAAATAACTAGTATAAATTGTTAGATGAGAAAGATGTTTTGATAATATGAGGTAAATGATAGCAATGTAATCGATTTTAATCTTGACTATTAAATTAAAAATTTATTTCATTTAATAGAGGCAAATGATTGATGCATGATTGATTTTAATCTAGACAATTATACTACAAGAATTTAATAATTAAATAGATAGATTTCAATCTACTTAGTTTTCAAAACGGATAAAATTTCAATCGTTCAATTTTAAAAATTGTATGACAAGACAATTGGATTTGAAGTAATATGATTTGAATGCTTAATCACCAAAATTGTGTGATCAAGCAATAGATTTGGATCAATAAAAGAGGTAAATGAATTTTATATTGCCCAATATGACAAGAAAATCAAATAGTTCACATCCATTTCAAAATTTTTGAAGTGATATATGCAAAACAAATTGGGAATTTTTGTCGCACATTCTTTATTTGCAAATGAGATAGTTACGTATAAACTTTACTTGTGCATATACAATTAGTCAAAAATATGAGTTTGGCTACCCCTTGGTTCCCTTCGAAGACCATTAGTCTTGCTTACTAATATGCACATAACATATTTCAGAGCGATTTTGCGATTAGATAGTACGACATATGGGTTCAAGGGTCATGTTTTGGTTCTATACCAAGGAAAGTTTAGGATTAGGTTACTTATAACAAGATTTTTGTTTCTTGATTTACTTTCTTCATCTTTGGAAAAAGGTCTCCAAAGCCATGATCAAGATAAGGAGATTTGTGAAATGATCAATGTTTGGATTCTTTTATTTTTTAAGATAATTAATTTAAATAAGAATTATAGAGATAATGAAGTTTAATTTTTACACCATGTAAAAAAAATTCTATTCATGATAAAAATTTAAATAAAACTAAAAGAAAATCTTTTAAAATTAAATTCAAAATCAATCTCTTAGGAATCAATCACTTTGATAAAGTGAATCTTCGTAGGATCTAATGTTTTCTCGTATGTAGGTTCTTTGATTGACATAAACTTCGACTATCCAAAATCATAAAATTTACTTCATAAAATTTTGTATAAATATTTAAGTGTTATTATTAAATGAAATACAATAAATATATTCAACCCCATAACAATTATACTAAAGGGCATATAATTATTTGATTTATAGGCATTTTTAAGTCAATAATTTGTGTCAACATGATTTCATTTCCCATGTTTAACATCAAACCTATGTTTAATTAAACTATTTCAATTTTAAATATTCATTATTGCTTATCCATCTGTTTCACTATCTGCTCTTGAGCATAGAGATTGACATTTTATATTATATAAATAATATGGAAAGCAATGCCCCTCATCATGAGTAGGATAAAAGAAAACCTATGTATCATATGAGTATCAAGTGGTTGGTACAATAATTCTAAACCAAAGTGTTTTATAGAAGACATGCTCTAGATGGATAATTATTACACTAAGAGCTCCATCTATTAGCTCCATTATTTCAAAGTTGAACTATTCTAATGCAATGTCTCAACACTCATTTAGTTGTTCTTAAGTTTTTTATTAACCTAAGAATCAACTAATTAATTTCCATAATTGACTGGTCTATTAGAGCATGAGATGCATGTTCTAAAACATATAATAAAAAATATTAATAAATATTAAAATTATTTTTTAATCTACAAAATATTATGTAATAACCAAGTATTCATCTACTATGATCCATTATTATATGCTTACATGTTAGTAAATACTTATGCTTACTTTGACAATCTAAATCATCATCTAACTCAATCTATGTATCCAAACAAATTTCTCACTTCTGTGAATCATGTACTAATAGTTTTCATGCATCTCTTATTGTATAGATTAGTTTCAGCAAGGCTCATACATATTATCTATATCCAACTAAATCAATTTTATTAGGAAAGTAATGTGCATTCGTTTTTCATTCTTACAATATTTATTAAAAATTCTCAATAGTCGAATTGCAAAAATTTACTATTTTAAATAATTTAATAATTTTCATCTTTTTCTTTCCAATTTGTTATGCTTTACATGAAGAGAATATTTTTTGTAGACAACTTTTAATGTTTTAAGTACTCCATTATCACCATTGCTTTATTTATATTTGTAATTTTGAATATTTTTTATTCGTAAAATTAGAAATGTTTTAACTTGTAATATCATAAAAAGTTTTTTGATATTATGACGTGTCAATAATTCTTTTATTTCATTATAATAATTATCATTTTTTTCTTGTATTTACATTTTTTTGGAAGTAAAAGTTTTGTTGGAGTAAATTATTTATTTTAATTTTTAAAAATCTAAGACTTTTTAATTTTAAAATAACTAATTTGTGATAATATCATTAATGAGTTAACTCTTTCACCTTTTCATACTTGGTTAGTGTGTGGTAGTTTTTCATTTAGTTTGTTAATTATTATTTTTTAAGTTAATTTTAATTGTCTTCTTACAATTTTTTCTACTACAATACTTCTTTTTTGAGTTAATTATTTTGTTAAATTTAATTTTTAAAATATAAATCTTTTTATGGTTTAGTACATATTTGATGGTATTATATTTAATATAAAAATTCTTTTGTTATATATATATTTTAATATTTATCAATTTTATATAAAAAAACATTTCAGTATTTTTAAGTAGTTCTTAGTTTTGTGCATTTTTTCTCTACCTTGTCAACCTTAAAAATATTTTTTATTTCATCCTATTTTAATTTCTTTTGAAATGATTTAACTTTGGCATGAACTTTTTAAAATTTTATTATCATAATAATTTTTAAAAATTTAATTTTTTTTAACTATCATTACGTAGAATGCTTCCATGCAATTATTAAGATGATTTATCTAATATAATGTAATTAAAATTGATTAACTCGAAATATTAAAGTTTAACAATTTATATTTTTAACGAATGTTACAAAGTATTGTTTTCGTTAATTATGTTGATGTTTTACATTGATGTATTACAAATTTGAAAATTCTTGTTCGAAAAACATTTTTCGTGGTATATAATATAAATGATTTGGAACATTTAAAAGTTTAATCATGAAGAATTTTTTTGCAAAAGTTTAAATATCTATTTATTAATAATGATACTAATTGTTAAGTATAGATATTAATAGTTAATTAATTAATACTTTTAAAAATATTTTTTAAGATTCTTATTAATTTGATATATTTTCTATTTTAAATTTATTAAAAAATTCATAAAAATTTTTTAAAGTGTGTTGTGCACATAAATTTTAAAATATTTAAGAAACATTTGTTATTCTAAAAGTTTCTCAACAGTTATTTTATTTCGGTTACTTTCATCAATTTACGTTTTATTCTCACATCACAATGGAAACTATCAAATTACATGTAATAAAAAAGGTTTTAATTTTTTTCCAAATTATGTTTACACTTTTGAATATATGATTACCATATTATTATAATCATTAAATTAGAGTTCTAGAAGTGATTCTATAATGACAAATTACATAAATATTATAATTTTTTTAATTTTTATTTTCTAAGAAGTTGTTGCAATTATAAACGATTTAGTACATACAAGTTATTTTTGAGATTATAATTTAGACAAAGTATTATTAAAATTTTGTGAAAATTGATTTTAATATTTAGAATTAAAAAAAAGTTTATGCTTAATTATGTTTTAAAATATGTTTTAATGTACCACTAATTCGACGATGTAATATGATTTTATATTCTATGTCTATTTTGTTGTTCCTTTTCCAAAATATGATATTTGTTATTGCTATACTTCTAGGACCAATTTTCTCAAGTAGCACAAATTGTTTTATACTATAAATTTATTGTTTTTTATATCTCACACTTTGTTTGAATTATTTGTCTATATAAAACAAGTTTAACATTTAAATATTTAAAAATTTAATTTATAATTAATTTTGTTTCATAGTCAAAATATAATAAACATGAGATGCAAACCAAAAAAATTTTAGATAATTTAAATGACCCTCATTTCTAACTAGCAACATAACTATCAAAAAGTCCTTTCATAATAATGTGAGATTCGAAAGTATGCCGGTATAAGAAAATATAAGTGGCGTTGGGTCTCAAAGGATGATTTAATTGCCAAATATGTCATGGATTGCTTCACCTCTAACTAGTCCCTACTAAACATGTGCTTTGCTTTGTTATGCTTAGACTCACTAAATAGTATTATGTTGTTGATTTAGCTTGCTAGCAAAGAGGAAATATAGCAAATTATTTTTTGCATGGATTCTTTAAGTTTTCGTGTATTGGATGGGTTTAATGGTATCATTTTTTGGCATTGTTTGAACATAATTAATGATGACATTTATGATGCTATCATTGTTTTTCTTGTTGGTATCCCATCACTTAAAGAGTTCACTAGCACTATAAAATCTTCCTTCCAAAGACTTATTATAGTACATTTTTTGAATATTTTAGAACAATTTGTTTCTATAATTACTTCTAAAAAATACTAAGTTTTTAGTAGTTAGCTGACAGTGTTTCCTACTAATAATAATCTTGAAGGAGTAATCAGCTTTTACTGTGTGGAATTCACAAAAAATATCTTACTTTCAAAAGAACTACTTAATGATTTAAAGCATCAGATCCAATGTAATAACTCTACTATCAAGCTAAATTTCAGGAAAGTATTTAGTGGTAAATCTTAAGGTTTTGTTAAACACATATTACAAAAGTTTAACTTCAATAGTTAATTTACTAATCTAGTGATGAATATTTATACTAAAAGTTATTTGTTAGTCATTATTAATGAGAAAAGAAGTGATTCCTTCCATTTTTCTCATTGGCTTCCTTTATCCTCATTTCTTTTCCACATTATGGTTGAAGTGCTAAGAAGAGGGTTAAGCAATGTATATGTATAAGGAAAAGTGAATCATAAGGCTCACAAAGAGCTTGTTAACCAAACTCCCATTTGTGCTTTGTAGATGGCTTTATCCTCTTTTGAAAAGGTGACAAATAGTCTGTTAAAACTATCAAGTTATTTTTATCTAAGCTCAAGAGCACATCAAGTTTGTAGATTAATATACAAAAGGACTTCTTTAGAACATTATCTAGGAACTCTTGGGATTCAAAAGATTTTACCATCCAATCCCTTAACTTCAAAGCACATTGTTCAAAGCTATGAAATAGGTGGTTTGCTTCTAATACACGATTATAATATTTGTAAGAAGAAATTTCTATTAATGGGAGTTAGTAATGGTTAGTCATGTCATCCAACTAATACCACTATATACTCTAATGATACCTAATCTTCCCAATAAGATTATCAACATTGTAGAAACTATGATAAATTGTTTCCTATAGGCTAATAATTATTAGTTGAGTAAACAAAATTTTGTCAACTAGAAATAAATTTGGTTCCCTTAGGAAAACTATGGATAAGTGGTCAAGAAATTGAAATATTTTAAGGATGTATGTAAAGCACGACTTTGCTAGATGGTCTACAAATCAAAGACTATCTAGGCTAGAAACATATGTGGTTATTACTTCAATAAAAACTAATATGGTGCTTGCACCAAACGTGGAATGATATAAACAAAATCATTCTCATTATTTTCTTACTGGGAAGCAAATAGACATGGATGGATAAAATTCACAATCAATTCAACATGATACAAGCTTATAAGTAATTCCTTTATTTATAAGTCAGAAACAATAATGTAGAGTAGCTAGCCTTCCAAAAATTACTTAGTAATGTGGAGAACCTAAATAGTTAATTTCCATTTTCTAACTACTTTAGTAAATTGAATTTTAAATTTATAAAAAAATACTTTTTTATATATATGGATTTTCAAATTCATGCTTCAATAGAGTGTCCTAGTTACTCAAACTTATGAAAACACTTTGCCATAAAGTTTAGCTTTAAACACCTCCAACATGATGCTTCTACAATGGCTAAATTATAGACACACTCATCAACAATTTATATTGTGATTGCCCAAATCTAAGTCATACTTATCATGAAGTATGTACTTTATCTAATAAAGCTTTTGTAGATTTTTATTTGAAAAATGGTTTTTTTTATGTATCCTAATTTACATACCCTACACATCTCTTAAGGATTTTCTTGTCTTACAATTACATACTTGAGGTCTCACAAAACATTTTGGTCATGTCAAAATAATAAGAGGTATGACTGATTGATTTCATGGGCCAAGGTTACCCAACAATAGTTGCGTCGATAGATTCTCATTGTTGAACATGTGTCACAAGTAAATTAGGTAATTATAGTCAAGGTGCATATACAACATTTTTTATAAAATAATGACAATGAAAACATATAATTTTGGACTTAATATTAGGATTGATCAAAATCACTAGAAATAATTATTCTATATTCATATTGATAAGCCTTCTAAAATGGCTCGTTTTATTCCTTACCATAAGACATCAAATACCTCCCATATTATGTAGTTATTTCTTGAAGAAATTATCAAACTACATGGCTTACCTCAAATATTTATTTTAGATCATGGTGTTAGATTTACTATCTACTTTTGAAAAATACATTGGTGCCTAAAGCAATCAAAACATAAACTTTTATGGACTTCCTATCCCAAAAACTAAGCTGCAAATAAAGGTAGTCAATCGACGTTTAGGCAATAAATTTTATAGAAGACATTGAAACATTAAATCTTTTATAACATTCTACTTATTTCATTTAAAATGATTCAATTAATAGAATAGTAGGTTTATGTACTTAAAATCATCATTAGAGTCCTAATGATTTTATTCTCTTACCTTATGATTTAGCACTTCTTAGTTTATTGAGTCTTTTATGCATGAATTTTTTTATCACATAAATATATTTCTTAAAAAATTCATTTAAA
The DNA here is from genome assembly GCA_023846275.1 of Vanilla planifolia. Taxonomy (NCBI): domain Eukaryota; kingdom Viridiplantae; phylum Streptophyta; class Magnoliopsida; order Asparagales; family Orchidaceae; genus Vanilla; species Vanilla planifolia. The sequence goes on along the minus strand of JAIUJO010000193.1, from coordinate 221,680 downwards.
TAATTAAATATATAAATAACTTGAAAAAACTCATTGACAAATTAGAAATTTTATTAAAAGTGATTATATAATGATTTGTTCTATGTCTAAGAGACTCCACTTAGAACCCTTAAAATATTACATGCTTATAATACTAGACCATTTACAATTTTATAAAGACTAAGTATTAGCATTAATATTTTGATTTACCTAAAAATTATAAAATTAGAACTACCTTTAATATTGAATTACTTTTATCTTATAAAACACTATACCTAATACCTAGTATGCCTTTTTAGCCTTCACCATCAATACCAAGTAAAATTATCCAAACAATATATTTAGCCACATCTTGTGAGCTTTGGGATCAAGTGGAGCAAGGCTAAGATGATCAAGCAATCTTAACATAGAATCATACATAACAATGGTTTTTGGTAAGTTGATAGGTCCATCAAGTCTTTATCGACACTTGAATTACTAAGGAGGAGCTTCATCACCTAAATTTAGAAATGTTAAAGTATTACTAGATATTTTAATATTACTCCATAGTGTTGAGCTCTGTCTCACCTAAGGAGAGTGATATAGTACTTATTATGTTATTAAATCCTTGTCATAATACTTTTTTTGATAATAAGAAACCCAAAATATTTTTATTAAAATTGTTTAAGTGAATTTTTAGAACATAGATAATATATGCTTATGTTTGTAGGAGAACTTAAAGAAGATTAGTAAAGATAAAATCACAAGAAAATCATCTTAGTTGTAGTGATAAATCATCTTTCCTCTTCTCCACCAACATTAGTATTTTGGTTGTATGCCATTAAAATAACTTTTTTATTAGGTTTTGACCCTCATGTCAAAGATCAATTTAAGTCTTTGGCTCTTGAAAGTTTCTTACTTGTCTAGGAATCCTATGATTTCCAATTCTAAATTAATATAATCTATGACTAAGCTCTTATTCAAATTTATTGTTTTAACCTAAATACATTTAAATTATTTATGATCTAACAATAGGATTAGCATACCATGCAAGGTTGGGCTTGAGCCTTGTTAAAATCTCATAAAGATAGTAGTGTTCAAGCCCAAACGTACCACAAGAAATGAAGTTATGCCTCAATTCCATAGAAATGGCAATTGATGTAATGGCTTCTTCACTAACAATGACAAAGAAGTGAAAGGATTATGTAAGCTTAGCCTAATTCCCTTAGTTTTAGTTGTTGGCTCATTTGGTAAGAACCAAAAACAAAAACTTTTTGATGCAACTTTCAATTTACATATTATTCCTATATATTTATTAGTGTAGCTTTTGTGAATTTATCATTACAACTCAAAAAATTTGGTATTTAATGTGTGATTTTCTATAAGCTTTTCAAACACTAATTTCACTTGCCCCCTTTTGAGAGGCTTTTGTACTAGTAGTTTTATATGTATATTTTAGGTAGCTTATGCTGTTAACGACAATTTGGATGTGGTATCATAAAAATGCAGGTAGTTTCTGTCACCATGTGCTTAAGTGTCAAAAAATGATTTTGACCAATTCAAACTATTTAAGTAGGTTATTTTTTGTGATCTTCTGGTATACCTAGTGCACTATTTTTTATTTAGGAAACTAGAAAGTTATAAGTGATGTTTCATATCTTATGGTGTCAAATGTTGCTTGAGTAGAGCTTACAAAAGTCATATGAATGACATCAAATAAGTTTAATGGTGTGAAAGATTACTGAGAACCCAAAGGGCACCTTAAGTTTATGTTCAAGGCATTTTTTTCTTTTGAGGAATTATGTAATAGATAAATTACTTTGTATTAGATAATGAGCAAGAACCACACATGAACCTTATTTCTAGCATGCATTTGCCATTCATTTTAGGCATGGATAGAACTTTAATTTTTTTATGTTAAATTTAAAGCTAAAAAATATATTCATATACATCAATACATCAAATCTACAAAAATTCATGATTTTATCTAAAAAGATAACTATTTGTGATTATGCAATCTTTTAAAATCACAAAATTCTTATTATTGTTATTTTTTTAATCCAAATTATCTTCTTGTTTTTCTTAGTTGTTTAGTTATACTTAAATTTTAATTTTTTAAAGTTCATTTTCAAAGATGAAATAAAGGGATTAAAGTTCTTAAAGCACTCCTCAGACTTTGCAAAAAAAAAAATATAACAAAATATTTTAATGAATAAATAAAAGATGTTTTTTAATTTAATATTTAGGTTAATCAAAATAAGAAAACAATATCAATTATCTATTCCGAATAACGAAAATATTGAACATTTGAACTGTTAAAATTGTTTGGGAAACATATCAAAGAAATTTGCATTTTGCTGAGGACAAAGAAAATATATTATCAATGAAAAAATTAAAAATTTAACATAAGAAAACAAGTAACATAACTAAAAATATAAATTATTTCAAAATTTTCATGAACATAACTTTCATAAATTTTGAAAACAAAACTTATTATGTTATAAAATTTGAAAATAAAATATCTAAATTAAAATAAGAAATTAAAAAACAAGTAAAACGATATGTAAAATCTAAAAATAATATGCAAATTTTGGTACTGCAAGGCTTAAGTGCTCACAAAAAAAAACGAATGCAATTGTTAAGAAATATTAAATTTGTAAAACAAAACATAGAAATGAACAATAACGTTTCTAATAAGTAAAAAAACTCGATACTACAATATTATGTAAAATATATTTTTATAAATAAGAAGTAAACAAAATATTTTTGAACTTGGATTAAAATTATTCATAAAAAGGACTTTCCTACAATGATATATGCTAAAGATCCAACATTTGTTAACCAATTGTCAAAACTGTGCAATAGGATATGAAAAACATTTGATAATACCTAAATTTATGTATCACAAAGAAAAGGAAATGCCAATTAATATTATCATAAACCTTCAGCAAGTCCAACTAAATGCCATTAATTATGAGGTATTATATACTTTTAGTTACTTGTCTATAAGATCTATTAATGACTTAATTATTTTAAAATATTAATAATTGTTGAATTTTTCTTATCAAAATTTTCATGTAGTCCATAACAAGAATATTTTCTTAACAATTATACTATGATTTTTTTTTAACATTTTTATCATTCCATAATTTTAGTTGATATTTGTATTTTTAAATCTTTAATTTTTTATTTTATTATAATATGTAGTTTTCTTAAATTAAATTATTTAGAAATGTTTTTGTTAATCTTTGTATAGATGTGAAAAATAATTTATATGTTTATTATTACAATTTTTTCTTCTACTTTTGTGGAATTTATATACACATAATATAATTGTTCTTAAGTTAATTATTTGATGTGTTGTAAATTTTCTAAAATTTCAATATTTTTTTATTATAATAACGAATTTATCATGCTTAAATTGCAATATGAACTATAATTTTGAAGTATTGTGATACGTAAAAAGAAAACAACTTCAAGACATATTATTAAAATAAATCACAAAACTTTAGTTTTTCTTGTGTTTAAATAGTTTATATATTTTTATTCCTTACCTTTGTGATCTTGTGCTTGTACTAACATATTTTTATTAATACATTAATATTTTAAAATTTAATTATAACGTTTTTCACTTTTTTATTTATTTAGAATTTTTAGACATAGTGTAGAGAATCCATGCTTTAATTCCTATGACATTTTTTGCTATATTATTTGATAAGAAGCATATTTTTAGTAGAACATTTTATTAAGCCTTTTCAAGTCATTCGTTGAAGAATATTTTAACATTTTGCTTATCTAATGGAAATAAAATATCTAAAACATTAGATATTTTTTACAATATATTAATAAAACAATTTTTAAAATTTCAATAGACTAATTACCTCAAGCAATTGCAAATATTATGCCAACAAACATAGCACAAACAATTAAGATAATTTAAGATTTCTAATAAATAAGCTATATGCATATGTATTTAAAAGAACATAAGTAATATAGTATTTATAAAAATACAAATATAAACTCAAATAAGAGAGTAAAGAAATAAAAGTTAATTATTAATGTAAATTAACTATAATTGTGAAAGATAACTCAATAATCAATTGTCTCATCATACTATTATGATAAGTATATTTTTGAAATAAATAAAATATTACATACTAAAAAGAGCTAAAACCATTCACATTAATGAATTGATTATATTTAATTTAAAAAATTATTTATGTGGGGTATCAAAAGAAAAGTTGTACAATTCCAAACTTGGGAAACTTACAAACATAAAGAAAATAGTCAAGTGAAAAAAATTTTAATTTTTACAAATTTAAAGGATTATAAAATACTCATAATATAATATTGATAACTAAAGATAAGAAAAACTTTTCTACAAAATAATTCAAATATAATTTTTTTTTTGAAACACAAAAAAAATTAATGTTATGTAGCATCTAAAAGTTTTAATCTATTTTGATAAATTGAAATAAAAAAGAACAAATATTTAATAGTACATTAATTAAATAATTAAAAATAGCTTTAGAAAGTATTAATAAAAATGTTTCAATAATTAAGACAAAAAAATATTTTTAATGCAATGAATAGGAAAGGGTACATCAATAAAGTGAAACACTACTGAAGATCACGTACATAATTTAAACCATATTCTAATATGCAAAATTCTCCTTATCTAGGTGCACAAAAGAAAAACCGTGCTGACATATGCTTAAGCATTTTTTGTCTATCTCGAGCATTTATAATCCGTTAAAAGCCGTGTTGTACCCAAATAAAGCATGCGCACACAAGTTACTTGTCTGCACTTAAGTTGTAAAATTGAAGATTCCTATATTAAGTTCATGATCTTGTTTAGTTTCTTTGTTACAGACTACACCTTGAGAACATTTTCAAATAAATAAGTTTTACACATAACTTTCAATATATTGAGCATTCTAATATCCTAATAACTTGTGCACTCTTATTTATTTGTATTTTTTGTTTCTAATGCAAGGTTTTTTCTATATTAAGAAATTCTTGTTATGCTTAGTAAATATTTAATTTTTTTAAAGTAGTTTATAACAATGATCATGTGTTTTTTGCTTAGGTTTCCATATTTCTTGATATACTTATCATTATAATAGTTTTTATTTAATTTAAAAAAAATCAATAATGTTTTATTAAAAATTGATTCTCTTATTTGCAATTACTCATTCAAGATAGTTTTAATAATTGTAAAAATCTTTAATGATAAACATTGTTTTAGTAAATATTATGTTTATACTAAAAAATAAAGTTGTTTTAATGAAACACAAATAGTTTTAACTATTGAAGACTTGATTGTGCAACATTTTTTTGATGAATCATATTTGTGTTAATAATGTTTTTGAATGACATTATACTTCTTAATTATTTTATTATTTTTTGAGCTTTTTTGGATAATGACATATTCCTAACTAATTAATCCAGATAAATTTTTTTATTTATGCAAATTATATTTTATATTATGGTTAAGCTTAACTACACGTGAGTTTTTTTCTTTTAATGATTATACTATGTTATTATTTTTAATATGTTCCAGGTTAACATTTTTTTAATATTTTATTAATAAACATTTTTGTGGCTTAAATTATATTTAATTATCTAAATTTAAAATTTTTTTTTATTATTTTTTGGGTGATTTAATCTTGCACATGTTATCATTAATCTTTGTTTTGCAATGCTCGTTCGAAATGTAGTGCACAATCTAATCATAAGACATCTCTAAAAATCCAGTATTATATGAGATAGACAATAGGAATGGCTAATTTATGTAGTCACATGCTTTCTCTATATTTATCAAAATAATGGTTAAAGATGAGCCCAATGTCCATATTTTTTTTTGGAATCTTACACAACTTTTTTTATGTTTCAATGTAATCTAATTTCAACATTGGCCATTTCTATTCAATTGTCTATTTCTTTTTTAAATCTTTTTATAATTGTTATTATGAGGATGTTTTGGTAAATGATTTGTGAAATTATGATTTGGGAATTTGAGTTTGTGCTATCTTAATGATTTTTTTTTATGTTTTTATTTTTAAAAATTTCTATATATTATTTGAAGTTGGTCTTTTCTTTGGTTATTAACAAAGTATTTTGTTGCTGAACCGTATAAGTATTTTTAACATTATCATGTTTTAATGATTTGGATACCTTGATGAGTTTTTTTGAAATTTTTATATAATATATCATAATTCGTTTTACTCATTTGAGATTTTTAATTATAATGACAAACTACTAAAACTAATTTAAAGTAAAAAAATCTATCAAAAAACATAATTTTGAATACTCCTTGTATTTAATAGAAGTTTAATTTGATGTATTATCTAATTAATTTTAAATGTTAAGGATTTTTTACTATCTTAATAATTTGAATGCATTTTTATAGTTCTTGTATTGTTTTTAAGCAACAAATTTTTAATAATATTAGAATATTTAAATACTTATTGAAATTATTTTTTTCATGTTTAATTGTTTTTTTGAAATATTTCTTTACCACATAATATCATTCAATAAAATTATTGCAATCCTTTTTTAAATATATTATATAATAATTTATTATAATATTATTATTAGTTACTTTGAATATTTAATTTTTTTTTCTCAGGATAATTTTCTTTTTATTTTTTTATGTATATTTTTGTTTAAAAAGAAAGTCAAATTATGTTTTTGAAATAAGTTTGTCATTAACAGGTCACCCAATTTATTTTAAATATTTAAATAATTTTTCTATTTAACAAATTTTTTACATTTTTATATTTTATAATCATTATTATTGCTACATGAATAATTTTTTAATTTTTTTGAAATACAAAGTTTTGTAATTTGTTACTTTGTCATCTATTTTAGGTTTTGCATTTTTTTTATATTCATACTAATTAAATGTTTAGGTGTGTAAGTGCTATAATAGTTATATTTTATTAAATTTCTCTAAACTTTCTATATCTATATCAACATATTCTTTATACTTATTGTTTAAAACTGACATTTTTAACAATATATTTGAAATGTTTCTAAATGTTGAAAGTATTTTATTATCTTACCCATTTTCTCGTTCTTATGCATATGAGCTTTGTTAAATTTAGTTTATTTTTTCGTTAGAGAATATTTCATTCTTTGTTCTTTTCATAATTTTTATTTTTATGAAAACATTTATCAAACACTTTTTATTACAATATTTTAGCAATAACAGTCTTAGTTTTTAACTGTTGTTATACATCTATATTTTCTTACTGAGTGCTTTTCAATTATTATTCATTATTAGTATAGCTATTGACAACTTGCTTTGTGAGATATTTTTAACATATTTAATATTGTATAGTACTATTTTTTTTTTATATCTCATAGCGATAAATTTTCCCCTTCAAATATATATTTTGTTTGCAATGGTCTTTTTGTTTGTTAAAATATATTTTTTTGCAATTAAACTTTTAAAAATATGTAATGCATAACTATAGGTCTTAAAATATATATAATATAATAAAAATCAAATAATATTAAAGGCATGTATTTTCTAGTTTAAAATATCTTCTGGTGTAATCCAAAGCTTAATGAATAGACCAATATTAACCAAAATCTTTGAATATAGGAATAAAGTACATTTTATTGCTAATTATTTAAATAAGTAAAAGTAATGAAAAAATCAATAAAAATATTTTCATTAATGGAAAAATAAGAACTATATCAATGAAATTAGAAAGTTAGCATTAAAAAGGAAAAAAATCTATTTTTCTGGACATTCAAATGATAAAGTTAAATGAATACATGCTCCAAAATAAATTGAAATACATTAAAGTTAATAGAAAATATCAAATTTAAGTAAAAAATAAATTTTAAAGAAACAAATTAAAATAAATTTTAAGAAACATCAAATATTACGAGAAGGTCCATACATTTATGCAATAATTAAGAAAAAAACCATATTATGTTAAATAATGTAATTAACAATTTTTAGGAAATAGAAAAGGAAACAGTAAGGTTTACCAAACATACATAAACACTAAATTATTCAATATAACTTCTAAAATTGCAAAGAAAAATGTTTTCACAAACAAAATGTGTTGAATAGTCACAGCATAAAGAGTAATGAATGAACATATTCCTAACATATTAAAAAGATTCATATTATTTTAAAAGAAATTAGAATAAAAGTATAAAAAATATGCTATTATAAATAAGAAAGTTAGAAATACGTTTTGCACTAAGCATAAAAGACTAAAGTAAAACATGGTTTTTGTATTTTAAGAATTTTTATAACATATTACAATTAATCTAAATTGCTGCTAGCATGAAAAATTATCTAATCCTCTGTAAACCATACTATTATATAAACATTAAATTTTTTGGTTGTTATGTAGAATAGTTTTTTATCTTTTGTCATGATAACACAATCATAATCAATGTAAATCTTATATTTGCTCAATTAGATAATAACTACAAGCATATAAATTTGTTTCAAAGTAGTATAGCAAAAGCTTCTTGGAAAAAAAAGTCACTGATATTATTTTTTAATAACAAATTCTATTCAAATTTCATCATAATATTGAATTATAATCAAACCAGAACTAGATAAGATTACTATGTTCATGACTATGCTACAAAAAAGGGTATTGCATGTTTCTAATTATCAAAATATATTTATTGAAGCAATGTTTTTAAAACAAGAGTTTGTGGTACTTATTTGCATTGCAATGACTATTCGTTTTAACTGTTATTCTTAGTAAAAATAGCTTATGTTCTAAGATAACCTAACAACAATATGCCTAAAATAATTATTTGAAATAAGAAAATAAATTTTTGTTTTCATTACAAATTTCAATTCTAAGTAAAATAAAAAAATGTCATACTTTTGTGTCTTAAACTAAATGAATAAGTAGTCACTTACATTACATGTTTCATGACTTAATTTATTCTCCTTGACTATCTTGAAAATCATTTTTTAATTATATCTTGTATTGTTTCAATAACTTTACAAAATATATATCAAAATTATAATAATAAATTAGTAAAAAATAATGCTAATTTTTAGTAATAGGAACCATTAGTCTGAGTAGTTCCTAAAAAATGTTGGACGTCATTAAAGGGTGGGGACTGCATGACCATAAACTTCTCAACTAGTAACAGCACTAGGTTGGATTGTTATAATAGTTTATATGGTCCCTATATGAACTTATTACTACTATATCCTGATATATAGCATATAGTTCATCACTAGCATCATGGGTGATGGCTGCTTGACTACATTGGTGGATAGCCAACCTTGAATAGGTCGATTTAAGGATAATGCAAAACATTAAAAACAAAGCAATCGCTCACCTTCACATTGTAGGATAATCAAAGCAATATTTTCATGCATTTTGCTTCTGAATCATAGAAGTAACCAAAATCGTCTAGTCACATAATTTCATGATTGAATGATCTCATCACCGCTACATTATTATAATGATAAATAATATCCTACGTTCGATCATGCAAGGTCATGTTCACATTATCAATGCTTGTTCAACACATAGGATCAAAATCTAGTCGATTGAGTCTGAATCTAATGATCCCAATAAAATCTTATTTCTGAATAACACCAATCAAATCATATCCACAATCATGAACTTTTGATAATCAAATAGTCAAAATCATTTTGATCTTGTAGTACATTCAAAATATCTCTTTTAGTTATTATTTCAAACTACTACAATATTTTATTTAAATGATTATTTTTTATTAAAAATATTAAAATATATGAATAACTAGGTAATTTTGCCAATTGATGAGTACTTTTAGTTGATAGAAAATTTCTATGAATAACATATTTTTTTAATATTATGGATTAATGAATCTTTTTGCAATCTTATAAATATTTCCAAGCCATCACATTTGTGGCATTTGCAGCTTGTGATCATTTTAACTTCTATACACTACTTCTCTTAGTCCTCAAAATCCTTAAAGTGGTGTTCTTCTCTAATAAAAAAAGTAATATTTTTATTAAACATAATTGATTTAATTGAGATATTGATGCCTATTTAATAAATTTTAATTTTATGTTCACTATTATGTTTCTTCTATTGTTATTTTACATTGTTGTAAGGTCGTAGTATGACGCTTCTTTTGTTTCTTTTGTTTCATTATTGTAATAGTTTAGATTACCATTCTCTTAGCAAAGGGCCCATATTGAGTATTTGTTGTTACTTATTTTTGCTTTAGGTGGGTGAATGTTGTTTTAAGTCATATCACCTAAAAATCATTTATAGACATTTTAATTCTTATTGATTTTTTATTTCATAATTTTTATAAAAAAAAACTATTATCTTTTAATTCAAATTTGAAATTTATCAAAATCATTTTAGTTGTTTATTCAAACATTTTAAAAATACTTTTAAACTTATTTTTTAAATATTTTCGTAAGAAGTAGAAATTTTTATTTCTAACTTTCCACCCATACCTTATTGAACCAAACTTCAAGTGATATAATAACAAAATTTGCTTTTTATTAGAAGAAAGTTTTCAAAAGATCCATGTTTCAAATTATTTCTTGAACAAGTTTATGCAAAGATGGTTCTAACAATAAGCCTCCACTCTTTTGTGATAATTTTTATCTCTATTGAAAAACTAGAATAACTAATTATTTAAAATCTATTGATAGAGAAATATGATAAATAACACAAACTTCTTTTAATAATCTAACAAAAAAAATCTGAAAAGATTTTTTTCACCTAAATTATTTTGTTAAATAAATATAAAAGTGAATATAAACTAAAATTAAATGTTAGAATCATAAATATTTTTCATTATCTTTTGAATACTTCAAAATTTAATAGATTTTGTGTTTAGAAATAACTTAAAAGATTTGGCATATGATAGTGACAACTTATGAAATATCAATTGAGACGAATGAAATAAAAAGTTCAATAATGAAAATAAGAAGGCATTGAAAATATTTTTGAATGAGTGAAAAGTAGCCATCACATGTGAAAAGAATGAAAAGAAAGAAGCTCACTTCTTTATGATTACTAGAGAAGCAAAAGATGAGTATATCTTCAAGTGAGGTAGAAAATAGCTTTAAAGTAAAATAAGATAAGCATTTACTTTATGTTTGCAAAAAGTATGAAAAGTTTATTAAAAAACAAAATGATTTAAAAAAAGAATATAGTGAATATGTAGTTCATTTTAAAAAACATAGAGAAAAGGCCAACATGTATTTAGAGAGTATTGAATGGTTCATGATTTAAAATAAAAGGCTAATTAGAACGTATCATTAGTTAAAAAATTTAGTGACATTAAATACTTACAGTCTATTTGGTAATTTAAAAAAAAACAAATTGGTAGACAAGTTTTTGTTTGAAAATGTTATATACATAAGGATGTTGACATTTTATATACTATAATCATAAGTTTAAATTGTATTATTGCATACAACCCAATTATATTTTGCTTACATGTAAGATTAAAGCTAATATACAATTGAAATTTCTAACTTTTGCATGAAGAGTGAAAGAAAATAGTAACATTGTTACAGATAAATACATTGAACACAAAAAAGGGATTTGTTTCTCAATTCTAATAATATAAATCAAGTATTATACACATAAACTTTGATTAACTAATTTTAAATAAAAAAATTAGTATAAACATCAATGAAGAAAAAAAAATAATATTTGAGAAATAAATTTAAAATATTCAAATGAAATAAATTATGAAAAAGTATGTAGTAGAAAAAACCTAAAACTTTAGAACTTTTTTAGGATTATCATAAATAACAAGTTAAACATGAAATTTTGATTGATTTTAGAATTAAGTTTGTCATAACAATTAATCTTTTTTCAAAATTTTGAATAAAACATTATACAATATACCTTAAATAATATTTTATGGTGATTTCTATAAAAAAAGAACTAAAACAACTTCAAAGGAATTGTGTGAGTTGACCCTAAACTATCAAATAAAATGTAATTAGAAGGAAGTGGTTTTCTTAAGAAAGTAAACTAGTTTGTTAATTACTTGTAAAACTCATAAAATGTTAAGTTTATTAAAAATTTATAAAAATTAGACAGAGTAACTATTAGTGATAATAAATAAGGAAAGAGAATAAAAATTGAAAGAAATAAGTATAATTTAAGAAGGAGCATTAACCTTGTCATGACATACATATAAATAGAGTTTATCTTTAATTATCTTAGATGTTTTTTTTATAAATAAGTTATGCCATTTATTGATTTTCTTAAAAGTTTTGTTAACATCAAAATAGAGAAATTGTTCTGATATTGACCTTTAAACGTGATGTTTTGTTTATTCATAACAAACCTTAAGTATTTGAAATAAATGTGGATAAGTTAATTTTCAGTTTTTACAAAACATTTACTAGTGTTCATGAGAAAACTTGAAGAAATGAACCAATGTGAAATCTTATGAAGATCAACTTTATTTAAGTGATAAACTACTAAGAAATATTTTTTAAACTTAATATTAGGTATTTTAATTTTGTTTTAATTAAAATATTAAGTTTCATTAAAATATTTGTTAGGAAACACAAAAATTAAATTTTATTTAAGTAATATTCTTAAAAGAATATTAGGTTCTGAAAAACTTAATCTGTTCTATTTTACTATCTTGAAAATCTTTTTATTTTTTTGTCAAATCATAGTATTTATTAAATAACTTTTATAAGATATACATTATAATTATAATAATTAAATACAAAATAGTACTAATTAAATAATGGTAATTATTGTAAATTAAATCAAAAATTCTCTACAATGCTTAAAATGTATTGGCTATCGTTTAGTGGTCTTGATAGCATGTCCCAAAACAAATCTACCAATTGCAGTAGTACGTCTAAATACAATCATAGTCCAGTTGGGTCTTACAATGGGTTATTATTCTCGCATTCACATATACAATGTACAAAGCTATACTGATAGCATGAGTAATGACTTCTAGAGCAAATCAAAGGGGGCAAACCCTGAATAAGTTGACTTTAAGGAACATGTAAAGCTTTATATACAATACATCTTTATTCACCTTCATAATATAGGACTAAAGCAAAGCTTACTTTTCAAGCAACATGTTACTAAATTGTGGGGCTGACCAGAACTGTTGTCCGATCATGCAATTTTATGATTGAACGACCTTCGTCTTATCCATCTCTTTATAAAGTTTGATACCACTTAATAATTGCATGATCAATTTTTGTTTCTTGTGTACGATCTAAATTTAGCCACTAAATAAAGATTTAGATATAACGATTTTGATCAAATGCTTTTTTTAAACATCCCCATCAAATCTCATTTGTTTGTTCTTATAGTTTTACCGAACAATTAGTCTCGGTTCATTCTATTCAACTGTTTCATGCACATCTTTTTTGGCTACTTTTTTTAGCCTTTAAAATATTTTATTTAAATAATAATTTTTCATAAAAAATAAAAAATAAGCGAAACAATAATGATTATTTTGCTTGTTTGGTGAGTACATTTAGTCTTAAAAAATTATTTATAAATAAGAGAATTTTTTAGCAAAATGGATAGATGAATTTCCACACAATTTTGAAAAAAACATTACAAGCCATGATATTCAAGCTGTTAGTGGCCCAAAAAAATTGTTACTACTATGGCTATTTCCTTCAGTCGCCAAACTTCTAATTGAAATTTTTTCTTAAGTCAGCTAAGTTACTAATATCTTCTACTCATAATTAGTTTAATTAAGATACTTTTTTCTCATTGATTATTACATCAAACATAAGATAATGGCTATACTAATTTTTATTATGAGGCCATTGTAACTTTTCTCTTCTGTTTCATTATTGTGGCAGTTTAGCCAATCTTTTAATGAATGTTTTATATTGAGTATTTTTTCCTAGATTTTGTTAGGAGTGAATGCATGCCTTTTTTAAGCTAAGCTACATAAATATTGTTACGATATATTTTAGTTCTTATTAATTTTTTATTTTATGTTATTTTATAAATTTTTTTATTAAAAAAATAATTTATTTTAATTTAAATTTTAAATTTTTATAGAATACTTTTTAATTATTTATTTAAACATTTTGTTAATAAAAAACTAAAAAAAATTTATTCCTAGCGATTCACGACCTTTTTGTATATCCAAACTTCTTCCCATGAATATTATGAAAAGCTTTTTAGTAAGAGAGTGGTTAATTGTTAGGAACAAAAATTATTTTTCTAGAGAATATTTTACAAAAATACTTCAATGTATTTTTTTTGTAAACTTGAATGTAACATTAAAAGTGAATTTTAGTAATATTAATTTTATTTTAAAATATGTTAAGACTTTTACGATATGTTGATTTTCTTTTCATAAAAAAGTTTTAAGAAATTTATGAAAACATTTAACAAAAATAGAAATGGTAGATGAATATTTTTTAGGTGGTTGAGGTTTAATTAAGAGTACATCTACCTCTAGCTAATGCTTGCAAAAAATAACTAATATAATTATTTTGACAAATGACAGATGCATTAAAATATTACAATAACGAAACAATAAAACTTTACTACATAGCCTTACAAACCAAGAAACTTATAAACAAAATAACATTATTAAACGACATAAAAATAATAATTAACCCAAAAAAACCAATTCTTCAAAAATCTTGAGTAACGTATAAGTGTTTTAAATGAATCATTTAGAAATAAAAAAAATTGAGAACTTTACAAATTTTTGAAGAAGGAAGAGATAATGAGTCTTATACATGAAGCATAAGGATGTTATGATGACCATTAGGTGCTAGTTGCTTGAATGCCATCGCTTGAATATCTTTCTTCAAATTTTATAAAAATTGTATCAATTAATTTTGTTCAAGAATTCACTATTTATTGACATTTTTTTATTTCCTAAAAGTACATAAAAACTATTCAATTATTCATACTAATAAATTATAAAAATTCTAATGTTTTTACATAATGGCTAAAAAAGATTTTTTCCAAAGAACTGCTCGATCAAATGCCCCTAGAACATTTGATCATGAAAAATGCAAGATTAGATGGCATGGATTGAGCAAGCACTATTTAGTTTTGACCAATAGATCTAAACTGTTATATAACAACAAGATTTAGATCTTATGCATGCACAAAACAAGAAATTTGTGATCACAAAATTTCATTATGGAACAACAAATTTATTTAGGTGTTTTTAAAAGGCTAATGAGAATAAGATTATTTGATTGAAAAATTGCATGATAAAATAAGTTATTTGTAACTTTAAATCTTCCATATTATTTGTAATAGGTTCTCCTTTTTAATTATTTTAATTATATTTTTAGTTTTACTAATTATTTATTATATATATAATGCTTTTTGAAATAAGTTATTTATATAATATTTCCAAAGTTATGATCATGAACACAGTATTTTTTTAGATGGTTGACATATAATAAAAATTTTAAAATCTTAATATTTTTTTAAAAAAAATTAGTTTAAATAAAATTTAGTTTTTGTGCCCTTAAAGAATGATTTTAATCAAACTTAGTATTTTATTCAAAATATAATTTTAATAACTAAAACTAAATTCAAAATATTTGTTTTAGTTATTGATCACCCTAACCAAGATGATTATCATAGAACTTCTCCTTTCCTACATTTTTATTTTTAAATTTCTTATGAGCACAAGTATAATCTATCTCAAATGTTAAAATGTACTTAAATAGATTCAGTTATAATGCTTAGGGTTCATGATCATTAAACAAAACACCATAATGAGATGTCAACACAGTAATCTCTCCTACTTGATGATAGTAAAACTTTTAAAGAAATTGATAAAAATATAAAATATTTATAAAAGTAATATGCATGAAAATTAATGCTCCATCTTCTTATATGTCATGACTAGAGTAATGGTCCAGCATAATTTATGCCTATTTTAATCATTTAATTTCTATCATTCCCCTCTTTGACGTCACTTAGAAAGAGTTAATCTATATTTAATAAATTTTACACAAATTTAGAATTTTTTTAAATTATCAACCAACTTATTTTTTTCTTTGTCTATTTTTTTTCAAATTATACCTTTATCTTGTGGTCTAGTATACAATTCCTTTTAAATTGATTTAATTCATTCATTATAACTAATACAAAAATTTATTATTTATGCTGTCTTGTGTTATGGATGACTTCAATTCTATTGCAAAGGCTTAATGGTTATGACATGATTATGTTTTAACACAAATCTTAATTGTATCAATAACTTATTTTTTTGAAAGAATTTTATTAAATTTTAAAGTTTTAAGATTTTCTGCATTGTTCTCTTTTTTGTTGCTTATTTTATTCGAATTTTCTAAACTTAATTTCCCAAATGCTATTTACACAACATATATGTATGTATGTGTGTGTGTGTGTGTGTGTGTGTACATATATAATGTTTTTAATTAGACTTAATTCATCAAAGTTATAATGTACAATACCTGATTTTAGTTAGTAAATTTAAGAACATAAACATTTTCTTCTCCAACATATTTATGATAATTGAGAAACTATTTTCATTCAAATAAATAATTTTTGTAAAGGAGATAAATCCTCAGAATGAAATAATCGAAATAAGCTATTATGACTATACAATGAAATAAATTTTACAATAGAATAAAATAATTTGATATCACAAAACGTAAATTACTAAACATAAAAGTGTTACACATAAATGAAAGTTTATTGAAGCAAAATCTTTTTAATTAAATGAATTATAATTAAAACAAATTACGAACTTAGTGTATTTGAGAAGAAAGTAGAGATCATTAATGTGACAATTGAAATGTTTACAATAAAAAAGAGTTAATGAGCAATCAACACTAAATGTTTCAATATGATGACTTGAAAATTTTATCTTCAAATTTTATAAAGACTTTTAAGAATTTATGTATTTATAAATATTTTCTAATGATTAAAAACACTTGTCAAATTGGCAAACTAGTCAATAATATTTTAATTAAAAAATCTTTCTTACTTTTTAATTAATAAATTATAAAAATCACAATAACTAAAGGACTCGCTGTGTTGGAGCTACTCGATCGATGGCTCTTGGACCATTCGGTAATGAAAACTTCTCATTAGATGCATTGGAATAAAAACAACTTTTTATAAATTGTGATTTGATCTAGACTATTACATCTAAATCATAATCTGAGTATCATATTTTGCTCTTTCATGTGGACAAATAATGGATTGTGAGATCGAAAAATTACGTTATCTGATAGAAGATTAAAATAAGTGTCTTTAAAATGTGAATCAGATTGGAATCATTTGATCACATAATTGTCCAAATGGATAGCAAAAGTTGCAACCACAATTTTTAGCACAATCGGGTGAAATGGATATAAGTTTTAATCGTATATTAAATAAATGATTGATTGTCATTGCTTTATTAGAGCCTTTCTATGTCACACATTTTAAATATTTTTTAGGGTTGCCTATCACTTAGTTTCCTACTAGTCATATCCACGCACTATGCTCTAATTGATAATTTTGGTTCTTTTTAGTAAAATTTATTTTTTGTTATTTTAATTATATTATTATGTTTTGACTAATTAATTTTTATATTTAAAATATACTTTTTGCAATAGGTTTTTCAAAGAGGATTTTCAAAGGTATGATGAGAATTGAAAGGTAGTTTGGATGGTAAAGATAAGATTAAGGTTTTAGACTCCTAATATTTTTCTAAGATTATTAGTTTAAATAAATTTAAATTATTTTCTTTGTGTGAATGATGTCAATCAAACATAATATCTAATCAAAATAAAATTTAAACAACTAAAATTAAATTTTAAATTAATCTCTTTTTTAAATTCAAACAACACACTTCTTCTATTTTAAATTCTCCCATGAACACAAATATTTGTTTTATAAAATCTACAAACTCACTCAAACAAATTTTTTAAGAATTGTTAGGGTTTTATTGTTATCAAAAAAAATATTATGAGCAAATGTCAATAACATAACATATTAAACAATTTAATACTCTATGAAATGATAAAAAAAATATTGACTATCATTTGATAGTGGCATTATCTCCTTTCTACAATAGCTTTGGACAATTCCAACCATTTATGGGACTATTTAGTACTCTCATGAAATAATGTCTCATTAACCATTCCAAAATTCCCTTTAGGATGTACTCTACTAATGAAAGTAGTTTTAAGAACATTAAATGTCTCGTGTGACATACATATTGACTTCAAACATTATTAATTTTTTGAGAAAGTTAAATCCACCATTAAGAGGTGACTTACCTTTCCTCATTAAAAAAAACATCACATAATAACTTCATCAAACTTGTTCCTTCTCGTTCTTTTAAGGAACTTTCATAATTATCTTATTTGTCTCCCTCTTCCTAACCTTTATAGTGAAATGTCATTTCACTCCCAACTAAAATATCTATGTTAATATTTGTTTTAATATCACAATTCTCCCCATTTAGTAAATAATTTTTATTTTGTTAGATATCCCTTGCAACAAAAACCTTATAAAACAACATTTTCTTGCACATTCTATTGAGAATGACATTAGAAAGTAATTTTCACAATTTTCATAAAAAGTTACTCGATGTGTTAATTATTTAATTAAATGATGCTTATATTTCCAACAACATTTTGCATTTTTTTTTCATTAAAAAGTCACTTAGAATTAAATTAATATAATTTTCAATAAGGGTTGGTATTTTTTTTATGACATATCTACTTCAATTTGAAGCAAAATTATTATGTAGGGTTTCTTTTAATTTGTTCTGCCATGTTTGACTTCTCATTAACATTACCAGTTCTTTCAAATTATAATCTTTGTGATCATATATAAAAATATCCATATGCAAATTTCATCTCATCACATTCAAAATAAATTTTATGATGCACTTACATTTACTCAACAAATGTTAAATAAATTTTGAAGTGCTTCAAAAATTTTGTGAACTTCCTTACATATAAGAATTTAAACATTCAGATTCATAAAATATTTTGTGGCCTATGAAATGTCTCTTCCTCTACTACCTAAATAGCTACTTGTTAGTATAACTTGTCCATTACACATTCAACATGGCATTCTCTTTTTCCTTATTTTCCTTATTTCTCATGTTAAGAAGCCCATTGGCCTTTCCTCATGAAACAATTTTGGATGCACCGCCATGCTATACACATAGTATTAGCAACAACTTTTATTAAAACTAAAAGACAAAATAAATGTTGTGCTCTAGCTAATGATAATGGCTAAACAATCTTGTAAGTAATGTAACAATTTCTTTCAATAAGCTATAAAGGAACCAAATTCCTTGTCTTTAATTATCCTCAATTTCTAAACATTACAATGCTTTTCATTTGACATACCTTTATGAATCCATGATCCTCTTCTTAAAATTCTACTTTCTTAATTTTCTTTTCAAAATTTCCATGGTGTAACCCTATTCTTTCTTAATTCATGTTTTGATTATGTGGATATTCTTAATAGTTTCTAAAATCACAACTATATCAAGAAGAGTACTCTTAATTTGTTCATACCAGTATAACGATAATTAATATAGGATGTTATATAATTCGTTGTAAAGTGTCACCTCTTTGCTACACTAATAATTATTATTATATATGAAAATAAATTAAAACTCAAATAAATATCCTAGCTACATACAATACCTAATTTCGTAACTTTAACATATTCTTAAGTCTTTTAAATATATCTTTCATTTATTTCTTTTTTTAGCTTAGAATATTGTGTTAAACATTAGTTTAATATAACATGCATCATGCAACCTTATAAAAAAGTATGATGAAACTTTGGAATCCTTATGTAATATAATTATTTTTGCCATGCCAAAAATGTCTTACTATTTTTTCAACATATTTTTGACCTATTATTCTGCAAAAAAAATATTGCCTTAATAGACAACATATGAATTTTTATGGTGAATGGCCTATTATTTTTTCAACATATTTTTTATTTCTATTTTTACTTTAATTTAGCATCCTCTGCATTATTCATCATACAATATTTGTCTTCTTAAAACTATAGAAGCTACATTTATTTTTCCCTTAGTGATATAGGATCTCAAAACCATAATGCCATAATAATTGAAGCCATTCTATAAATCTTAATATCTAAATAGATTAATTATCAAACCAATTATGAATAAATATTATGAATCTTTCAATAATATGAAGCAAAAATATGAAAACTTTGGCAGATTTTTTATTGTAAAGTTACATCAATAAGTAGATAGGAATTGGAGATTAGAAACCAAGTTAATGGAAGTTATCTCAACACATTATTTTTCAAATAGATAAACCAATTAGCAATTTATTAAAAAACTTAGTCATAATAGAACCTACTCAAGTGGTGTTTGATCAAATTATGAATAAAAAAGTGGTAGATTTAGAAGACATGGTAGGCTTTGGAAAACTAAAATTGGATGACATAAAAGATTTTGGTATGAAAAACTTTGTATATTTCTTCTTAAAAGAAATACAAATACCTTTCTCTAAAAAGAAATTACATATGTTGCAAGTATTTTAAAATTTGTACCACAAATACAAGTGAAGCTTTGAGGTAAGAATTTTTTTATGTGTCCATGCTGGATGGTTTCAACTTGTTTGTCAAGAGTGATTGTTTTGGAATTAAAAGATAGGCTAAGTGACAACACTATTATGACAAAAAGGTGGGCAATCAAAAATACAAAGTTAATGATCGTGTAGTTTTCATTCAAAATAAAGGAGGTCTAGTAGCAAATGATTATAATTAAGTGGAAGGATTAAAGTTAAAGGAATACTTGTACCAATGGTAAGGTTTATTGCAACAAGGTCATTTTTAACTTTTTCTTATTGCAAGTTACTTAAGCTATACCAAATGGATGTTAAAAACACCTTCTTAGACATTGTTATTTAGGAGAAAGTGTATGTAGAATAATTGGATTTCATTCAACATTATCTTCACAAATATCATGTGCACAAGCTATTGAAAGAATTATATGAATGGTAGCATGAACAAAGATCTTGGTATGACATACTTAATAGATATCTACTCAAATATTATTTCAAGATGGGAATGCAGATATAACTTTGTTCATCATGCACTATGCTGATAAACTTCTTCAATCCAAGATTATGTAGATGATACATATTTGGATCAACCAACTTGCACTCAAGTGAATGATTTAGTAAGCTTATGGGTGTTGGATTAAAGATGAACATATGGGTAATGCCATATATTTTATTGGATTCAAAGTTAAGTAGGATAATAAATGTATCCTTTTATCTAAAATAAAATCTATAAATGAAATGTTAAAATTGCTTGAATTAAAGAAACTCAAATGCAGTTCTACTTTCAAGAGTCCCCACCACACTATTAAACAAACATCAAATGGAAAACAAATAGACTTTTTTGTATTTCAAAAGATGATATTAACAATAAGAAGACCTAACATTGAATTAAGTATAGCAATTATTTGATCAATTTTAATAAGGCCTTAATGATTTCCAACTACAAGTAAAAAGAATGTTTTGGTGCTTACTTGACCCAATGATAATAGAAGTTTTGTATCCCAAATTACAATTATGTCATGATTTAATAGGATATGTCTACAAAGGTTATGTAGGTTCTCAAATACATTAGAAAAGCATTGTAGGTATTTAGTAAATTTTTTACACCTCTTAAACTCATCATCTTGCAAGAAAAAAAGAATTATTGCTTTAGTAATAAATGAACCATAATATATAGCATTGGGAAGATTTTAGTAAAAGTTTTGGGTTTGAAAAGGCAATTAGATTATACGAGATTAGATTTACAAAAATTCCTAAAAAATATCTCAATTTGAATGTCATTTTTTCACTGAAAACCCTATAAAGTACTATAAGACTAAAGAAATTAATTTTAGGCACCATTTCATTGGACACCATGTAAAATTAAAAACGATAGACATTCAATTTGTTGTTAACAACATGCAACTAGTTAGCACCTTAACAAAGCATCTTAGCAAAGATTTGTTTTGTAGAATTAGATGATTTTATTATGATGACAAAATAAAGAGAAATTAAGCTTGATTTTGAGAGAAGTTCCTTGAGTTAATGGGAGCTCATCCATATGATCCGATTACTTTCAAACCTAACTTCACTTGATATTATCTAGTAAATGTTTTCTTGCACTACATTCAATTACATTATAGTAAACTTAGATGAAAAGTAATCATAAAAAATAGGTTATTGGTACTAAGAGAAATATGCTAAAATATTTTGATGTTAATAATCTAATTAAAAAACAACTAATTGTTTGTGTAGCTTTGATTGTCGATATGATAGGTGAACAATTGTGGAAGGAAATTAATGTTGGAAGAATATGTCAATTGACTAATATATTGATATGACCATGTGTTGATTCAGAATGGACATGATTTTTGTGTAGTGAAGCATCAAAGTGTTCCTTTTGTCTATGAGTCTTTCTTACCTTATAAATTGTTATAATAAAGAAGATTTATTATCATGTTGTACATGTATTGAAGATTACAATTAAGTTTTCATTATCATTTTTGTTTATTGAAATTACATACATTTTCTTTCATTTGGTATATTATGTATATTTTTTAAAAATATATTTTATTAATTAAGTTGTTTTTATCATTTTTTAAAAACCACTTATTTTTCATGATTCAATTAACAAAAACAATTATTTAGTATACTATGTGTCTAGTTCTTAACAGCATAAACTTACTTATGATAAAATGCACTTTAATGTTTTGTATTAATTTAATTTTTTGGGTCTAGCATATTAAATTTATATTCTATTTTCTGTGATTTTTTATTTGTACTGTTCCTCGATGGTATTGAATACCGTTTATTCATTAATAATTTTTTATAAGTCATTTCTTTCACTAAAACATTATTAATAATAAAGTTTATGAGATATTTCCTTGAAATATTTTTATTAAACATAAAATTATAATTATCTTGAAATAATTTTATATATTATGAATTTTTTTTTTGCAACACGTATTTTTCTACTCACATATTATCCACATAATTTTTATATCATATTATAGATGGTATAATATCTATATTATTTTTAGTTTTCTATATATTAACGTTTACTCAAACTTATTTGTTATTACGATACTATTGACAAAACATTTCTTTTGTCAAAAAATGACAAGTATAAACCTTTTTAACAAAACAAAATTTTGAACTATTTGAAAGAAAAAATTATTAAAAAAGGAAAAAATAAAAATAAATGAAATTTAAAAAATTATAAAAAGAGAAAAAAAATCCAAAAAAACATCTATAAAACAATTTAAAAAATTAAATTTATTTACAACTATTGTAAAAAATAAATTGTTGCACCACTCAAGCGTGCTGTCATTGTCAACAAAAGGTCTAAAATTTAAAATATTATAAAATCATTTAAAATGTTAAAAAGCTTAGGATATTTTAGAAAATGCTTGCAAAGTAGTTTTGAGATGTCATAACTGAAAATATAACTATCAATGTAATGTAATTAAAAAGCATTGAGGAACTAAAAAAATAATTAATGATATAACATGTCATAAATCAAGAAATAAAAGATCTCAAAAATAAATATAATTATATAATGATTAGTAATAAATAATAGAAAATTAAAATTAATTTTAAATTTTAAATAAAATAATATAATAATAATCATAAAATCAAAATGTAAAAAAATTAATAGAAGATAAAAGTGTGCAGCAAACTTAGCCCCTTAACACTATGAAAAAAATGATCAATCTTAATAACTATGATTGTCTAATTCAAAAACTAGGCGTAAACTGTATGCTCTGCAATGTTTTTACAACATCTTTATTTATACCAAAAGTGATTAAATATCGATATGTAAAGACATTTTAAGAAGGTCTTATGCCTTCATTATATCACCCGGATGAGCTGGTTGTACCTATTTATTTAAAGAGTACATTAATGTTTAAACATTATATACCTTTACTTTTAAAATTTTATTATAAATAAATTATTTTTTTCAAACTTATTTATCCTTTCATGAGGATAATTTTGACAACTAAATCGTTGTTGGTTTTTGATAAATTTAATATTCAATTATCATAACTATTTTTATATATCTCAATATTATTATTTTTTAATTACAATAGCAAGATGTTTCTTTGCTAAAAGATGAGGAAAAAGAAGAAGAAGAAGAACAATGAGAAAATACTAAAGAAGAAGAAGAAGAAGAAAAACAAGAAGAAAAGGAAGAAGAAGAAGAAGAAGAAGGAGAAAAAGAAGAAGAAGAAGAAGGAGAAAAAGGAGAATTGAAAGAAGAAGATGAAGAAGGTGAAGAAGTTCAAGAAGAAGAAGCAAAAGAAGTAAAGAAAGATGAAGGGGAAGAAGAAGATGAAGAAGATGGTGATGAAGAAGAAGAAAGATAAGAGTTTAAGTATTTGGGATTAGGGATTAAGGATTAAGGACTAGGGAGTAGGGATTACAGATTAGGGATGAATGGATTAGTGATTAATGACTAAAAATTAAGGGATTAATTATTAAGAATTAAGAATTGTATATTAAGAATTTAAGATTAAGAATTAGGAATTAGGAATTAGAGATTAGATATTAGAGATATATGATTCAAGATTAAAGATTAGATATTAAAGATTAAGAGATTATGATTTGTGTTAGAGATAAGGGATTAGAGATTAAAAATTAAAAATTAGTGGTTAAGGATTATAGATTAGGGATTTAGGATTAGAGATTATGAATAAGATTTATGTATTATAGGTTAGGGATTAAGAATTAGGTATTAGAGATTAGGGTTTAAGGATTATAGATTAGGGATTAGAGGTTATTAAGTTTTAAGGATCTAGGATTAGGATTAAAGATTAGGAATTAGGGATTAAGGATTTAGGGATTAAGGATTAGAGATTAGAGGATTTGTATTAGCAATTAAATATTAAGTAATGGGGATTAGGGATTACCAAAAAGGGATATGTGATTAGAGATTAAAGATTAAAGATTATAAATTACAGATTATGGATTAGGGATTATGGAGTAAGAATGGATTAAGGATTATGGGTTATAGATTAGAGATTAAGGATTAGGGATTTGGTATTAGTGATTGAAGTTTAATGATTGAGATTAGGGATTATAGGGTAAACCTTAGATATTGAACAATTATAATTAGGAAAAGGGTTTAGGGATTAAGAATTAGGGATTAATGATTAGGGATTAAGAAACAAGGATTAAAGATTAAAGATTAAAGATTAGAGACAAGAGATTAGGGATTAGGGATTACAGATCAGGGATAAAGGATTTGGAATTAAAAATTATAAATTAACGATAGGGATTAGAGATTGGGATGAGAGATTAGAAATTAATGATTAAGGATTAGGGATTAGGGATTAGAGATTAAGGATTAAAGAATAAGGATTAAGGATTAGGGATTTGGGAGGGATGGATTACAAACTATAGATTTAGGGATAAAAGAGTAGGGAGGAAGGGGTTTAGGACTAAGGATTAGGGAATAAGGATTAAGGATTACGAAGAAAAAGAAGAAGAAGATGTCGAATAAGAAGAAGATAAAAAGTAGAAGAAGAAGAAGAAAAGGAGAAGAAGAATAAGAAGAAGACAAAAAAAGAAGAACAAGAAGAAAAAGAAGAAGAAGATTAGGAAGAAGAAGAATAAGAAGAAAATGAAGAAGAAGAAGAAATAGAAGAAGAAGACGAGGAGGAAGACGAAGAAGAAGAAAAGGAAGAAGAAAAAGAAGATGAAGAAGAAGGAGAATTGTAAGAAGATGAAGTAGAAGAAGTAAGAAGTGAAGAAGCTGAAGAAGAAGAAGAAGAAAAGTAATGGAAGATGTAGTGGAAGAAGAAGAAGAGGAAGAAGAAGATGATGAAGAAGAAGAAATAGAAGAAGAATAAGAAAAAAAAGATGGGGAAGAAGAAAGAGAAGGGGAAGAAGAAGAAGAAGAAATAAAAGTGGAAGAAGAAGAAGAAGAAGGAGAAAAAGAAGCAGAAGAAGAAAAGCTAGTAGAGGAAGAAGAAGAAGAACAAGAAATGAAAAAGAAGAAGAAGAAGAAGAAGAAGGGAAAAAAGAAGAAGAGGATGAAGAAAATGATGTTGAAGAAGAAGAATATGATGATGAAGAAGGAGAAAAAGAAGAAAAAGAGGATGAAGAAGGGTAAGAAGAAGAGGAAGAAGAAGATGAAGAAGGAAAAGAAGAAGAAGAAAAAGAAGAAGTGGAAGATGCAGAAAAAGAGAAAAAAGAAGAGGACGATGATGACGAAGATGAAGAGGAAGAGGAAAAAGAAGAAGAAAAAGAATAGGAAGCAGAAGAAGAAGAAGAAAAGAAGATGAAGAGGAAGAAGTGATGGATTAGGGTTTAGGGATCAGAGGTTAGGGATTAGAGATTAGGGATCA
>JAIUJO010000193.1:177861-190361 GCA_023846275.1 Vanilla planifolia | reverse complement strand
GTTGATGAAGAAGAAGAAGAAGAAAATAATAATAATAAGAAGAAGAAGAAGAAAAAGAAGTAGAAGAGGAAGAAGTAGTAGTAGTAGAAGAAGAAGAAGAAGAACACGAAGAAGAAATTGCAGAAGAAGAAGAAGAAGAAGAAGTAGAAGAAGAATAAGAAGGAGAAGAAGGAGGAGAAGAAGAAGAATAACAAGGAAGAAGAAGAGGAAGGAGAAGAAGAAGAAGAAGAAGAAGAAAAAGAAGAAAAAGAAGAAGAAGATGACGAAAAGGAAGAAGAAGAAAAAAAAGACAAAGAAGAAGCAGAAGAAGAAGAAGAAGAAGAAGAAGAAGAAGAAAAAGAAGAAGTGTAAGATGTGGAAGAAGAGGAAAAAAATAAGAAAGAGATAAAGAAGAAGAAGATGAAGAAGAGGAAGAAGAAGAAGAAGAAGAATAAAAATGAGGAAGTAGAAGAAGAAGTAGGAGAAGAAGAGGAAGAAGTGACGGATAAGTGATTTAGGATAAGGAATTATGGATTAGGAATTAGGGTTTAGAATTTAAGGAATAAAGGATTAAGCATTAACTATCAGGGAATATGGGATAAAGATTAAGGAGAGAGGGATTAAGGATTAGGGATTTTGAAGTAAGTAATTATGGATTAGGGTTTATAGATTAAGTATTAGGGATTGGGAAGTAGGGATTAAGGAATATGTAGTAAAGATTAGGGATTAATGATTAGAGATTTGGGATTAAGGATTACAAATGAATGGTTTAATTGTTAAGAATTAGAGATTAAATGTTAAGAATTAACTAATTAACTATTAAGGATTAGGGATTAAAGATTATGAATTTAGGATTAGAGATTAGGAATTAGTGTATAGGGATTAGTGATTAGAGATTAAGGATTAAAGATTACAGATGAAGAATTTAATTATTAAGGAGTGGAGATTAAGGATTAAGAGTTAAAGGATTCATTATTAAGGATTAGGGATAAGAGATTAATAATCTAGGATTTGGGCTTAAGAATTAGAGAATAGGGATTACAGATTAAGGATTAGAGATTAGAGATTAAGGATGTAGGATTCGGGATTAGAGGCTAAGAATTAGAGATTGTGGGATTAGGATTAGCAATAAAGATTAAGGATCGGGGATTAATGATTAAAGATTAAGAATTAGAGGTTAGGGATTAGGGATTAAAATTTTTGGATTATGAATTAGAGATTAGAGACTAAAGATTAATGTTTTGAGGTTAGAGATTAAGGATTAGGGATTAGTTATTAGGGATGAGAGATAACAGATTATAGATTATAAACTAGGGATTATGGATGGATTAAGGATTAAGAATTTGATATTAAGGATTAGAGATCAAAAATTAGGGATTAGGAATTAGAGAGTTGGGTGGGATGGATTAAGAATTATAGAACTAAGAATAAGACATTAGAAAGGGAGGGATTAAGGAGTAAGGATGAAGGAATAAGGATTAAGGATTATGAAGAACAAGGAGAAGAGGAGGAAGATAAAGAAGAAGAAGAAGAAGAACAAGGAGTGGAAGAAGAAGAAGAAGAAAAAAAAAAGAATAAGAACAAGGAAAAGACAAAGATGAAGAAGATGAAAAAGAAAAATAAAAAAAAAGGAAGATGAGGAAGAAGAGGAAGAAGAAGAACAAGAAGAAAATAAGGAAAAAGAAGAAGAAGAAGATGAAAAAGAAAAAGACGAGGAAGACGAAGAAGTAGAAGCAAACGAAAAAGCAGAAGAAGAAGGAGAGGTGTAAGAAGAAGAAGAAGAAGAGGAAGAAGGTGAAGAAGGTGAAGAAGAAGAAGAAGAAAAAGAAGTAAAGGAAGATGAAGGGGAAGAACAAGTAGTAGTAGAAGAAGAAGAAGAAAAAGAAGAGAAGAAGAAGAAGAAAAAAAATAGAAGAAGAAAAAGAAGAACGAGTAGAAGAAGAAAAGAAGAGGTAGAAAAAGAAGTAGAAATGATAGAAGAAGATGAAGAAGAAGGAGAAAAAGAAGAAGATGATGATAATGATGAAAAAGGAGAAGAACAGGTGAAGGAAGAAGAAGAGAAAGAAGTAGAAGAAGAAGAATAAGAAGAGCAAGGACGAAAAGAAGAAGAAGAAGAGGAAAAAGAAGAAGAGGAAGTATAAGATGATGTAGAAGAAGAAAAAGAAAAGGAAGAAGAAGAAGAAGAAGAAGAAGAAGAGGATGAAGAAGAGTAAGAAGAAGAAGAAGAAGATGAAAAGGAAGAAGAAGAAGAAGAAAAAGAAGTTAAAGATGAGGAAGAAGAGGAGGATGAAGATGAGGAGTAAAAAGAAGAAGAAGAGAAAGAAGACGAGATAAAAGAAGAGGAAAAAGAAGAAGTAGAAGTAGAAGAAAAGGAAGAAATGACATATTAGGGTTAAGGATCAAGGGTTAGGGATTAGAAATAGGGATTAAGTGTTGAAGGAATATGCATTAAGTGTCAAGGAATATGGTTTAAAGATTAAGGAGGTAGGGATTTGGAATTTAGTAATTAGGGATTAGAGATTAGGGTTTAAAGAGTAGGGATTAGGGAATAAGAAATAGTGAGATATGATTAGATATTAGAGTCTAAGAATTAGGGATTAGAGATTAGGGATGAAGGGATTAGTGAATAAGGATTAGAGATTAAGATTTAAAATTTAAGGGATTAAGGATTAGGGATTAGGGGGTAGGCATTAGGGAACAAAGGTTGAAGATTTGAGTAGGAGAGTTTAGTTATTAGGGTTCTAGGTGTTAGCATTTAGGGATTAAAGTTTAAGGATTAAGGAGTAGGGATTTGGGAATAAGTAATGAAGATTTGATATTAGAAATTAGGGATTAAGAATTAAGGATTAAGAATTAAGGATGAAGGGATGAATCAATAAGGATTAGAGATTAAGGATTAAAATTTAAGCGAATAATTATTAAGGATTATGGTTTAGAGATTAGAGATGTAAGATTAAATATTAGAGATTAAGAAATAGAGATTAGGGATTAGAGATTAAAGATTAGGAAGATGATGAGGAAGATAAAGAAGAAGAAGAAGAAGAAGGAGAAGAAAATGAACAAGAGGAGCAGAAGAAGAAGAAGAAGAAGAAGAAGAAGAAATAGAGGAGGAAGAAGTAGAAGAATAAGAAGGAGAAGAAGAAGAAGAAGAAAACAAAGAAGAAGAAGAAGAAGAAGAAGAAGAAGAAAAAGAAGAAAAAGAAGAAGAAGAAGAAGAAGAAGAAGAGTAAAAAGAAGATGAGGAAAATGAAGAAAAAGGAAAAGAAGGAGAAATAGAAGAAGAAGAAGAATCAGTGGAAAATGAAGAAGAGGAAGATGAAGATGATTAAAAGAAGAAGAAGAAGAAGTGTATGAAGAAGAGGAAAAAGAAGAAGAAAAAGAAGAAGAGGAAGAAGAAGAAGAAGAAAAGGAAAAGAAGAAGAAGAAGAAGAAGAAGAAGAAGAAGAAGAAGAAGAGAAAGAGCATGAAGAAGAAGAAGAAGACAAAGATGAGAAAGAAGAAGCAGAAGAAGAAGAGGAAGAAGAAGAAGAATAAGAAGAAGAAGAAGTAGAAGAAGAGGAAGAAGAGATGGATTAGGGATTATAGATCAGGGGTTAGAGGCTAGGTACTCTAGATTAAGGACTAAAGGTTTAGGGATTATGTATCATGAACTAAGGATTAAAGATTAAGGAGGGATTAGTGATTAAGGATTTGAGTGTTAATAATTAGAAATTCGGATATATATGTATTAAAAATTAAGGAGTATGGAGTAGAGATTCGAGAATAAGTAATATTGATTTGGGATTAGGTCTTTAGTATCAAGGATTAGGAATTAGGGATTAAAGATGAATGGATTAATGATTAGAGATTAGGGATTAAGAATTAAGGGATTTATTATTAAATATTATGCATTAGAGATAAGGATTTAAGATTAGGGATTAGAAATGAGAGATTAGAGATGTAGGATTCAATATTAGAGAATAGGGATTTGGGATTATAGATTAGGGGATTACTATTTGTATTAGAGATTAAAGATTAGTGATTAAGGATTAGTGATTAATGATTAAGGATTAGTGATTAATGATTAAGGATTAGGGATTAAGGATTAGGGATTATAGATTATAGATTATAGATTAAGAATTATAGATTAAGGATTATAGATTAAGGATTTGGTATTAAAGATTAGAGTTCAGGGGTTAGAGATTAGGGATTAGAGGACAGTGAAGAAATGTAAAAGATTATAGATTTGGGATGGATTAGGGATTAGGGAGAAGGAAGAAAGAAGATGGAAAGGAAAAAGAAGAATAAGAAGAAAACAAAGAGAAAGAACAAGAGGAAGAATAAAGATTAAGAAAGAAGAAAGAAGGAAGAAGGGGAAAGGAATAATGAAGGAAGAAGGAAGAAGAAAGAAGAAAGAAGAAAGAAGAAAGAAAGAAAAGGGAAGAAGAAGAAGGAGAAATAAAATATGAAAGAAGAGGAGGAAAAAGAGGAGAAGGGGAATGAGAAGGAGAAGGAGATGGAGAATGAGATGGAGAAGGAGGAGTAGGAGAAGGAATAGGAGAAGGAATAAGAGAAGGAGAAGCAAAAGGAGAAGGAGGAGAAGAAAGACAAAGAGAAGGGGAAGGAGAAGAAGAGTGAAGAGAAGAAGAAGAAGAAGAAGGAATTTAAGAAGAAGTGGAACTAGAAGAAGAAGTCAATGAAGAAGAGGAATAAAGAGAACAAAAAAGAAAAAGAAGAAGAAGAAGAGGAGGAACTAGAAGAAAAAGAAGAAGTGGATGAAGAAGAGGAATAAAAAGAACAAAAAAAGGAGAAGGAGAAGAAGAAGAAGAAGAGAAAGAGTAAGAAGAAGAGGAGGAGGAAGAACAACAAGAAGAGGAAGATGATGAGAAGAAGAAGAACGAAAAAAAGAAGCAAAAGAGGAAGAAGAAGAAAAAGAAGAAGAGAAAGAGCTAAAAGAGGAGGAAGATGATGAAGAAGAGGAAGAAGAAGAAGAGGAAGAAGAAAATGAAGAAGACGAGGAAGAAGAAGAGGAAGAAAAAGAAGAAGAATAAGAAGAAAAGTTGGATTAGGGAATTGGAATTAGGGGTTAAGGATTAAAGACTAGAGATTAGGGAATTAATGATTAAGGATTATGTATTAGGGAATACAGATTAAAGATTAGGAAAGGAGGGATTAAGGATTAAGGATTAGTGATTAGGGATTTGAGGGTTAGTAATTAAGGATTAAGGTTTAGGGATTAAGGATTAGGGATTAGGAAATAGAGAATAAGGAATAGTAACAGAGATTAGGGATTAGGAATTAAGGATTATGGATTAGGGATTATGGATTAAAGACCAATAATAAAAGGAATATTGATTAGTGATTAAAGATTAGGGAATAATTATTAAGGATTAGGTATTATAAATTTAGGATTCAGGACAAGAGATTGAAGATTAGGGAATAGCAATTTAGGATTTGAGATTACATATTAGAGATTTGGGATGTTGGATTTAGGATTAGATATTAAAATAAGAGATTAGAGATTAAAGGATTTGGATAAGCATTAGAGATTAGGGATTAAGGATTAAGGATTTTGGATTAGTGATTAAGGTTTAGGGATTATGGATTAGAGATTAGAGATTAATTATTAAGGATTATAGATTAGGGATTAGTGATTAGGTATTATGGATTATAGTTTAGGAAGTAGAGATTAGGGATTAGAGGTTAGGGATTAAATTTTAAGGATTAGAGATTTGGGATGGATTAGTGATTATGGATTAAATGTTAGGGATTACAGAGTAGGAAAAAGAAAAAAGAAGAAAAGAGCAGGAAGAAGAAGGGGAAAACGAAGAATAAGAAAAAGAAGAAGAGGAAGAATGAAAATGAAGGAAGAAGTAAGAAGGAAGGAGGAAAGGAGAAGAGAGAAGGAAGGAAGAACGAAAAAGGAAGAAGAAAGAAGAAAGAAGTTAGAAGGAAGAAAAAAGAGGAGGAAGAAGAAGAAACAGAAGGGAAGACAGAAAGAGGAGGAAGGAGAGGAGATGGAGAAAGAGAACAAGATGGAGAAGGAGAAGGAGAAGGAGAAGGAGGAGTTGAAGAAGTAGAAGTAGAAAGAGAACGAGAAGAAGAAAGACAAAGAAAGAAGAAAGAGAAGAAGAAGGAGGAGAAGAAGAAGAAGAAGGAGAGGTAGTAGAAGAAGAAGAAGAAGTGGAAGAAGAAGAAGAATAATAAGAATAAGAAAAGAAGAAGGTAAAGAAGAAGTTGAGGAAGAAGAAGAAGAGGAAGAATAAAAAGAACAAGAAGAAGATGAGGAAGATGAAGAAGAAGAAGAAAAAGAGAGGAAGAGGAAGAAGAAGACAAAGAAGAAGGGGAAGAGGAAGAAGAAGAAGAAACAAGAAAAAGGAGAGAAGAAAGGAGAAAGAAGAAAAAAGAAAGAAGGAAGAAGGAAGAAGACTAATATGAAGATGAAGAAGAAGAAGAAGGGGGACGAGGAGAAGGTAGAAGAGAAGGAGACGAAGAAGGAGAAAGAGGAGTAAGAGAAGGAGATGGAGATGGAGAAGGAGAAGGAGAAGGAGAAGGGGAAGGAGAAGAAGAAGGTTAAAGAGGAGACAAAAAAAAGGAGGAGAGGAAGAAAGGGTATGAGAAGAAGTACTAGAAGAAGAAGAAGAAGAAGAAGAAAAAGAAAAAGAAGAAGAAGAAGAAGTAGAAGAAGAAGAAGAGGAATAAGTAGAATAAGAAAAGAAGTAAAACGAGAAGAAATAGAGGAAGAGGAAGATGAAGAATAGAAAGTAGAGGAAAAAGAAGGGGAAGAAAGGAAGAAGATGAAAAGGAAGAAGAAGAAAAAAGAGGAAGAGAAAGAAGAATAAGGAGAAGAAGAAGAAGAGGAAGAAGAAGAAGAAGAGGAAGAATAGGAGAAAGGAGAAGAAGAGAATTAGGAAGTACAAGAATAGGAAGAAGAAGACAAAGAAAAAGGTGAAGAGGAAGAGGAGATGCATTAAGGATTAGGAATTAGGGCTTAAGGATTAGAGTTTAGGCATTAAAGATGAAGGGATTAAGGATTAAGAAATATAGATTATTAATTAAGGGGTTGGGATTAAGGATTAGAGATTATGGGGGGAGAGATTAGGTATTAGGTATTATGAATTATTAATTAGGGATTATGATTTAGGGATTCAGGATTATGGACTAGAGAGTAGAGATTATGAAATAAGGAATAAGAATTATGGATTAAGGATTATGGATGACAGCATCAATGAGGATTAGGGAATAAAGATTAACGACTAAGAGATTAATTATTAAAGATTAGGGATTACAGATTACAAAATAAGGATTACAGATTAGAGAATAGTGATTAGGGATTCTAGATTAAGGATTAGGTTTTAGAGATTAGGGATTAGGGTTAGAGAATAAATAATTTGTATTAAGATTAGGGATTAGAGATTAAGAATTAGGAATTAGGTATTAGGGATTAGTTATTAAGGATTAGGGGTTAGAGATTAGGGATTAACGATTAGATAATAAGGATTAAAGATTAAGGATTAGGTATTAGGGATTAAAGGATTAGGGATTAAGGAGGCAGGGATTTGGTTTTAGGTATTATGCATTAAGGCTTAAGGATTAGGGATTATGGATTAGTAATTAAGAATTAGGGTTTAAGGATTTAAGATTATAGATTAGAGAGTAAGGATTAAGGAATAAGTAGTAAGAATTAGGGATTAGGGACTACAGATTAAGGGATTAGTTATTAAAGTTTAAGGATTATGGATTAAGGATTATGGATTAAGAAATAGGGATTTAGAATAAGAGATTAGTTATTAAGGATTCTTGATTAAGGATGGGGTATTAGAGATTAGGGGTTAGGGATTAAAGAATAAGAGATTGGTATTAAGACTAAGGATTAGAGATTAAAGATTTAGGATTATGGATTAATGATTAAGGTTTAGAAATTAGAGAAAAGATTAGAGATTAGGGATTACGATTTATTGATTAGGGGTTAGTGATTACGAATTAGGGATAAGCGATTTGGGACAAGGAAGAAAGGAGAAGAAGAAGACAAGGAAGAAGAAAAGGAGAAGAAGAATAAGAAGAAGCAAAAGAAGAAGAGGAAGAACAAATAACAAGGAAGAAAGAAGAAAGAAGAAGCAAGAAAGAATATGGAATAAGGAAGAAGGAACAAGGAAGAAGAAAGAAGAAGGAAGAAAGAAGAGAGAAGTGGAAAAAGAAGAAGAAGAAAAAGAACAAGAAGAAGAAGGGGAAGGATGAGGAGGACAAGGAGGAGGAGGAGAAGGAGAAAGAGATGGAGAATAAGGAGGAGAAGGAGAGGCAAAACAACATGGAGAAGGAGAAGAAGAAGGAAAAGGAGATGGAGGAGGAGAAGGTAAAAGACAAGGATTAAAAGATGGAGAAGGAGGAAAAAGAGAAGAAGAAGAAGAAGAAGAAAAAGGAGAACAAGAAATAGAAGAATAAGAAGAAGAAGAAATAGAAAGAGAATAAGAAATAAAAGAATAAGAAAAGAAGAAGTAGAAGAAGAAGAAGAAGAAGAAGGAAGAGAAGAAGAAGAGGAGGAAGAAGAACAAGAAAAGAAGAAAACACAGAAATAGAAGTGGAAGAAGAAGAGAAGGAAGAGAAAGTAGAGGAAGAAGAAGGGGAAGTCGAAGAAGAAGAAGACAGAAAAAGAAGAAGAAAAAAAGATGAATTGGAAGATGGTGATGATCATGAGAAGAAGAAAAAGAAAAAGAAGAAGATGAGGAAGATGTGGGAGAAGTAGCAGAAGAAGATGAGGAAGAAAAAGTGGAAGAGGAGGAAAAAGAAGAAGACGAGGAGGAAGAAGAAGAAGAATAGGAAGAAGAGATGGATTAAGGATTAAAGATTAGGGGCAAGTTGTTATGGATTATAGATTATGGAGGAAGTGATATGGGGTTAAGTATTAGGGGTTAGAGATTATCAATTAAATATTGATGATTAGGGATTAGTGTTTTAGGATTTAGGATTAGGGAGTAGGGATTAAGGAATAAGTAATAGGGATTATGGATTAAGGATTAGGGATTTGGGTTAAGGCTTAAAGATGATGAGATTAATTATTAGGGATTTGGAATTAAGAATTAAGTGATTAATTTTTAAATATTAGGGATTATAGATTAGGGAATAAGGATTAGGGATTAGTGATTTATAATTAGAGATTTTGGATTGAGTTGGTATTATAGATTAAGGATTAAGGATTGGAGAATAAGGGATTGGTATTAAGATTAGGGATAAGAGATTATAGATTAGGGATTTGTGATTAAGGACTAAGGATTATGGATTAAAGATTAATAATTAAGCTTTAGAGGTTAAGGATTAGAGATTAGTAGTTAAGGACTAAAGATTATGGATTAGGGATTAGAGATTATGTGATTAAGATTAAGATTAAGAAAAGAGATTAGGAATCAGAGGTTAAAGATTATAGATTAGGGATTATGGATTAGAGATTAGGGATTAAGGATGAGATATTCTGGATTATAGATTAGGGATTAAGGATAGGGATTAAGAATTATGGATTAAGGTTTAAGGATTAGAGATTTGGGATTAGAGATTACTAATGAGGGATTAGGGATTAGGGATTAATGATGGACTTGAGATTAGGGATTAAGGGTTAGAGAATAAGGATTATAGTTTGAGATTAGGGATTACGGACCGAGGATTAAGGATTAGTGATTAATGAAGGTTGGATGAGGGATTATAGATTAAGGATCAAGAATTAGAGGTTAAATACAGAGGGATTAACGAGTAGGAATTAGGAAATCGGTATTAAGGATTATGAAGAAGAAGAAGGTGAAGAAGAGGAAGAAGAAGAAGAAGAAGAAGAAGAAGAAGAAGGACAAGGAGAAGATGAAGAAAAAGAAGAAGAAGAACAAGAATTGGAAGAAGAAGAAGAATATGAAGAATAAGGAGGAGAAGGAGAAGGAGAAGGAAGAACAAGAAGACGAAGGACGAGAAGAAGAAGCTGATGAAAAATAATAGGAAGAAGAATAGGAAAAAGAAGACGAAGAACAATAAGAAGCAGAGGAAGAAGAAGAATATGAAGAAAAAGAAGAAGAAGAGGAAGAAGAAGAACGAGAGAAGAAGAAGAAAAAGAAGAAGAGAAGAATAAAATGATGATGACGAAGATGAAGACGAACAAAAAGAAGAAGAAGAAGAAGAAGAAATAAAACAAGAAGAAGAAGAAGAAGAAATAGAAGAAGAAGAAAAAGAAGAAGAAGCTGAAGAAGAAGAGCAACAAGTAGAGGAAGAGGAAAAGGAAGAAGAAGGGGAATAAAAAGAATAGGAAGAAGAAGGAAAAAAAGGAAGAAGAAGAAGAGGTGAAGAAGAAAAAAAGAAGAAGAAGAGGAAGACGAGGAAGAAGAGGAAGAAGAAGAAGATGAAGAAGAAAAGTAAGAAGAAGAATTGAATGAAGAAGTGGAAGAAGAGATAGATTAGGGATAAGGTATAAGGCATTAGGGATTAAGGATTAAGGATTAAAGAACAAAGGATTAAGCCTTAGGTGTTAAAGAATATGGGTTAAAGATTAGAGGAGGAAGGTTTATGGATTAGGGATTTGGAAGTTAGCAATTAGAGATTAGGCTTTAGAGATTAGGGATTAGGGATTAGGGATTAGAGAGTAGGGATTACAGAATAAGCAATAAAGATTACATATTAGGGATTAAGGATTAGAGATTAAGGATTAAAGATTAATGGGCTAATTATTATGGATTTAACATTATGAATTATAAATTGAGGGATTAATTGTTACTAATTAGGGATTAGAGATTACAAATTTTGGATTGGTGATTTGGGATTAGAGAATAGGGATTATGTATAAGGGTTGGGGATTAGAAATTAGAGATTAGAGATGTAAGATTCAGAATTTGAGATTAATGTTTAGTACTTAGAGATTAATAGATTATGATTAGCATTAGAGATTAAGAATTAAGAATTAATGATTAAAGATTAGTTATTGAGGATTATGGATTAGAGATTAGGGATTAGAAATTAGGAATAGGAATTATGGATTATAGTTTAAGGATTATGGACTAGGTATTAAGGATTAGAGTTTAAGAGATTAGGGATTCGAAATTAAAGATTAAGGATTAGCAATTAGAGATTAAAGATTAAGGATTAAGGATTAAGGGATAGGATTTAGGGATTAAAAATTAGGAATTTGGGATTAAGGATTACGGATTAAGAAATAATGATTAGAGATTAAGGATTTTTGATTAATGATGGATTAGGGTTTAGTGAGGGATGGATTAGACATTATTCATTTATGAATTAGTGATTAAAGAGGGAGGGATTTATTATGGATTACAGGATAAAAAATAACTATAATGAAGAAGATGGAGAAGAAAAAGGCGATGAAGAAGACGAAGAAGAAGAACAAGGAGGAGGAGGAGGAGAAGAAGAAGAAGAAGAAGAAAAGGAAGAAAAAGAAGAAGAAGAAGAAGAAGCAGAAGAAGAAGAAGATGATGAAGAGGAAGATGAGGAAGGAATGGAAGAAGAAGAAGAAGAAGAAGAAGAAGAAGAAAATGAGGAAGAAGAAGAAGAAGAAGAAAAAGAGGAAGAAGAAGATGAAGAAGAAGTGGAATAGAAAGAAGAACAAGAAAATATGGAAGAAGAAGAAGAAGAGGAAGAAGAAGGGGAAGAAAAAGAAGAAGAAGAGGAAGAAGAGATGGATTTGGGATTAGGGATTAACAGTTAGGAATTAGGGATTAGGGATTAGAGATTAGGGTCAAAGGAATAGGGATTAGGTATTAGGGAATACAGATTAAAGATTAGAGGAGGGATTAAGGATTAGGGCTTAAGGACAAAGAAATAAGTAATATGGATTAGGGATTATGGATTAGGAATAAAGAGATTAATGATTAGAGATTAGTGATTAGGAATTAAGAGTTGAGGGATTTATTATTATGGATTAGGGATTAGAGATTAGTGATTTAGGATTAGGAGTTAAGGATTAGGGCATAGGGTTTAAAGATTAGAGATTAGAGATAAGAGAAGTTAGATTAAGGATTAGAGATTAAAGATTTGGGATAAGAGATTAAGGGATTAAGATTAGCATTAAAAATTAGTGATTAAAGATTAGGGATTAATGATTATGGATTAAGGATTAGAGATTAAAGATTATGGAATTTTTGTTAAGGATTAGGGATAGGAATAAAGGATTAGAGTTTAGGGATTAGAGATTAAAGATTAGAGGTTTGGGATTAAATATTAAAGAATTTAGTTTTGGGATGGATTAGTGATTGTTTATTAAGGATTAGGGATTAAAGAGAAGGAAGAAAGAAGAAGAAGATAAGGAAGAACAAGAAGAGGAAAAAGAAGAATAAGAAGAAGTGGAAGAAGAAGAGAAAGAATAAAGACGAAGGAAGTAGGACGAAAGAAGAAGGATGGAGGAAGGAAGAAGAAAGAAGGGGAGAAGAAAGAAGAAAGAAGAAAAAAGAAAGATGAAAGAAGGAAGAAGAGCAAGAAGAAGAAGACGAAGAAGAAGGAGAAAGAAACTGAGAAGGAGGTAAAGGAGGAGAATAAGGAGAAGGAGAAGGAGAAGGAGAAGG
>JAIUJO010000193.1:172500-174067 GCA_023846275.1 Vanilla planifolia | reverse complement strand
TAATGAAAAAAGATTAGGGATTAAGAATTAAAGGTTAGTGATTAAGGATTTGAGATTTAGATTTTGGATAAGAGACTAGGGACTAGAGATTAAAGATTAGGTATTAAGGATTAAGGATTTGGGATTAGAGATTAAGGACTAGATATTATGGATTATTGATTATGGATTAAAGATTAAGGATCAAGCAATACATATTAGAATTTAGGGATGAGACATTATGATTTAGGGCTTAGAGATTAAGATTTAGGGAATAAAAATTAATAGTGGACTAGAGATTAGGGATTAAGGATAAGAAGATAGAGATTAGTGATTAAGCTTAAAGATTAGAAATTAAAGATCAAGGATTGAGACTAACAATTAAGGATTAGGCATTATTGAATGATGGGGTTAAGGATTATAGATTAAGAATTATAGATTAAGGATTAAAGAATAAGAAGAAAAAGAAGAGAAAGAAGAAGAAGAAGATGAAAAAGAAGAACTAGAGGAAGAAGTAGCAAAAAAGGGAGTAGAAGACAAAGAAGAAGAAGAAGAAAAGGAAGGAGAAGAAGAGGAAGAAGAGGAAGAGTAAGTGGAAGAAGAGGAAGAGGAAGAAGAATATGAAGAAGAAGAAGAAGAAGAAGAAAAGAAGCAGAAGAAGATGAAGAAGAAGAGGAAGAAGAAGAAGAAGAAGAAGAAGAAGAGTAGAAGAAGAAGAAGAAGAAGAAGAAAAAGCAAAAGAAGAAGAAGAAGAAGAAGAAAAAAGAGGAAGAAGAAGTAGTAGAAGAAGAAGAAGAAGAAAAGTTCAAGAAGGAAAAGCAGAAGGAGAAGAAAAAGAAGAAAAAGTAGTAGAAGAAGAAGAAGAGAAAAAGCAAGTAGTAAAAGAAAAACAAGAGGAAGAAAAAGAAGAAGTAGAAGAAGAAGAGGAAGAAAAAGAAGAAGCAGAAGAAGAAGAGGAAGAAAAAGAATAAGAAGATAAAGAAGAAGAAGAAGAAGAAGAAAAGTTAGAAGTAATAGTAAAAGAAGGTGAAGAAGAAGAAGACATAGAAGAAGAAGAAGCAAAGGAATAAAAGCAAGAAGAAGAAGAAAAAGAAGAAGAAGAAGAGGAGAAGGAAGAAGTGGAAGAAGAAGAAGAAGAAGAAGAAGAAGAAGAGGAAGAGGAAGAAGAAGAAGAGGATGGTGAAGAAGAGGAAGATGAGCAACGAGAGGAAGAAGAAGAAG
Source organism: Vanilla planifolia (assembly GCA_023846275.1). Lineage (NCBI taxonomy): Eukaryota > Viridiplantae > Streptophyta > Magnoliopsida > Asparagales > Orchidaceae > Vanilla > Vanilla planifolia. The sequence goes on along the minus strand of JAIUJO010000193.1, from coordinate 172,870 downwards.
AAGAAGATAAAGAAGAAGAAGAAGAAGAAGAAGAGGAAGAAGAAGAAACATAAGAGGAAGTAGAAGAGGAAGAAGTATAAGGAGAAGTCGAAGAAGAAGAATAAGAAGAATTGGAAAAAAGTAAAGGAAGAAGATGTGAAAGAAAAAGATGAAGAAGAGGAAGAAGAAGAAGAAGAAGAAGAAGAAGAAGAAGAAAAAGATAAAAAGAAGAAGAAAAGGAAGAAAAAGAAGAAGAGGAATAAGGGGAAGAAGAAGAAGATGATGATGAAGATGAAGACGAAGAAGAAGAAGAAGTGGAGGAAGAAGAAGTAGAAGAAGAGGAAGAAGAAGGGTAAGACAATGTGGAGGAATAAGAAGAAGAGAAGGAGGA
>JAIUJO010000193.1:165000-167500 GCA_023846275.1 Vanilla planifolia | reverse complement strand
GAGGACGAAGAAGACAAAGAAGAAGAAGTAGAAATAGATGAAGAACAAGAAGAAGAGGACGTGGAAGAAGAAGACGAAAATGAAGCAGAAGAAGAAGAAGACGATGAAGAGGAAGAGGAAAAAGTAGAAGAAGAAGGAGAAAATGTGGAAGAAGAGAAAGAAGAAGAAGAGGTAGATGAGGAACAAGAGGAGGAAGATAAAGAAGAAGAAGAAGAAGAAGAAGAAGAAGAAGAGGGAGAAGAAGAAACATAAGAGGAAGACAAAGAGGAAGAACTTGTAGGAGAAGTGGAAGGAGAAGAGGAAAAAAAGCAAAAGAAGTCGACGAGAAAGAGAAAGGTGAAGAAGAGGAAGAAGAAGAAGAAAAAGATAAAAAGAAGAAAAGGAAGAAGTAGAGGAAGAATAAGAAAAAGAAGAAGAGGAATAAGAGGAAGAGAAGAAGATGAAAACGAAGATGAAGAAGAAGAAGAAGTGGATGAAGAAGAAGAGGAAGAAGAAGAAGGGTAAGAAGATGTGGGGGAATAAGAAGAAGAGAAGGAGGATGAAGAATAATAGTAAGAAGAGCAAAGAAGAAGAACAAGAAGAAGTAGCAGTAGAAGAAGAAGAAGAAGAAGAAGAAGAAGAAGAAGATAGACTATGGATTCGTGGGTAAAGGCTTAGCGATTAGGGATTAGGCAATAAGAAGGGAGGGATTTTGTGTTATGGGTTAGGGATTAAAGATTAAAGATTAGGGATTCTGGATTAAGGATTATGAATTAGGTATTAAAGATTAGTGATTAGGATTAGGGTTTAAGGAATAATGAATGGGGAATACAGATTTGAAATGAGGCATTAAGGATTAAGGGTTATGAGTTAAGGATTAAGGATTAAATATTAAAATCGGGATTAGGGATTAGCCATTAGTGATAAAGGGAATAAGAATTAAGCATCAGAGATTAGGGATTAGGAATTAAGCATTGGGGATTAGAGATTACGAATTAGAGATTAAAGACTAGAGATTTAGGATTAGGAATTTAGGATAAGGGATTAGGGTTTAAGCATTGGGGATTAGAGTTTAAGGATTAGTGATTAAGGATTAGGGATGGATTAAAGATTATGAATTTGGGATTAATGATTAAAGCTTAAAAATTATGGATTAGTGATTATGGATTAAGGATTTCAAATTATAGATTTTGCATTGGGTATTAGGGAATAGAGATTGGGGATTAGGGAGGAAGGCATTATGGATTACAGATTAAGTGTTATGAAGAGTATTATTAGGGATTCGAGATTAAGGATAAAGAAGAAGAAGCAAAGGAAGAAAAAGAAAGTAGAGAAGAAGAAGGAAGAAAAAGAACAAAGAAAGAAGGAAGAAGGAGAAGGAAGAAGAAAGAAGGGAAGAAAAAAGAAAGAAGAACGAAGATAGAAGAAGAAAGAAGGGGAAGAAGAAGACCTTGAAGGAAAAGAAGAAGAAAAAGAAGAAGAAGAGGAGAAATATAATAAAGAAGAAGAAGAAGTAGAAGTAGAAGTAGAAGAAGAAAAGAAGACGAAAAAGCTCAAGAAGAAGAAGAAGAAGACGAAGAAGAAAAGAAGGAGGAGGAGGAGGAGGAGGAGGAGAAGGAGAAGAAGAAGAAGAAGAAGAAGAAGAAGAAGAAGAAGAATAAGAAGAGGAAGAACAAGAAGAAGAGAAGAAGTAATAGTAGTAGTAGAAGAAGAAGAAAAAGAAGAAGAAAAAGAAGAAAAAGAGAAGAAAAAGAACGAGAAGAAGACAAAGAGGGGGAAGAAAAAGAAGTAGAAGAAGAAAAAGAAGAGAAGAAGAGGAAGATAAAAAGAAGAAGAGGAAGAATAAGAAGTAGAAGAAGAAGAAGAAGAAGTAGAGAAAGAAGAGGAAGAAGAAGAACAACAACATTATAGAATAGAAAGAAGAAGAAGAAGCAAAAGAAATGGAAAATGAAGAAGAAGAAGAAGACGAAGAAGAAAAAGAAGAAGATGAAGAAGATGCGGAAGGGGAAAAAGATGAAAAAGAAGAAAATAAGGAAGAAAAAGAAGAAGAGGAAGAAGAAATAGATAAGAAAGAAGAGGAAGAAGAAGAAGATGAAGAAGAAGGAGAGGAAGTGGAAGAAGAAGAAGCAAAAAAGGTAAAAGAAGACAAATAAAAAGAAGAAGAAGAGGATGGAGAAGAAGAGGAAGAAGAGGAAGATAAATTGGAAGAAGAGGAAGAGGAAGAACAATATCATGAAGAAAAAAGAAAAAGAAGAAGAAGTTGAGGAAAAAGAAGCAGAAGAAGAAAAAGAAGAAGAGGAAAAATAGGAAGAAGAGGAAGAAGAAGAAGACAAAGAAGAAGAAGAAGAAGAAGAAGAAGAAGAGGCAGGAGAAGAAGTAGAAGTAGAAGAATAAAAAGAAGCAGAAGAAGAAGAAGAAGAGGAAGAAAAGTTGTTGAAGAAGAAGAAAAAGTTGAAGAAGAAAAAGGAGAAGGTGAAGAAGAAAAAGACGATGATGAAGAAAAAGAAGAGAAAAATGAAGT
>JAIUJO010000193.1:155000-160000 GCA_023846275.1 Vanilla planifolia | reverse complement strand
AAGAAAAAGAAGTAGAACAAGCACCAGAAGAAGAAGATGAAGAAGAAATAGAAAAAGAAAAAAAAGGAGCAGAAGAAGAAGAAGAAGAAGAAGTAGAAGAAGTAGAAGAAGAAGAAGAAGAAGAAGACGAAGAAGAAGTAGGAGAAGAAGATGAGGAAGGAGATGAAAAAGAAGAAGAAGAAGAAGAAGAAGAAGAAGAAGAAGAAGGAGAAGAATTAGAAGAAGAAGGAGAAGAAGAAGAAGCAGAAGGAGAAGAAGAAGGAGAAGAAGGAGAAGAAGAAGGAGAAGAAGGAAAAGTAGAAGGAGAAGAAGAAGGGACGGGAATCGAAGTGGGGGACCTCTCTACCGCCTGTGTCTATCTCCTGTCAAGTATGCCCCCCAGAAATAGACGAAGGAGAAGAAGAAGAAGAAGAAGACGAAGTAGAAGAGGAAGAAGAAGAAGAAGAAGAAGAAGGAGAAAAAGGAGAAGAAGCAGAAGAGGAATAAGAAGGAGAAGAAATAGAAGGAGAAGAAGAAAAGAAGGAGAAAAAGAAGAAGTAGAACAAGAAGAAGGAGAAGAAGAAGGAGAAGAAGAAGAAAAAGGAGAAGAAGAAGAAGAAGATGATGAAGAACGAGAAGAAGAAGATGGAGAAGAAGAAGAAGAAGAAGAAGAAAAAGAAGATGGAGGAGGAGGAGGAGAAGAAGAAGATGATGATGATGAAGAAGAAGAAGGATAAGGTGAGGGAGAAGTTGGAGGAGGAGGAGAAGAAGAAGAAGAAGAAGAAGAAGAAGAAGAAGAAGAAGAAGAAAAAGAAGAAGAAGAAGATTAAGAAGAATACGAATAAGAAGAAAAAGAAGAAAAAGAGTAGGAAAAGGAGAAGAAGAGCAAGAAAAAGAAGAGGAAGATGATGAAGGAAAAGAAGAAGAAGAAGAAGAAGAAGTAGAAGAAGAAGTGGATGAAGAGGAAGAGGAAGAAGGAGAAGAAGAGGAAGAAAAGAAAGAAGAAAAATAAGAAGAATAAGTAAAGAAAGAAGAGGAAGAAGAAGATGAAGAAAAAAAGAAGAAGAACAAGATGGAGAATAAGAAGAAGAACAAGAAGAAAAAGCGAAGGACGAAGAAGAAGAAGAAGAAGAAGTAAGAGAACGAGAAGGAGAAGTAGAAGAAGAAGAAGGAGAAGAAGAAGTAGTAGTAGTGGAAGAAGAAGAACATGTCAAAGTTGGAGGATGAGGAAAAGAAGAAGATGAAAATGATGAATAAGAAGAAAAAGAAGGGGAAGAAGAAGAGGAAAAAGATGATGATGAACAAGAAGAAGAAGAAGAATAAAAGAAATAGAAAGAGTAGAAGAAGAAGAAGTAGAAGTAGGAGGAGGAGAAGAAGAAGAAGAAGAAGAAGAAGAAGAAGAAGAAGAAGAAGTGCAAGACTTAGGTGATGAAGAAGAAGAACAACAACAAGAAAAGGAAGAAGTAGTAGAAGAAGAAGAAGAAGATGAAGAAGAAGGAGAAAAAGAAGAAGTGTAAGAAGAAGTAGAGGAGGAAGAAGAATAAAAAGAAGAAGAAGAAGAAGAAGAAAAAACAAAGAAGAGGAAGAAGAAGAAAAAGAATAAGAAGAAGAGGTGGAGGAGAAAGAAGAAGAAGAAGAGGAGGAGGAAGAAGAAGAAAAATAGGAAGATGAGGAGAAGCAGATGAAGAAGAAGAAGAAGTTGAGTAGGAAGAAGAAGAAGAGGAGGAGGTAGAAGAGGATGAAGAGAAATGTTGATGAAAGGGAAGAGAAAGAAGAGAAAGAAGATGAGGAAAAGAAGAGAAAAAGAAGAAAAAGAAGAAGAAGAAGAAGAATAGAAGAAGAAGAAGAAGATGATGAAGAGGAGGAAGAGGAGGATGAAGAAGAAGAAGAAGAAAATGAAAAGGGAGAAGAAGTAAAAGAAGTAGAAGAAGAGGAATAAGTAGAAGAGGAGGGAAAAGAGGAAGAGGAAGAAGAAGAAGAGGACAAAAAGGAAGAAGAGGAAGAGGAAGAAGAAGAAGAAGAAGAAGAAGAATTTGATGTAATAGAAGAGGTAAAAGAAAAAGAATGAGAAGATGTTGCAAAAGAAGAAGAACAAGAAGAACCAGAAGAAGAACAAGAAGATGATGAATTATGGATTAGGGAGGGTGTGCTTAGGGATTAAGGATTAGGCATTAAAGATTACGGATTAGAGATTCGTGACGTGTGATTGATAGTTAAGGATTAGGGATTAGGTATTTGTGATTAGGGATTAAGAATTCAAGATTATGAATTAGAGGTTAGGTGATTAGGGTTAGAGTTTAGAAATTAGTGATTAAGGATTAAGGAATTGGTATTAGAGAATATGATTTATTTATTAAGAATTAAGAAATAAAGATTAGGGATTAGGGTTAAGGGATTAAGGATTAGAGATTATGGGTTAGAGATTGTGGATTAAAGATCAAGGGATTAAAAACTAACAATTAAGGAATAGCGAATAGCAAATCAATATTAAGGATTATTCATTAGGAATTGGAGATTAAGGGAATAGGTCATAAAGATTTGGGAATAGGGATTAAGGATTAGGGATTAAGCATTAAAGATATTAGATTAGGGATTAGAGAATAAGAAAGAAGAAAAAGAATAGAAGATGAAGAAATAGAAGAAGAAGATGACGATGAAGTAGTTATAAAAGAAGAAGAAGAAGAAGAAGAAGAAGAAGTACATGAAGAAGAAGAAGAAGGAGGAGGAGGATAAGAAGAAGAAGATGATAAAGAAGAAGAAGAAGTAAAAGAAGTAGAAGAGGGAGGACAAGATGAAGAAGAAGAAGAAGAGAAAGAAGAAGAAAAAGAAGAAGAGAAGAAGAAGAAGAAGAAGAAGAAGAAGAAGTGGAAGAAGAAGAGGAAGTTGAAGAAGAAGAAGAAGGAGAAGAAGGAGAAGGAGAAGAAGAAGAAGAAGAAGAAGAAAAAGATCAAGAAGAAGAAGAAGAAGAAGAAGAAAAAGAAGAAAAGAAGAAAAAAAGAGAAAAAAAATGAAGAAAAAGAAGAAGGAGAAGAAGAAGAAGAAGAAGAAAAAGAAAAATAAGTGAAAGAAGAAGAAGAGGAAGAAAAGTAGAAGAAGAGGAAAAAGAAGAAGTAGAAGAAGAAGAGGACAAAGAAGAAGTAGGAAAAGAAGAAGAATAGTTAGAAGAAAAAGAAGAGCAATAAGAAGAAGAAGAAGATGACGAGGAAGAAGAGGAAGACGAGGAGGAAGAAGAAGAGAAGAACAAGTAGACAAAGAAAAAGAAGGGAAGCAAGAAGAAGTGAAAGATGTGGAAGAAGATGAAGAAGAATTGGAAGAACAAGTAGAAGAAGAAGAAGAGAAGAAGAAGAAGAAGAAGGAGAAGAAGAAGAGGAGTAAGAAGGGGAGTGAAAAGAAGAAACAGACAAAGAAGAAGAAGAGGAAAAAGGAGGAGAAGAAGAAAAAGAGGAGGAATAAGAAGATAAGGAGAAAGAAGAAGAGGAAGAAGAAGAAGAATAAATGGATGAGGAGTAGAGGATGATGAAGATGAAGAAGATGATGATGAAGAAGAAAAAGAAAAAAGGAAGAAGAAGAAGAGGAAGAAGAGGAATAAGAAGATCAAGAAGACAAAGAAGAGGAATTAAAAGAAGAAGAAGAATAAAAAGAAGAAGAGGAAAAGAAGAAGAGGAAAAAGAAGATGAGGAAGTGGAGAAAGAAGAAGAAGATAGGGAAGAAGAAGGAGAAGAAGAAGTAGAAGCAGAAGAAGAGGTGGAAGAAGAATAATTAGAAGAAGAAGAAACAGAAGAGGATGATGAAGAAGAAGAAGAAGAGAAAGAAGGAGAGGAAGAAGAAGATGATAAATAAGAAGAAGAGGAAGAAGAAGAAGAAGAAGAAGAAGAAGAAGAAGATGAAGAAGTAGAAGAAAAAGAAGAGGTAAAAAATAAAAGGAGACAAAGATGTAGAAGTAGAAGAAGAAGAAAATGAAGAAAAAGAAGAGGAAGAAGAAGATGGATTATGGATTAGGGATTAGGGACATATGGATTTGGGATTAAGGATAAAGGATTAGAAATTAGAGATAAGGGATTAGGGATTAGGTTTACTCATTACAGATTAAGAATTAAGGATTAGTGACTAGCCTTTAGGTTTAAGCATTAGTAATTAGGGATTAAGGAATATCTATTAATGAATAAGATTTATGGATTAAGGATTAAGTACTAAGGATTAGGCATTAAAGCATTAGATTATAGGGATTAAGGATTAGAGATTTTGGATTACAAATCAAGGGATTATGATTTTAAGTATTAGGAATTAGGGATTCAAGATTAAGGATTAGGAATTTGAGATTAGAGATTAGGGATTTAAGATAAGGGATAAAAGATAAAGATTAGGGATTAAAGATAAAGATTAGGGATTAGGGTTTAAACATTGCGGGATTTGATCTTAAAGAATAGGGATTATAGATTAAGGATTAGGGATTGAAGTTTAAGAATTAGGGATTATGAATTAAGAATTGGGGATTTGGGATTAAGTACTAGAGAAGAAGAAGAAGAAAAGGTAGATGAACCAGAAGAAGATGAAGATGATGAATAAGTAGTAGTTGTAGAGTTGAAGAAGAAGAAGCAGTACAAGAAGAAGAATAAAATGAAAGAGAATAAAAAAAAGATGTAAAAGAAGAAGAAGATAGAGAAGAAGAAGCAGAAGAAGAAGAAGAAGAAGAAGAAGAAGAAGAAGAAGAAAAAGAAGAAGAGGAAGAAGAAGAACAAGAACAACAACAAGAAGAGGAGAAGAAGAAGAAGAAGAAGAAGGAGAAGTAGAAGGAGAGGAAGAAGAGAAGTATAAGAAGAAGAAGAAGAAGAAGAAGTAGAAGAGGAGGAGGAGGAGGAAGAAGAAGAGAAGAAGAAGAAGAAGAAGACGAAGGAGATGAAAAAGAAGAAGAAGATGAAGGAAAAGAAGAAGAAGAAGAGGTGGAATAAGAAGAAGAAAACAAGAAGAAGAAAAAGAAGAAGAGGAAGAAGATGAAGAAGGAGAGGGAGAAGAGGAAGAAG
>JAIUJO010000193.1:62500-150000 GCA_023846275.1 Vanilla planifolia | reverse complement strand
AAAAAGTAGAAAGAAGAAAGGAGAATGAAGAAAGAAGAAGAAAGAAGGAGAAGGAGAAGGAGAAGGTGAAGGAGATGGAGAAGGAGAAAGGGATGGAGAAGTAGTAAGAGAAGGAAAAGGAGAAGGAGAAGGAGAAAGAGAAGGAGAAAGACAAGGAGAAGAAGAAGAAGATGAAGAAGAAGAAAAAGAAGAAGAAGAAAAAGAAATGGAAGAAGAAGAAGAGGAAGAAGAAGAAGAAGAGGAGAAGGAAGAAGAAGAAGAAGAAGAAGAAAAGAAGAAGAAGATGTAAAAGAAGAAGAAGATGTAGAAGAAGAAGAAGAAGAAGAAATAAGGGAACAAGAAAAAGAAGAAGAGGAAGAGGAAGATGAGGAAGAAGAGGAAAAGGAGGAAGAAGAAGAAAATAAGGAGGAAGAAGAAGAAGAAGAGGAAGAAGAAGAAGCAGAGTAAGAAGAAGAAGAAGAAGAAGAAGAAGAAGAAGAGGAAGACAAAAAGGAAGAACAAGAAGAAGAGGAAGAGGAGATGGATTAGGGATTAGGGGTTAAGGATTAAGAATTAAGAATTAAGGATGAGGTTTAGAGATTAGAGAATATATATTATAGGATGGGGAGGGAGGGATTGAGGATCATAGATAAGGGATTAAAGAGGGTGATTAGGTATTAGCATTTGGGAAATGGGGATTATGGATAAGGAATTAGGGATTTGGGTGTAGGGATTAAAGATTATTGATTAGGGAGTAGGCATTAGAGAATAGGTAATAAGGATTAGGGGTTACATATTAGAGGTGAGGGATGAAGGGATTAATGATTAGGGATTAAGAATTATGTATTATAGATTAAGGGATTAATCACTAAAGATTAGGGATTTAGGATTAAGAATTATAGATTAGGGAATATGGATTAGGAATTAGAGATTCATGAATAGGGATTTAGGATTTAAAATTAGGTATTAGAGATTAGAGATTAGGAATTAGAGGTTGAGGGATTAGGATTAGCATTAGAGATTACAGATTATGGTTTAAAGATTAGGGATTTGTGATTAAGGATTAGGGATTATGGATTAAATATTAGAGATTAGGGTTCTTAGATAATATATTATAGATTAGGGACTACATATTAGAAATTAGGTATTAGGGCTTAATGATTAGAGATTAGAGTTTAGGAAATAGAGATTAGGGAATAAGGTTTAGATTTTAAAGATTAAGGATGGATTAAAGATTAAGGATTAGCGATTAGGGATTAGGTATTAGAGAATAAGGAGAAGGAAGAAAGAAGAAGGAAAAAGGTAGAAGAAGAAGAAGAAAGAAACGTGAAGAAGGAAGAAAAAAGTAGGAAAAGGAAAGAAAAAGAAGAAAAGTAGAAAAGGAAAAAGAAGAAGAAGAAAAAGAAAAGGAAGATAAAGAGGAAGAATAAAGAAGATAAATTGAAAGAAGAAAGAAAAAAGAAGAAGAAAAGAAAAAAGAAGAAGAAAGAAAAAAAGAAGAAGAAAGAAAGAATAAGGAAGAAGGAAGGTTGAAGGAAAAGGAAGAAAGAAGAAGGAAGAAGAATGAAGAATGAAGAAAGTATAAAGAAGAAAGAAGAAAGAAGAAGAAGAAGAAGAAGAAGAAGAAGAAAGAGAAGGAGGAGGACATGGAGAAGGAGGAGGAGAAGGAGAAGGAGAACAAGAAAGAGAAGGAAAAGGAGATGCATAAGAAGAAGGAGAAGGAGGAGAAAAAAGAGAAGGAGAAAGAGAAAGATAAAGGGAAGGAGAATGAGAAGGAGTAGAAGGAGAAGGAGAAGAAAAAGAAGAAGAAGAATAGGAAGAAGTAGAAGAAGAAGAAGAAGTAGAAGTAGAAGTATAAAAAGAAGGACAAGAAAAAAAAAGAAAAAGAAGAGGTAGAAGAAGAAGTAGAAGAAGATGATGATGATTAAAAGAAGAAAATGAAGAAGAAGAGGAAGAAGTAGAAGGAAAAAGGAAGAAGAAGAGGAAAAAGAGGAAAAGGAAGAGGAAGAAGAAGAAGAAAAGGAAGACAAACAGGAAGAATAATGAAGAAAGATTAAAGAAGAAAGAAAAAAGAAGAAGAAAGAATGAACAAGGAATAAGGAAGGTGGAAGGAAGAAGGGAGAAGGAAGATGAAAGAAGAATAAAGAATAAAGAAAGTACACGAAAGAAAGAAGAAGAACAATAAGAAGTAGGAGAAGGACGTGAAGAAGGAGGAGGGGAAGGAGAAGGAAAAGGAGAAGGAGAAGGAGACGCATAAGAAGAAGGAGAAGGAGAAAGATGAGGGAAATGAGAATGAGAAGAAGGAGAAGCAGTAGAAGGAGAAGAAGAAAAAGAAGACGAAGAAATAGAAAAAGAAGAAGAGGAAAAAGAAGAAGAAGAAGAACAATAAGTAGAAGAAGAGGAAAAAGAGAAATAAGAAAAGAAGAATAATGAGAAAGAGCAAGGAAGGAAACAGGAAGAAGTAGAAGAAGAAGAACTAGAAAAAGAAGAAGAAGAAGACGAAGTAATTAGAGATTAACGTTTTGGGATTAAGGATTATGGATTAGGGAATAGGGATTGAAGAATATGTAATAGGGATTAAGGATTAGGGATTGTGGATTAGTTATTAAAGGATTAATGATCAATAATTAAAGATTAGAGATTAAGGGTTAACTACTAAAGATTATGAACTAGCAGTTTAGGAGTAGGGATTACGAATTAAAGAATAGGGATAAGGGGTTTAGGATTAGAGATTATTGATTAGGGATTTTAGATATAGGTTTAGGAATTAAAGAATAAGGATTAAAGAGTAAGCAATTATAATTAAGATTAAAGATTGGGAATTAGGGATTTGACATTAAGGAGGGGGACTAAGGATTTAGGAATATAGATTATAGATTAGGGAGAGAGTGATTGGATATTTGAGATTAGGTGTTGGAGATTAGGGATTAGGTATTAGAGATTTGTTATTAAGAATTAGGGATTAGGGGTTAGGGTTATGGATTAAGGATTACAAATTAGAGATTAGAGATTATGGATTACCAATTAGGGATTAAAATTTAAGGATTAAAGATTATAGATTAGGAAGTGGGGTAGAATAAATAATAAGGATTAGGGATTAAGGATTAAGCATAAGAGTTAGGGATTAGGGATTAGTGATGCAGGGTTAATGAGTAGGGATTATGGATAAAAGATTGAGAGATTATTTATTAAAGATTAGGGATTTAAGATTGAGGATTATGGATTAGGGAATAAAGACTAGGGATTAAGGATTAGAGATTAGTTATTAATGATTTGGGATTTAGGATTAGATATTAGAGAATAGGGATTAGGATGAGAATTAAGGATTAGAGAATAGGGACTTAAGATTAGGGACTAGTGATTAAAGATTAGGGACTAATGGTTAAGGATTACATATTAGGGATTAGGTATTATGGATTGTAGATTAGGTTTTAGGAATAAGGTATTATGGATTAAGTTTTAGAGAATAGATATTAAAAAATAAAGATTGAGGATTAAGGATTAAAGATTAGGAATTATAGATTATAGATTATAGATTAAGAAGTAATGATTAAGAATTAAGTGTTAAGGATTAGGGATTAAAGATTAGAGTTTAAAGAATAGAATTTAGAGATTAAGAATATAGTATTAAAGATTAAGAATGAATTAGGGATTAAGAATTAAAGATTAAGGATTAGAGATTAGGGAATAAAGAGAAGAAAGAAGGAAGAAGGGAGAAGAAGAAAGAATAAAGAAGAAGAGGGAAGAAGAAATAAGAAAGGATGAAGAAGAACAAGAGGAAGAAGAAAAGGAAGAAGAAGAGGAAGAATAAAGAAGAAAGAAGAAACATGAAAGAAGAAAGAGAAAAGAAAGAAGAAGGAAGAAGGAATGGAGAAGGAAGAAGGGGGAAGGATGAAGAAAGAAGAAAGAGAAATGAAGAATGAAGAAAGAAGATTGACGAGGAGAAGCACAAGGAGAAGGAGGAGGAGGATAGGAAGAACGAGCAAGAGAAGGAGAAGGAGATGGTGAAGGAGATTGAGAAGGATTAGGAGAAGGAGAAGGAGAAGAAGAAGGAGAAGGAGAAAAAGAAGAAAAAGAGGAAGAAGAAGAAGAAAAAGATGAAAAAGAAGAAGAAGAAGAAGAAAAAGTAGTAGAAGGAGAAGAAGAAGAAAAAGAAGAAGAAGAAGGGGAAGAAAGTTTAGGGGTTAGAGATTAGGGATTAGAGGACAGTAAATAAACATAAAAGATTGGAGATTTGGGAAGGATTAGGGATTAAGGAGAAGGAAGAAAGAAGATGGAAAGAAAAAAGAAGAATAAGAAGAAAACAAAGAGAAAGAATAAGAGGAAGAATAAAGATGAAGAAAGAAGAAAGAAGAAAGAAGGAAGAAAGGGAAAGGAATAATGAAGGAAGAAGGAAGAAGAAAGAAAAAAGATGAAAGAAAGAAGGAAGAAGAAGAAGAAGGAGAAATAAAATACGAAACAAGAGGAGGAAAAAGAGGAGAAGGGGAATGAGAAGGAGAAGGAGATGGAGAAGGACTTGGAGAAGAAGAAGGAGGAGTAGGAGAAGGAATAGGAGAAGGAGAACCAGAAGGAGAAGGAGGAGAAGAAAGACAAAGAGAAGGGGAAGGAGAAGAAGAGTGAAGAGAAGAAGAAGAAGAAGAAGAAGAAGAAGAAGGAATTTAAGAAGAAGTGGAACAAGAAGAAGAAGAAGTCGATGAAGAAGAGGAATAAAGAGAACAAAAAGGAAGAAGAAGAAGAAGTGGAAGAACTAGAAGAAAAAGAAGAAGTGGATGAGGAAGAGGAATAAAAAGAACAAAAAAAGAAGGAGAAGGAGAAGAAGAAAAAGAAGAGAAAGAGTAAAAAGAAGAGGAGGAAGAACAAGAATAGGAGGAAGATGATGATGAAGAAGAAGAAGAACAAAAAAAAGAAGGGAAAGAGGAAGAAGAAGAAGAAAAAGAAGAAGAGGAAGAAAAAAAGAAGAGGAAGATGATGAAGAAGAGGAGGAAGAAGAAGAAGAAGAAGAGGAAGAAGAAAAAGAAGAAGACGAGGAAGAAAAAGAGGAAGAAAAAGAAGAAGAATAAGAAGAAAAGTTGGATTAGGGAATTGGAATTAGGGGTTAGGGATTAAAGACTAGAGATTATGGAATAAAGGATTAAGGATTTGGTATTAGGGAATACAAATTAAAGATTAGGAAGGGAGGGATTAAGGATTAGTGATTAGGGATTTGAGGGTTAGTAATTAAGGATTAGGGTTTAGGGATTAGGAAATAGAGAATAGGGAATAGTAACAGGGATTAGGAATTAAGAATTAAGGATTATGGATTAGGGATTGTGGATTAAAGACCAATAATAAAGGAAATAATGATTAGTGATTAAAGATTAGAGATTAAGAATTAAGGGATTAATTATTAAGGATTAAGTATTATAGATTTAGGATTCAGGACAAGGGATTGAAGATTAGGGAATAGCAATTTAGGATTAGAGATTACATATTAGAGATTTGGGATGTTGGATTTAGGATTAGATATTAAAATTTGAGATTAGAGATTAAGGGATTAGGATAAGAGTTAGAGATTAAGGGTTAGGGATTATGGATTAGAGATTAGACTTTAAGTGTTATGGATTGTAGATTAGGGATTAGCGATTAGGTATTATGGATTATAGTTTAGGGAGTAGAGATTATGGATTAGAGGTTAGGGATTAAATTTTAAGGATAAGAGATTTGGGATGGATTAGTAATTATGGATTAAATGTTAGGGATTAGGGAGTAGAAAAAAGGAAAAAAGAAGAAAAGAGCAGGAAGAAGAAGGGGAAAACGAAGAATAAGAAAAAGAAGAAGTGGAAGAATGAAAATGAAGGAAGAAGTAAGAAGGAAGAAGGAGGAAAGGAGAAGAAAGAAGGAAGGAAGAATGAAAAAGGAAGAAGAAAGAAGAAAGAAGTTAGAAGGAAGCAAAAAGAAGAGGAAGAAGAAGAAACAGAAGGGAAGGTAGAAAGAGGAGGAGAAAGGAGAGGAGATGGAGAAAGAGAAGGAGATGGAGAAGGAGAAGGAGAAGGAGAAGGAGTTGGAGAAGTAGAAGTAGAAAGAGAATGAGAAGAAGAAAGACAAAGAAAGAAGAAAGAGAAGAAGAAGGAGAAGAAGAAGAAGATATAGAAGAAAAAGGACAAGAAGTAGAAGAAGAAGAAGAACTGGAAGAAGAAGAACAATAACAACAATAAAAAAAGAAGGAGAAGAAGAAGTTGAGGAAGAAGAAGAAGAGGAAGAATAGAAAGAACAAGAAGAAGAATAGGAAGATGAAGAAGAAGAAGAAAAAGAGAGGAAGAGGAAGAAGAAGAAGACAAAGAAGAAGTGGAAGAGGAATAACAAAAAGAATCAAGAAAAAGGAGAGAAGAAAGGAGAAAGAAGGAAGAAGGAAGAAGACGAATATGAACAAGGAAGAAAACGAATATGAAGAAGAAGAAGAAGGAGAAGGGGGACGAGGAGAAGGTAGAAGAGAAGGAGAAGGGGGACGAGGAGAAGGTTGAAGGAGTAAGAGAAGGAGATGGAGAAGGAGAAGGAGAAGGGGGAAATAGAAGAAGAAGGTGAAAGAGAAGGAGAAAGAAAAAAAGGAGGAGAGGAAGAAAGTGTATGAGAAGAAGAAGTACTAGAAGAAGAAGAAGAAGAAATAGAAGAAGAAGAAGAAAAAGAAGAAGAAGAAGTAGGAGAAGAAGTAGAGGAATAAGAAGAATAAGTAAAGAAGTAGAAAGAGAAGAAATAGAGGAAGAAGAAGATGAAGAATAGAAAGTAGAGGAAAGAGAAGGGGAAGAAAAGAGGAAGAAGAAGGAGAAGAAGAAGAAGAAGAAGAGGAAGATGAGGAGGAAGGAGAAGAAGAGAATTAAGAAGAACAAGAAGAGGAAGAAGAAGACAAAGAGAAAGAAGGAGAAGAGGAAGAAGAGATGCATTAAGGATTAGAGTTTAGGCATTAAAGATGGAGGGATTAGGTATTAAGAAATATAGATTATTAATTAAGGGGTTGGGATTAAGTATTAGAGATTATGGATTAGAGATTGTGGAGGGAGAGATTAGGTATTAGGTATTATGAATTAATAATTAAGGATTATGATTTAGGGATTCAGGATTATGGACTAAAGAGTAGAGATTATGAAATAAGGAATAAGAATTATGGATGGACTGTGGATGACAGCATCAATGATTAAGGATTAGGGAATAAAGATTAACGATTAAGAGATTAATTATTAAAGATTAGGGATTATAGATTACGAAATAAGGATTACAGATTAGAGAATAGCGATTAGGGATTCTAGATTAAGGATTAGGTTTTAGAGATTAGGGATTAGGGATTAGAGAATAAATAATTTGTATTAAGATTAGGGATTAGAGATTAAGATTTAGGAATTAGGTATTAGGGATTAATTATTAAGGATTAGGGATAAGAGATTAGGGATTAGGATTTATTGATTAGGGATTAGCGATTAGATAATAAGGATTAAAGATTATGGATTAGTTATTAGGAATAAAGGATTAGGGATTAAGGAAGCAGGGATTAGGTTTTAGGTATTAAGAATTAAGGTTTAAGGATTAGGGATTATGGATTAGTAATTAGGAATTAGGGTTTAAGGATTTGGGATTATAGATTAGAGAGTAAGGATTAGGGAATAAGTAGTAGGAATTAAGGATTAAGGATGAAAGGATTAATGAATAAGAATTAGGGATTAGGGACTACGGATTAAGGGATTAATTATTAAAATTTAAGGATTATGGATTAGAGATTATGGATTAAGAAATAAGGATTTAGAATTAGAGATTAGTGATTAAGCATTCTTGATTAAGGATTAGGTATTAGAGATTAGGGGTTTGGGATTAAAGAATAAGAGATTGGTATTAAGACTAAGGATTAGTGATTAAAGATTTAGGATTATGGATTAATGATTAAGGTTTAGAGATTAGAGGATAGATTAGAGATTAGGGATTAGGGATTAGGGATTATGGGTTATTAATTAGGGGTTAGGGATTACGAATTAGGGATAAGCGATTTGGGATAAGGAAGAAAGGAGAAGAAGAAGACAAGGAAGAAGAAGAGGAAGAAGAAGAATTAGAAGAAGCAAAAGAAGAAGAGGAAGAACAAAGAACAAGGAAGAAAGAAGAAAGAAGAAAGAAGAAAGAAGAAGCAAGAAAGAATATGGAATAAGGAAGAAGGAAGAAGGAAGAAGAAAGAAGAAGGAAGAAAGAAAAGAGAAGTAGAAGAAGAAGAAGAAGAAGAAGAAGAAGAAGAAAAAGAACAGGAAGAAGAAGGAGAAGGATGAAGAGGACAAGGAGGAGGAGGAGAAGGATAAAGAGATGGAGAATAAGAAGGAGAAGGAGAGGCAAAACAACATGGAGAAGGGGAAGAAGAAGGAAAAGGAGATGGAGGAGGAGAAGGTAAAAGACAAGGATTAAAAGATGGAAAAGAAGAAGGAGAAAGAGAAAAAGAAGAAGAAGAAGAAAAAAGAGAACAAGAAATAGAAGAATAAGACGAAGAAGAAATAGAAAGAGAATAAGAAATAAAATAATAAGAAAAGAAGAAGAAGGAGAAGAAGAAGAAGAAGAAGAAGAAAAAAGAGAAGAAGAAGATGAGGAAGAAGAACAAGGAAAGAAGAAAATAGAGAAAAAGAAATGGAAGAAGAAGAGAAGGAAGAGAAGGTAGAGGAAGAAGAAGAAGAAGTCAGAGAAGAAGAACACAAAGAAAAAGAAGAAAAAGAAGATGAATTGGAAGATGGTGATGATGATGAGAAGAAGAAGAATAATAAGAAGAAGATGAGGAGGAATAAGAAGATGAGGAATATGTGGGAGAAGTAGCAGAAGAAGATGAGGAAGAAAAAGAGAAAGAGGAGGAAAAGGAAGAAGAAGAGGAAGAAGAAGAAGAAGAAGAATAAGAAGAAGAGATGGATTAAGGGTTAAGGATTAGGGGCAAGTTATTATGGATTATAGATTATGGAGGGAGTGATATGGGGTTAAGTATTAGGGGTTAGAGATTATCAATTAAGTATTGATGATTAGGGATTAGGGTTTTAGGATTTAGGATTAGGGAGTATGGATTAAGGAATAAGTAATAGAGATTATGGATTAAGGATTAGGGATTAGGGTCAAGGCTTAAAGATGATTAGATTAATTATTAGGGATTTGAAATTAAGAATTAAGTGATTAATTTTTAAAGATTAGGGATTATAGATTAGGGAATAAGGATTAGGGATTAGTATTAGGATTAGGGATGAGGGATTATAGATTAGGGATTTGTGATTAAGGACTAAGGATTATGGATTAAAGATTAGTAATTAAGCTTTAGATATTAAGGATTAAAGATTTGTGGTTAAGGACTAAAGATTATGGATTAGGGATTAGGGATTAGAGATTAGAGATAAGAGATTATGTGATTAGGATTAAGATTAAGAAAAGAGATTAAGAATTAGAGGTTAAAGATTATAGATTAGGGATTATGGATTAGAGATTAGGGATTAAGGATGAGATATTCTGGATTATAGATTGGGGATTAAGGATTAGGGTTTAAGGATTAGAGATTTGGGATTATAGATTAATAATTAGGGATTAGGGATTAATGATGGACTAAAGATTAGGGATTAAGGGTTAGAGAATAAGGATTATAGTTTGAGATTAGGGATTATGGATCGGGGATTAAGGATTAGTGATTAATGAAGGATGGATTAGGGATTATAGATTAAGGATCAAGGATTAGAGGTTAGATACAGAGGGATTAACGAGTAGGAATTAGGAAATTGGTATTAAGGATAATGAAGAAGAAGGTGAAGAAGAGGAAGAAGAAGAAGAACAAGAAGAATATGAAGAATAAGGAGGAGAAGAAGAAGGAGAAGGAAGAACAAGAAGACGAAGGACGAGAAGAAGAAGCTGATGAAAAATAATAGGAAGAAGAAGAGGAAAAAGAAGACGAAAAATAATAAGAAGCAGAGGAAGAAGAAGAATATGAAGAAAAAGAAGAAGAAGAGGAAGAAGAAGAACGAGAGAAGAAGAAGAAAAAGAAGAAGAGAAGAAGAAAGTGATGATGATGAAGATGAAGACGAACAAAAAGAAGAAGAAGATGAAGAAGAAGAAGAAGAAGAAGAAATAAAACAAGAAGAAGAAGAAGAAGAAGAAGAAATAGAAGAGGAAGAAGAAAAAGAAGAAGAAGCTGAAGAAGAAGAGCAATAAGTAGAGGAAGAAGAAGAGGAAGAAGAAGGGGAATAAAAAGAATAGGAAGAAGAAGAAAAAAAGGAAGAAGAAGAAGAGGAAGACGAGGAAGAAGAGGAAGAAGAAGAAGATGAAGAAGAAAAGCAAGAAGAAGAATTGAATGAAGAAGATGAAGAAGAGATAGATTAGGGATAAGGTATAAGGCATTAGGGATTAAGGATTAAGGATTAAAGAACAAAGGATTAAGCCTTAGGTGTTAAAGAATATGGGTTAAAGATTAGAGGAAGGATTATGGATTAGGGATTTGGAAGTTAACAATTAGAGATTAGGTATTAGCGATTAAGGATTAGAGAGTAGGGATTAGGGAATAAGTAATAAAGATTACATATTAGGGATTAAGGAATAAAGATTAATGAGCTAATTATTATAAATTTGACGTTATGAATTATGAATTGAGGGATTAATTGTTACTAATTAGGGATTAGAGATTACGAATTTTGGATTGGAGATTTGGGATTAGAGAATAGGGATTAAGGATAGGGGTTAGGGATTAGAAATTAGAGATTAGAGATGTAAGATTCAGGATTAGAGATTAAAGTTTAGGACTTAGAGATTAATAGATTATGATTAGCATTAGAGATTAAGAATTAGGAATTAATGATTAAAGATTAGTTATTAAGGATTATGGATTAGAGATTAGGGATTAGAAACTAGGAATAGGGATTATGGATTATAGTTTAAGGATTATGGATTAGGTATTAAGGATTAGAGTTTAAGAGATTAAAGATTAAGGATTAGCAATTAGAGATTAAAGATTAAGGATTAAGGATTAAGGGATAGGGTTTAGGGATTACAAATTAGGAATTTGGGATTAAGGATTACGGATTAAGAAATAATGATTAGAGATTAGGGATTATGGATTATTGATTAGTGATGGATTAGGGATTAGTGAGGGATGGATTAGACATTATTCATTTATGAATTAGTGATTAAGGAGGGAGGTATTTATTATGGATTACAGGATAAAGAATAACTATTATGAAGAAGATGGAGAAGAAAAAGGTGATGAAGAAGATGAAGAAGAAGAAAAAGGAGAAGAAGAAGAAGAAGAAGAAGAAGAAGAAAAGGAAGAAAAAGAAGAAGAAGAAGAAGAAGCAGAAGAAGAAGAAGATGATGAAGAGGAAGATGAGGAAGGAATGGAAGAAGAAGAAGAAGAAGAAGAAGAAGAAAAAGAGGAAGAAGAAGATAAGGAAGAAGAGGAATAGAAAGAAGAAGAAGAAAATAAGGAAGAAGAAGAAGAAGAGGGAGAAGAAGAAGGGGAAGAAAAAGAAGAAGAAGAGGAAGAAGAGATGGATTTGGGATTAGGGATTGAGAGTTAGGGATTAGGGATTAGAGATTAGGGTTAAAGGAATAGGGATTAGGTACCAAGGAATAGGGATTAAAGATTAGAGAAGGAGGGATTAAGGACTAGGGCTTAAGGACAGAAATAAGTAATTGGGATTAAGTATTATGGATTATGGATTATGGATTAGGAATAAAGAGATTAATGATTAGAGATTAGTGATTAGGAATTAAGAGTTAAGGGATTTTTTATTATGGATTAGGGATTAGGGATTAGAGATTAGTGATTTAGGATTAGGAGTTAGGGATTAGGGCATAGGGTTTAAAGATTAGAGATAAGAGAAGTCAGATTTAGGATTAGAGATTAGAGATTTGGGATAAGAGATTTAAGGATTTAGATTAGCATTAAAAATTAGTGATTAAGGTTTAGGGATTGATGATTATAGATTAGAGATTAGGGATTAAGGATTAGAGATTAAAGATTATGGAATTTTTATTAAGGATTAGGGATTAGGTATATAGGATTAGAGTTTAGGGATTAGAGATTAAGGATTAGAGGTTTTGGATTAAATATTAAAGAATTTAGTTTTGGGATGGATTAGTGATTGATTATTAAGGATTAGGGATTAAAGAGAAGGAAGGAAGAAGAAGAAGATGAGCAAGAACAAGAAGAGGAAAAAGAAGAATAAGAAGAAGAAGTTGAAGAAGAAGAGAAAGAATAAAGACGAAGGAAGTAGGACGAAAGAAGAAGGACGGAGGAAGGAAGAAGAAAGAAGGGAGAACAAAGAAGAAAGAAGAAAAAAGAAAGATGGAAGAAGGAAGAAGAGCAAGAAGAAGAAGACAAAGAAGAAGGAGAAGGATACTGAGAAGGAGGTGGAGGAGGAGAAGGAGAAGGAGAAGGAGAAGGAGAAGGAGAAGAAGAAGGAGATGGAGAAAGAGAAAGAGATGCAGAAGGAGGAATAAGAGAAGGTAAAGCAAAAGGAGATGGAGAAGGAGAAAGACAAAGAGAAGGAAAAAGAGAAGAAAATAGAGAAGGAGAAGAAGAAGAAGAAGAAGAAATACAAAAAGTAGTAGAAAAAAAAAGAAGAAGAAGAAATAGAAGTAGAAGGAGAAGAATAGAAGAAGTAGAAGAAGAAGAAGAAAAAGTGGAAGAATAAAGGGAATAAGAAGAACAAGAATAAAATAAGGAGAAGAAGAAGAAGAACAAGTTGAGAAGTTTAAGAAGAAAATGAAGAAGAAGAAAAGAAAGAAAAAGATGAAGAGGAGAAAGAAGAAGAAGATGAAGAAGAAGAAGAAGAAGTAGAAGAACAAGAAGAAGAGCAAGATAAGGAAGAAGAGGAAGAAGAAGAAGAAGAACAAGTCAGAGAAGGAAAGGAGAAAGAGGAGGAGGTGGTAGAGGAGAAGGAGAAGGAGAATTAGAACGAGAAGGAGATCCAGAAAAAAAAAGATAGGGAGAAGAAGAAGAAGAAGATGAAGAAGTAGAAATTGAAGAAGAAGTAAAGAAGTAAAAGAACAAGAGGCATAAGGAAAAAAAAGAAAAGAAGAAAGAGAAGAAGAAGAAGAAGAAGAGGAAGAAGAAGAAAAGGAAGAAGGAGAAGAAGAAGAAGAATTAAAAATGATGATGATGAAGAAGAAGAAGAAGAAAAAGAAGAAGAGGAAGAGGAAGAAGAAGAAAAAGAAGAAAAGGAAGAAGAAAAAGAAAAAGAAGAGGAAGATGAGGAAGAAAGGAAGAAGAAGAAGTAGAAAATGTGGAAGAGGAAGAAGTTGAAGAGGAAGAAGAAGAAGAGGAAGAAAAGGAAGAACAAAAAGAATAGATGGATTTGGAATTAGGGATTAGGGATTATAGATTAGAGATTAGAGATTAAAGAATGAAAGATTAGGGTTTAGGTATCAAGGAATATAGATTTAAGATTAAGAAGAGAGGAATTAGGGATTGATGATTAAGGATTTGAGGGTTAGTAATAAGTGATTATGGCTCAAGAATTAAGGATTAGAGCTAAAGAATTAGGGAATAAGTAATAGGGATTAAAGATTAGGGATTAGGGATGAAAGGATTAATAATTTGGGATTAAAGATTATGGATTATGAATTAAAGGATTAATTTTTAAGGATTAGGGATTAGAGATTAGGTCTTAAGAATTAAGGAATAGGGAATAAGGATTTAAGATTAGAGATTAATGATTATTGTTTCAAGATTAAGGGAATAGGATAAGTATTAGAGATTAGGGATTAAGGATTTAGGGTTAATAATAAAGGATTAAGAATTAAGGATTTGGTATTATAGATTAAAGATTAGGGATTATAGATTATAGATTAGGGATTATGGATTAAAGATTAGATATTAGGGATTAGAGTTTAGAGATAAGAGATTAATGATTAGGTATTAGGGAGAAGGAAGAAGAAAGAAGAAAGAAGGAAGAAAGAAGAAAGAAAAAGGAAAAAGAAGAAGAAGAATAGAAGGAAGAAGGAGAAGAGGAAGGAAGGAGGATAGAAGAAGGGAGGGAAGAAGGAAGATGGAGGGAGGAAAGAAGGAAGAAGGAAAAAAGAAAAAGAAGGAAGAAAGAAGAAAGAATAAAGATGGAAGAACTATAGAGGATTAAGAAGGGAAGGATTAGAGATTAAGGAATACGGATTACAAACTAGAGAGGGAGGGACTGGGAATTAAAGATTAGATATTAGAGATTAGGGAGGAAGGGTTTAGGCATTAAGTATTAGGCATTAGGGATTAGGGATTATGATTCATAATTAGGGATTAAGTTTTAAGGATTAATCATTACATATTTGATAGTAAGGATTAGGGAATTAGTATGAGGATTAAGAATTAGGGATTAGGCATGAAGGGATTATTAATTAAGGTTCAGGGATTAAGAGTTAAGTGATTAATTATTAAAGATTAAGGATTATGGACTAGGGTTTACAAATTAAGGAATGAGGATCAGAGATTAGAGATTAGTGATTAGGAATTATGGATTAGGGATTTTGGATGAGAAAGAAAGAAGAAGAATAAGACAAGACAGAAGAAGAGAAAATAGAAGAAGAAGAAGAAGAAGAAGAAGAGGAAGAATGAAGAAGAAAGAAGAAAGAAGAAAGAAAAAAGAAAGAGTAAGGAAGAATAGAGAAGGAAGAAGGAAAAAGGAAGAATGAAGAAGAAAGATGAAAGAAGAAAAAAGAAAGAATGAAGTAGAGGAAGAGGAAGAAGAAGAAGAAGGAGGAGGAGAAAGCGAAGGTGGAGAACAAGAAGAGGGAGAAGGAGAACGAGAAGGCAATGAAGAATGAGAATAAGAAGTAGAAGGAGAAGGAGATGGAGAAGAAGATGGAGAAGGAGATGGAGAAGGAGAATGTGAAAAACAAAGAGAAAGAGAGGGAGACGAAGATGGAGAAAGAGAAGAAGAAGAACAAGAACAAGAACAACAAAAAGAAGAATAAGAAGAAGAAGAAGAAGGAGAGCAAGAAATAGAAGAAGAAGAAGAAGAAGAAGAAGAAGAAGAAGAAGAAGGAGAAGAAGAAGAGGAAAAAGGAGGAGGAGAAGAAGAAGAAGAAGAAGAGAAAGAAGCAGAGGAGGAAGAAGAACAAGAAAAGAAGAAAATGGACAAAAAAAAAGGAGGGGAAGAAGTAGGGGAGGAAGAAGAAGAAGAAGAAGAAAAAGAGGAAGAAAAAGAAGATGAAGTGGATGATGATGAAGAAAAAGAAGAATAAAAAGAATAATAAGAAGAAGAAGAAGAAGAAGTACAAGAATAAAAAAATAAAGAAGAGAAAGAAGAAGAAGAAGAAGAAGAAGAGGAAGAAGAAGAGGAAGATGAGGAAAAGAAAGAAGAAAAAGAAGATGAAGAAAAAGAAGAGGAGGAAGAAGAAGAAGAGGAGGAAGAAGAAGAAGAAGAAGAAGAGGAAGAAGATATGGATTAGGATTAAAGATTAGGGGATAGGGATTAAGGATTAGGGATTAAAGAGGGTGGGGTATTGGATTAGCTTTTAAGAATTAAGGATTTGGGATTAGGGATTATTTTAAGGATTGGTGATTAAGGTTTAAGGATTAATGATTCAAGATTAGAGAGAAGGGATTAAGGAATAAATAATAAGAACTGGGGATTAATGATTAATTAATAAAGATTAGGGTTAAGGATTAGGGATGAAGGAATTAATTATTAGAGATTAGGGATTAAGGTTTAATAAATTAATTATTAAGGATTAAGAATTAGCGATTTAGGATAGAAATTATAAATTAATGAAAAAAGATTAGGGATTAAGAATTAAAGGTTAGTGATTAGGGATTTGAGATTTTTATTTTGGGTAAGAGATTAGGGATTAGGGATTAAAGATTAGAGATTAAGGATTAAGGATTTGGGATTAAAGATTAAGGACTAAGTATTATGGATTATAGATTCGGAATTAAAGATTAAGGATCAAGGAATACAGATTAGAATTTAGGGATGAGAGATTATGATTTAGGGATTAGAGATTAAGATTTAGGGAATAAAAATTAATAATGGACTAGAGATTAGGGATTAAGGATAAGAAGGTAGAGATTAGTGATTAAGCTTAAAGATTAGAAATTAAAGATCAAGGATTGAGGCTTAATAATTAAGGATTAGGGATTATTGAATGATGGGTTAAGGATTATAGATTAAGATTTATAGATTAAGGATTAAGAAGAAAAAGAAGAGGAAGATGAGAAAGAAGAAGAAGAAGATGAAAAAGAAGCAGAACTGGAGGAAGAAGTAGCAAAAAAGGAAGTAGAAGACGAAGAAGAAGAAGAAGAAAAGGAAGGAGAAGAAGAGGAAGAACAAGAAGAGTAAGTGGAAGAAGAGGAAGAGGTAGAAGAATTTGAAGAAGAAGAAGAAGAAAAAGAAGAAGAAGAAGAAGAAAAGAAGAAGAAGAAGATGAAGAAAAAGAGGAAGAAGAAGAAGAAGAAGAAGAAGAGTAGAAGAAGAAGAAGAAGAAGAAAAAGCAAAAGATGAAGAAGAAAAAAGAGGAAGAAGAGGAAGAAGAAGAAGTAGAAGAAGAAGAAGAAGAAGAAAAGTTTAAGAAGGAAAAACAGAAGGAGAAGAAAAAGAAGAAAAAGTAGTAGTAGAAGAAGAAGAGAAAAAGCAAGTAGTAAAAGAAAAACAAGAGGAAGAAAAAGAAGAAGCAGAAGAAGAGGAAGAAAAAGAATAAGAAGAGAAAGAAGAAGAAGAAGAAGAAGAAGAAATGTTAGAAGTAATAGTAGAAGAAGTAGATGAAGAAGAAGAAGGTGAAGAAGAAGAAGACATAAAAGAAGAAGAAGAAGAGGAAGAAGAAGAAGAAGAAGAAGAAGAAGAGGACATGGAAGAACAGGAAGAGGAAGAAGAAGAAGAGGATGGTGAAGAAGAGGAAGAGGAAAAAGTGGAAGAAGAAGAAGAAAATGAGGAAGGAGTAGAAGAAGAGGAGGATGAGCAACGAGAGCAAGAAGAAGAAGAAGAAGATAAAGAAGAAGAAGAAGAAGAAGAAGAAGAGGAAGAAAAAGAGGAAGAAGAAGAGGAAGAAGAAGAAACATAAGAGGAAGTAGAAGAGGAAGAAGTAGAAACATAAGAGGAAGTAGAAGAGGAAGAAGTAGAAGGAGAAGTCGAAGAAGAAGAATAGGAAGAATTTGAAAAAAGTAAAGGAAGAAGATGAGAAAGAAAAAGATGAAGAAGAGGAAGAAGAAGAAGAAGAAGAAGAAGAAGAAGAAGAAGATAAAAAGAAGAAGAGAAGGAAGAAAAAGAAGAAGAAAAAGAAGAAGAGGAATAAGGGGAAGAAGAAGAAGATGATGATGAAGAAGAAGAAGAAGAAGAAGAAGTGGAGGAAGAAAAAGTAGAAGAAGAGGAAGAAGAAGGGTAAGATAATGTGGAGGAATAAGAAGAAGAGAAGGAGGATGAAGAAGAAGAGTAAGAAGAACAAAGAAGAAGTTGTAGTAGTTGTAGAAGAATATGAAGAAGAAGAAGATAGACTATGGATTAATGGGTGAGGGCTTAGGGATTAATGATTACGCAATAAGGGGGGAAGGATTTTTGATTATGGATTAACGATTAAAGATTAGGGATTTTGGATTAAGGATTAGGGATTAGGATAAAGGATTAGTGATTTGGGTTAGGGTTCAAAGAATAGTTATTTGGGAGTACAAATTAGGAATAAGGGACTAGGGACAAAGGATTAAAAGTTTAGGAGTAGGGATTAAATATTAAAATAGGGATTTGCCATTAGGAATTAAGAGATTAAGGATTATGTATCAAAGATTAGGGATTAGGAGTTAAGCATTATGGATTAGAGATTAAAGATAAGAGATTTAGGATTAGAAACTTAGGATAAAGGATTAGGGTTTAAGCATTAGGGATTAGAGTTTAAGATTTAGTGATTAAGGATTAAGAATGGATTAAAGATTAAGAATTAAGGATTAGTGATTAAAGATTAAGGATTTTAAATTATGGTTTTGCATTAGGGATTAAGGATTCGGGAGGAAGGCATTAGAGATTACTGATAGGTTATTCTGGAGAGCATGATTAGCTATTAGAGATTAAGGATAAAGAAGAAGAAGCAAAGGAAGAAGAAGAAGGAGAAGGAGAAGACGAAGAAAGAAAGAAGAAGAAGGAGAAGACGAAGAAAGAAAGAAGAAGAAGGAGAAGACGAAGAAAGAAAGAAGAAGAAAGGTGAAAGTAGAAGAAGGAAGAAGGAGAAGGATGATGAAAGAAGAGAAGAAAAAAGAAAGAAGAAAGAAGAAAGAAGAAGAAAGAAGGAGAAGAAGAAGAACTTGAAGAAAAAGAAGAAGAAAAAGAAGCCGAAGAAGAAGAGAAAGAGAAGAAAGAAGAAGAAGAAGAAGAAGAAGTAGAAGAAGAAAAGAAGAAGAAAATGCAGAAGAAGAAGAAGAAGAAGAGAAGAAGAAGAATAAGAAGTAGAAGGAGAAGATGAAGAAGAAGAAGTAGAAGAAAAAGAAGAAGGAGAAGAAGAAGAAGAAGTATAAGATGAGGAAGAACAAGAAGAAGCGAAGAAGAAGAAGAAGAAGAAAAAGAAGAACAAGAAAAAGAAGAAGTACAAGAAAAAGAAGAAGAATAAGAAGAATAAGAGAAAAAGAAGAAGAAAAGGAAGAAGAAGAAGAGGAGGAAGAAAAAGAAGAAGGTGAAGAAAAAGAAGAGAAGAAGAAGAGGAGGAAGAAGAAGAAGATGATGAAGAAGAAAAAGGAGAAGAAGAAGAAGTAGTAGAAGAAGAAGAAGTAGAGGAAGAAGAAGTAAAAGAAGAATAAGAGGAGGAAGAAGGCGAAGAAGTGGAAGAAGAAGAAGAAGAGCAAGGTGAAGAAGATGAAGAAGATGATGAAGAAGTTGAGAAAGAGGAAAAAGAAGAAGAAGAAGAAGAAGAAGAAAATGAGGAAGAAAAGAGGAAGAGGAAGAAGAACAAGATGATGAAGAAGGGGAAGAAGAAGAAGAACAAGATGAAGAAGAAGAAGCAGAAGTGGATGAAGAATAAAAAAGGAAGAACAAGACAAAGGAGAAGAAGGGAGGAAGAGGAAGAAGAAATTTAAAAGAGGAAAAATAGGAAGAAGAAGAAGTAGAAGAAGAAGTAGAAGAAGAAGAAGAAGAAAAGGAAGAAAAAGGAGAAGAAGTAGTGGTAGTAGAAGACGAAGAAGAATAAGAAAAAGAGGAAGAGGAAGAAGAAGAAGAATAATAAGAAGAAGAGAAAGAAATAGAAGAAGCTGAAGTAGAAGAAAAAGTAGAAGATGAAGAAGAAGATGAAGAAGAAGAAGTTGAAGAACAAAAAGGAGAGGGAGATGGAGAAGAAGAGAAGGAAGAGGATGAAGATGAGGAAGAAGAGGAGGAGGAGGAGAAAGAAAAAGAAGAAAAAGAAAAAAAAGAAGATGAGGAAGAGAAGAAGAAGAAGAAAAGGAAGATGAAGTAGAGGAGGAGGAGGAGGAGGAAGAAGAAGAAGAAGAAGAAGAGAAGAAGAAGAAGAAGAAGCGAAAGAGGAAGAAAACGAAGAAGTAGAAAAAGTGGAAGAAGAAGAAGAAAAAGAAGAAGAAAAAGAAAAGGTAGAGGACGGGGAAGATGAAGAAGAAGAAGATGAAGAAGTTGAGGAAGAGGATAATGAAGAAGAAGAGGAAAAAGGTTAGGAAGAAGAGGAAGAAGAAGAAGAAAAAGAAGAAGAAGAAGAAGAAAAAGATTGGGAAGAAGTGGAGGAAGAAGAAGAAAATGACGAAGAAGAAGATGATGAGGAAGGAGAGCAAAAGAGGAAGTAGAAGATGATGAACAAGAAGAAGGGGAAAAAGAAGAAGAGGAAGAAGAGGAAGAGAAAGTGGAAGAAGAGGAAGTTGAAGAAGAATATGAAGAAGAAAAAGAAGAAGAAGAAGAAGAAAAGAAGAAGAAGATGAGGAAGAAGAAGAAGAAGAAGAAGAAGATAAAGAAGAAGAGGAAGAAGTGGAAGAAAAAGGAGAAAAAGAAGAAGAAGAAGAACAAGAAGTAGTAGAAGAGGAAGAAGAAGAAGAAAAAGAAGAGGAAGAGGAAGAAGAAGAAGAAGTAAAAGATGAAGATGAAGAAGAAGAAGAAAAAGTTGAAGAAGGAAAAGGAGAACGAAAAGAAGAAGAAGAAGAAGAAGAAGAAGAGGAAGAAGAAGAAGAAGAGGAAAAACAAGTAGTAAAAGAAGAACAAGAGAAAGAAAAGGAAGAAGCAGAAGAAGAAGAAGAGGAAGAGAAGAATAAGAAGAGGAAGAAGAAGAAGAAGAAGAAGAAGAAGAAGTAGAAGAAGAATTAGATGAAGAGGAAGGTGAAGGTGAAGAGGAAGATGAAGAAGCAGAGGAGTAAACGCAAGAAGAAGAAGAAAAAGTAGAATGGGAAGAGGACGAAGAAGACAAAGAAGAAGTAGAAATAGATGAAGAAGAAGAAGAAGAGGACATGGAAGAAGAAGACGAAAAAGAAGCAGAAGAAGAAGAAGACGATTGAAAGGAAGAGGAAAAAGTAGAAGAAGAAGGAGAAAATGAGGAAGAAGAAGAAGAAGAAGAGGAAGATGAGGAACAAGAGGAAGAAGATAAAAAACTCCAAGAAGAAGAAGAAGAGGGAGAAGTAGAAACATAAGAGGAAGAACTTGTAGGAGAAGTGGAAGGAGAAGAGGAAAAAAGGAAAAGAAGACGAGAAAGAGAAAGATGAAGAAGAGAAGAAGAAGAAGAAAAAGATAAAAAGAAGGAGAGGAAAAAGTAGAGGAAGAATAAGAAAAAGAAGAAGAGGAATAAGAGGAACAAGAAGAAGATGAAGAAGAAGAAGTGGATGAAGAAGAAGAAGAAGAAGAGGAAGAGGAAGAAGAAGGGCAAGAAGATGTGGAGGAATAAGAAGAAGAGAAGGAGGATGAATAAGAATAGTAAGAAGAGCAAAGAAGAAGAACAAGAAGGAGTAGCAGTAGAAGAAGAAGAAGAAGAAAAAGACAGACTATGGATTAGTGGGTAATGGCTTAGCGATTAGGGATTAGGCAATAAGGAGGGAGGGATTTTGTGTTATAGATTAGGGATTAAAGATTAAAGATTAGGGGTTCTGGATTAAGGATTAGGAATTAGGTATTAAAGATTAGTGATTAGGGTTAGGGTTTAAGGAGTAGTCAATGGGGAATACATATTTGAAATGAGGCATTAGGAATTAAGGGTTATGAGTTAAAGATTAGGGATTAAATATTAAAATCGGGATTAGGGATTAGCCATTAGTGATAATGGGAATAAGAATTAAGTATTAGAGATTAGGGATTTGGAATTAAGCATTGGGGATTAGAGATTATGAATTAGAGATTAAAGATTAGAGATTTAGGATTGGGAATTTAGGACAAGGGATTAGGGTTTAGGCATTGGGGATTAGAGTTTAAGGATTAGTGATTAAGGATTACTGATGGATTAAAGATTAAGAATTTGGGATTAATGATTAAAGATTAAAATTTAGGGATTAGTGATTAAGGATTAGGGATTTCAAATTATAGATTTTGCATAGGGTATTAGGGAATAAAGATTGAGGATTAAGGAGGAAGGCATTATTGATTATAGATTTATTGTTATGGAGAGCACAATTAGGGATTAGAGATTAAGGATAAAGAAGAAGAAGCAAAGGAAGAAGAAAAAGAAAGAGGAGAAGAAGAAGGAAGAAAAAAGAAGAAAGAAAGAAGAAGGAAGTAGGAGAAGGACGAAGAATGAAGGGAAGAGAAAAGAAAGAAGAATGAAGATAGAAGAAGAAAGAAGGGGAAGAAGAAGATCTTGAAGGAAAAGAAGAAGAAAAAGAAGAAAAAGAGGAGAAATATAAGAAAGAAGAAGAAGAAGAAGTAGAAGTAAGAGTAGAAGAAGAAAAGAAGACGAAAAAGCAGAAGAAGAAGAAGAAGAAGAAGAAGAAGAAGAAGAAGAAGAAGAACAAGAAGAAGAAGAAGAGAAGGAGGAGGAGGAGGAGAAGGAGAAGAAGAAGTAGTAGAAGAAGAAGAAGAAGAAGAAGAAGAAGAAGAATAAGAAGAGGAAGAACAAGAAGAACAGAAGAAGAAGTAGTAGTAACAGAAGAAGAAGAAAAAGAAGAAGAATAAGAAGAAAAAGAGAAGAAGAAGAAGAAGGGGAAGAAGAAGAAGAGGGGGAAGAAAAAGAAGTAGAAGAAGAAAAAGAAGAGAAGAAGAGGAAGATAAAAAGAAGATGAGGAAGAATAAGTAGAAGAAGAAGAACAACAACATTATAGAAGAGGAGGAAGAAGAAGAAGTAGAAGAAATGGAAAAAGAAGAAGAAGAAGAGGACGAAGAATAAGAAGAAGAAGATGAAGAAGATGCGGAAGAGAAAAAAGAAGAAAAAGAAGAAAATAAGGAAGAAGAAGAAGAAGAGGAAGAAGAAACAGATGAGGAAGAGGAGGAAGAAGAAGAAGCAGAAGATGAAGAAGAAGGAGAGGAAGTGGAAGAAGAAGAAGAAGCAAAAAAGGTAGAAGAAGACAAAGAAAAAGAAGAAGAAGGGGAAGGAGAAGAAGAGGAAGAAGAGGAAGAGGAAGAACAATATGACGAAGAAAAAAGAAGAAGAAGAAGAAGGAAAGAAGAAGAAGAAGATGAGAAAAAAGAAGTAGAAGAAGAAAAAGAAGAAGAGGAAAAACAGGAAGAAGAGGAAGAAGAAGACAAAGAAGAAGCAAAAGAAGAAGAAGAAGAAGAAGGGTTAGGAGGAGAAAAAGAAGAAGAAGAAAAACAAAAGAAGAAGAAGAATAAAAAGAAGCAGAAGAAGAAAAGTTGTTGAAGAAGAAGAAAAGTTGTTTAAGAAGAAGAAAAAGTTGAAGATGAAAAAGGAGAAGGTGAAGAAGAAGAAGATGATGATGAAGAAAAAGAAGAGAAAAATGAAGTAGAAGAAGCAAAATAAGAGGAAGAAAAGGAAGAAGTAGAAGAAGAGGAAGAAGCAGAAGAAGAAGAGGAAGAGAAGAAGAAGAAGAAGAAGAAAAAGATGAAGAAGCAGATGAAGATGGAGAAGATGAAGAAGAAGTACAAGAAGAAGAAGTAAAGGAATCAGAGCAAGAAGAAGAAGAAAAAGAAGAAGACAAAGAAGTAGAAGTAGAAGAAGAAGAAGAAGAAGAAGAAGAAGAAGAGGACGACAAAGTAAAAGTAGAAGAAGAATACGAAGAAGAGGAAGAGGAAAAGTAATAGAAGAAGAAAATGAGGAAGAAGAAGACAATGGAGAGGAAGATAAGGAATAAGCGGACGAGGAAGAACAAGAAGATAAAGAAGGTGAAGAAGAAGAAGAGGAAGAAGAAGAAACATAAGAGGAAGAAGAAGAGGAAAAACAAGAAGAAGAAGTGGAAGAAGAAGGAGGAGAAGAAGATGAATGAAAGAAGAAGAAAGAAAGATGAAGAAAGAAAGAGGAAGAAAAGAGAAGGTAGAAGAAGGAAAAGGAGATGTAAGAAGAAAGAAGAGAAAAAAAGAAAGATTAAAGGAGCAAGAAGAAAGGAGGAGGAGAAGAAGAAGTTTGAGAAAAAGAAGAAGAAGAAGAAGAAGAAGGAGAGGAAGAAGTGGAGAAAGACAAGAAAGACGAAGAAGAAGAGGAAGAAGTAGAAGAAGAAGAAAAGAAGAAGAATAAGTAGAAGAAGAAGAAGATGATGAAGAAGAAGGAGAAGAAGAAGAAGAAGAAAAAAAAACAAAAGAAGAAGAAGAATAAGAAAAGGAAGAACAAGAAGTGAAGAAGAAGAAGAAGAAGAAAAAGAAGAAGAAGAAGTAGAAGAAGAACAAGAAGAAGAAGAATAAGAGGAAGAAGAAAGTAGTAGAAGAAGAAGTGGAAAAAGAAGTAGATGATTTTGATGATGATGAAGATAAAAAAGAAGAAGAAGAAAATGAAGAATGGGAAGAGGAAGAAGAAGATGAAGAAGAACAAGAAGAAGAGAAGAAGGAGAAGATGCAGAAGAAGAAGGGGAAAAAAGAAGAAGAAGAACATGAAGAAGAAGAAGAAGAAAAAGAAGAAGAAGAAGAAGAAGAAGAAGAGGAAGAAGAAGAAGAAGAAGCAGAAGAAGAAGAAGAAGAAGAAGAAGAACAGGAAGAAGAGTAAGAAGAAGAAGCGCAAGAAGAAGACGAAAAGAACAAGAAGAAGAAGAAGAAAAAGAAGAGGAACAAAAGGAAGAAGAAGAAGATGAAGAAGAACAAAAGGAAGAAGAGTAACAAGAAAAAGAAGAAGATAAGGAAGAAAATGAAGAGGAACTGGTAGAAGAAGAAGAACAAAATGGAGAAGTGGAAAAAGAAGGGGAAGAAGATGAAGAAGAGGAAGATGAAGAAGGGATGTAGAGGAAAAAGAAAAGGAAAAAGAGTGCAAGGTGGTAGAAGAAGAGGAGTAAGAAGAAGAGGAATAAAAAAATAAGTAGAAGAAGAAGATGAAAAAGAAGAACAAGAAGAAGAAAAAGAACAAAAAAGAAGAACAAGAAAAGGAAGAAGAAGAAGAAGAAGAAGAACTATTTAGAGAGGAAGTAGAAGAATGAGATGAAGAAGAAGAAGAAAGCAAAGAAGTAGTAATAGAAGAGGAAGAATAAGACGAGGAAGATGAAGAAGGAGGAGGTGAAGAATAGGATTGAGAAGAAGAAGAAGTTGAAGAAGAAGAAGAAGAGGAAGAAGAAGAAGTGGAAAAAGTGCTAGAAGTGGAAGGAGGAGTAGAAGTAGACAAGAATAAGAACATGATGAAGAAGAAGACGAAGGAGTAGAAAAAAAGAAAAAGAAGTAAAAGAAAATCATGTAGAATAAGAAAAAAAGAACGAGAAGAAGAAGAGGAAGAAGAAGAAGAATAAGAGGAATAGGAAGAAGGAGAAGAAAAAGAAGTAGAACAAGAACCAGAAGAAGAAGATGAAGAAGAAATAGATAAAGAAGAAAAAGGAGCAGCAGTAGAAGAAGAAGAAGAAGAAAAAGAAGAAGAAGAAGAAGAAGAAGAAGAAATAGAAGAAGAAGAAGAAGAAGCAGAAGAAGAAGAAGAAGAAGAAGACGAAGAAGAAGAAGAAGAAGTAGGAGAAGAAGATGAAGAAGGAGATGAAGGAGAAGAAGAAGAAGAAGAAGAAGAAGAAGAAGAAGAAGAAGAAGACGAAGAAGACAAATAAGTAGAAGAAGAAGGAGAAGAAGAACAAGGAGAAGTAGAAGAAGGAGAAGAAGAAGCAGAAGAAGGAGAAGAAGGAGAAGAAGATAGAGAAGAAGGAAAAGAAGAAAGAGAAGAAGAAGAAGAAGAAAGATAATAATAAGAAGAAGAAGAAGAAGAAGGATAATAAGAAGAAGAAGAAGACGAAGCAAAAGAGGAAGAGGAAGAAGAAGAAGAAGAAGAAGGAGAAGAAGAAGAAGCAGAAGAAGAATAAGAAGAAGGAGAAGAAGAAGATGGAGAAGAAGAAGAAGAAGAAGGGGAAAAAAAAGAAGGAGAAGAAGAAGACGGAGAAGAAGAAGGACAAGAAGAAGGACTAGAAGAAGAAGGAGAAGAAGAAGAAGAAGATGAAGAAGGAGAAGAAGAAGAAGGAGGAGGAGAAGAAGAAGAAGAAGAAGAAGAACATGATGATGAAGAAGAAGAAGAAGGAGAAGGTGAAGGAGAAGGAGGAGGAGGAGGAGGAGAAGAAGAAGAAGAAGAAGAAGAAGAACAAAAAGAAGAAAAAAGAGAAGAAGAAGAAGAATATGAATAAGAAGAAAAAGAAAAAAAAGAGTAGGAAAAGGAGAAGAAGACCAAGAAAAAGAAGAGGAAGATGATGAAGAAGAAGAAGAAGAAAAAGAAGAAGAAGAAGATGCAGAAGAAGAAGAGGATCTAGAGGAAAAAGAAGAAGAAGGAGAAGAAGAGGAAGAAAAGGAAGAAGAAAAAGAAAAAGATAAGGAAGAAAATGAAGTGGAACTGGTAGAAGAAGAAGAATAAAAAGGAGAAGTGGAAAAAGAAGGGGATGAAGATGAAGAAGAGGAAGATGAAGAAGGGAAGTAGAGGAAGAAGAAAAGGAAAAAGAGGGCAAGGTGGTAGAAGAAGAGGAGTGAGAAGAAGAAGAAAAAAAGAAAAATAAGTAGAAGAAGATGGAAAAGAAGAACAAGACGAAGAAAAAGAAAAAAAAGAACAAAAAAGAAGAACAAGAAAAGGAAGAAGAAGAAGAAGAAGTAGAACTATTTAAAGAAGAAGTAGAAGAATGAGATGAAGAAGAAGAAGAAGAAGGCGAAGAAGTAGTAATAGAAGAGGAAGAATAAGATGAGGAAGATGAAGAAGGAGGAGGAGGTGAAGAATAGGATTGAGAAGAAGAAGAAGAAGAAGAAGTTGAAGAAGAAGAAGAAGAAGAGGAAGAAGAAGAAGTGGAAAAAGTGGGAGAAGTGGAAGAAGGAGAAGGAGTAGAAGTAGACAAGAAGAAGAACTTGATGAAGAAGAAGACGAAGGAGTAGAAAAAAAGAAAAAGAAGTAAAAGAAAATGATACAGAACAAGAAAAAAAAACGAGAAGAAGAAGTGCAAGAAGAAGAAGAAGAAGAATAAGAGGAATAGGAAGAAGGAGACGAAGAAGAAGGAGAAGAAAAAGAAGTAGAACAAGAACCAGAAGGAGAAGATGAAGAAGAAATAGAAAAAGAAGAAAAAAGAGTAGTAGTAGAAGAAGAAGAAGAAGAAGAAGAAGAAATAGAAGAAGAAGAAGAAGAAGAAGAAGAAGAAGAAGAAGACGAAGAAGAAGAAGAAGTAGGAGAAGAAGATGAAGAAGAAGGAGATGACGGAGAAGAAGAAGTAGAAGGAGAAGAAGAAGAAGACGAAGAAGACAAATAAGTAGAAGAAGAAGGAGAAGAAGAACAAGTAGAAGTAGAAGAAGAAGGAGAAGAAGAAGCAGAAGAAGGAGAAGAAGGAAAAGAAGATAGAGAAGAAAGAAAAGAAGAAGGAGAAGAAGAAGAAGAAGAAGAAGAAGAAGGAGAAGAAGAAGAAGAAGAAGACGAAGAAGAAGAAGAAGAAGAAGAAGAAGAAGAAGGAGAAGAAGATGAAGAAGCAGAAGAAGAATAAGAAGAAGGAGAAGAAGAAGATGAAGAAGAAGAAGAAGAAGAAGAAGAAGGAGAAGAAGAAGAAGGAGAAGAAGAAGAAGGAGAAGAAGAAGGACAAGAAGAAGAAGGAGAAGAAGAAGAAGAAGATGAAGAAGGAGAAGAAGAAGCAGAAGATGAAGAAGGAGAAGAAGAAGCAGAAGGAGGAGAAGAAGAAGAAGAAGAAGGAGGAGGAGGAGAAGAAGAAGAAGAAGAAGAAGAAGAAGGAGAAGAAGAAGGACAAGAAGAAGGACAAGAAGAAGAAGGGGAAGAAGAAGAAGAAGATGAAGAAGGAGAAGAAGAAGAAGAAGAAGAAGAAGAAGAAGAAGAAGAAGAAGAATATTAATAAGAAGAAAAAGAGTAGGAAAAGGAGATGAAGACCAAGAAAAAGAAAAGGAAGATGATGATGAAGAAGAAGAAGAAAATGAAGAAGAAGAAGAAGATGTAGAAGAAGAAGACAATCAAGTGGAAGAGGAAGAAGAAGGAGAAGAAGAGGAAGAAAAGGAAGAAGAAAAAGAAGAAGAATAAGAAGAGGAAGAAGAAGAAGAAATAAAAAGAAGAAGAACAAGATGGAGAACAAGAAGAAGAACACAAAGAAGAAGTTAAAGAAGAAGAAGGAGAAGGAGAACAAGAAGTAGAAGAAGGAGAAGGAGAAGAAGAAGAAATAGTGGAAGATGAAGATGTTAAAGATGGAGGAGGAGGAGAAGAAGAAGAAAATGATGAAGAAGAATAAGAAGTGGAAGAAGAAGATGAAAAGATGAGGAAGAAAAAGAAGAAGAAGAAGAATAAAAGCAAGGAAAAGAGTAGAAGAAGAAGAAGAAGAAGAAGCAGAAGTAGGAGAAGATGGAGAAGAAGAAGAAGAAGAAAAGGAAGAACAAGAAGTGGAAGAAGAAGGAGAAGTGAAAGAAGAAGAAGAAGAATTAGATGAAGGGAAGAAGAAGAAGAAGAAGATGCAGAAGATAATGAAGCAAAAGAAGAAAAAAACAAAAATAACAAGAAGAAGAAGAAGTATAAAAGGAAGAAGTAGAAGAAGAAGAAGATGAAGAAGGAGAGGAAGAAGAAAGAAGAAGAAGAAGAAGAAGATGAAAAAGAAGATGATGAAGAAGAAGAAGAAGAGGAAGAAGTAGAAGAAGAAGAAGAAGTGGAAGAAAAGGAAGAGGAAGAAGAAGAGGAAGATGATAATGAATTAAAAAAAGAAGAACAAGAACAAGAAGAAGAGCAGGAAAAGGAAAAGAGTTAGAGAAAGAAGAAGAAGAAGAAGAGAAAGAAGAAGAAAATGAAGAAGAAGAAGAAGAAGTAGAAGAAGGAGAAGTGCAAGAAGAACAATAACAAGATGAAGGTGGTAGTAGTAGTAGTAGTAGTAGTAGAAGAAGAAGAAGAAGAAGAAGAACATGAAAAGGAAAACAAAGAAGAAGAATGAGAGTAGTATTAGAATAAAGAGAAGAAGAAGAATTAGAGAGAGAGGAGGAAGAAGAAGATGAAGAAGAAGAAGTTGAAAGGAAGAGGAAGTGGAAGAAGGAGAGTAAGAAGTAGAAGATGGAGGAGGAGTAAGAGGAGCGGAAGAAGTTGAAGAAGAAGGAAATGAAGGAGAAGAAGAAGAAGTCAAAGAAGGAGGTGGAGGCTAAGATGAAGAAGAAGAAGAACAATAACAAGAAGGGGAAGACGAAGAAGAAAAAGAAGAAGAGGAAGCAGAACATGAAGAAGAAGAAGAAGAAGAATAAGAACTAGAAGAAGAGGAAGAAAAGAGAAGAAGAAACAGGAAAGGAAGAAGAAGAAGAAGAAGAAGAAGAAGAAGAGTAAGAAGAAGAAGAAGTGAAAGAAGAAGATGAAAAAGAACAAGAAGAAGAACAAGAAGAAGACAGAGAAGAAGAAGAAGAACAAGAAGAACAAGAGGAAGAAGAAGAAGAAGAAGAACAAGAACAAGAAGAAGATGAGGAAGATGAGCAACAAGAAAAAGAAGAAGATAAGGAAGAAAAAGAAGAGGAAGAGGAAGAAGAAAAGGAACAAGAAGAAGTGGAAAAAGAAGGGGAAGATGATGAAGAAGTGGAAGTTGAAGAAGGGCCAGTAGAGGAAGAAAAAAAGGAAAAAGAGGGCAAGGAAGAAGAAGAAGAGGAGGAGGAAAAAAGAAGAAAAAAAGAAAAATTAAGAAGAAGAAGAATAAGAAAAAGAACAACAAGAAGAAGAAAAAGAAGAAAAAGAAAAACAAAGAAAAAGAACAAGAACAGGAAGAAGAAGAAGAAGAAGAACAATTATTTAAAGAGGAAGTAGAAGAAGGAGAGGAAAAAGAAGAAGAAGAGGAAGAATAAGACGAGGAAGATGAAGAAGAAGAAGGAGGAGGTGAAGAATAGGAAGGAGAAGAAGAAGAAGAAGAAGAAGTTGAGAAGAAGAAGAAGAGGAAGAAGAAGATGTGGAAAAAGTGGGAGAAGTGTAAGAAGGAGAAGTAGTAAAAGTAGAGAAGAACAAGTACAAGATGAAGAAGAAGACGAAGGAGTCGAAAAAAAGAAAAAAGAAGTAAAGGAAAATGATGTAGAACAAGAAAAAGAAGAACGAGAAGAAGAAAATCAAGAAGAAGAAGAAGAATAAGAAGAAGGTGAAGAAGAAGAAGGAGAAGAAAAAGAAGTAGAACAAGCGCGAGAAGAAGAACATGAAGAAGAAATACAAAAAGAAGAAAAGGAGCCGAAGAAGAAGAACAAGAAGAAGAAGAAGTAGAAGAAGTAGAAGAAGAAGAAGAAGAAGAAGAAGAAGAAAAAGACAAAGAAGAAGTAGGAGAAGAAGATGAAGGAGAAGATGAAGAAGAAGAAAAGAACAAGAAGAAGAAGGAGAAGAAGAAGTAGAAGAAGAAGGAGAAGAAGAAGAAGCAGAAGAAGGAGAAGAAGAAGGAGAAGAAGGAAAAGTAGAAGAAGAAGAAGAAGAAGAAGAAGAAGAAGAAGAAGGAGAAGAAGGAGAAGAAGAAGAAGAAGAAGATGAAGCAGAAGAGGAAGAAGAAGAAGAAGAAGAAGGAGAAAATGGAGAAGCAGAAAAGGAATAAGAAAGAGAAGAAGAAGAAGGAGAAAAAGAAGAAGGAGAAGAAGGAGAAGAAGAAGAAGAAGAAGAAGAAGAATGAGAAGAAGAAGAAAAAGGAGAAGAAGAAGCAAAAGAAAATGATGAGCGAGAAGAAGAAGAAGAAGAAGAAGGAGGAGGAGGAGGAGGAGGAGGAGAAGAAGAAGAAGATGATGTTGATGAAGAAGAAGAAGGAGAAGGTGATGGAGAAGTTGGAGGAGGAGGAGGAGAAGAAGAAGAAGAAGAAGAAGAAGAAAATGAAGAAGAATATGAATAAGAAGAAAAAGAAGAAAAAGAGTAGGAAAAGGAGAAGAAGTGCCAGAAAAAGAAGAGGAAGATGATGAAGGAAAAGAAGAAGAAGAAGAAGAAGAAGAACAAGTAGAAGAAGTGGATGAAGATGAAGAAGTAGGAGAAGAAGAGGAAGAAAAGGAAGAAGAAAAATAAGAAGAATAAGAAGAGGAAGACGAGGAAGAAGAACATGAAAAAAAAAAAAGAAGAAGAAGAACAAGAAGAAAAAGAGAAAGAACAAGAAGAAGAAGACGAAGGAGAATGAGTAGAAGAAGTAGAAGAAGAAGAGTAGTAGTAGTGGAAGAAGAAGAAGATGTCAAAGTTGGAGGAGGAGGAAAAGAAGAAGATAAAAATGATGAAGAAGAAGAATAAGAAGGGGAAGAAGAAGAGGAAAAAGATGATGAACAAGAAGAAGAAGAAGAAGTACAATAAGAAGAATAAGAAGAAGAATAAAAGCAATAGAAAGAGTAGAAGAAGAAGAAGTAGAAGTAGGAGAAGAAGAAGAAGAAGAAGAAGAAGTGCAAGAGTTAGGTGATGAAGAAGAAGAAGAACAACAAGAAAAGGAAGAAATAGATGAAGAAGAAGGAGAAAAAGAAGAAGTGTAAGAAGAAGAGAGGAGGAAGAAGAAGAAAAAGAAGAAGAAAAGGAAGAAGAAGAAGAAGAAAAAAAAACAGAGAAGGGAAGAAGAAGAAAAAGAATAAGAAGAGGTGGAGGAGAAAGAAGAAGAAGAAGAGGAGGAGGAAGAAGAAGAAGAGGTGGAGGAAGAAGAAGAAAAATAGGAAGATGAGGAGAAGCGAATGAACATGAAGAAGTTGAGTAGGAAGAAGAAGAAGAGGAGGAAGTAGAAGAGGAAGAAGAGAAATGTTGATGAAAGGGAAGAGGAAGAAGAGAAAGAAGATGAGGAAAAGAAGAAGAGAAAAAGAAGAAAAAGAAGAAGAAGAAGAAGAAGTAGAAGAGGAAGAATAGAAGAAGAAGAAGAAGATGATGAAGAGGAGGAGGGGAAGGAGGAAGAAGAAGAAAAAGAAGAAAATGAAAAGGAAGAAGAAGAAAAAGAAGTAGAAGAAGAGGAATAAGTAGAAGAGAAGGGAAAAGAGGAAGAGGAAGAAGAAGAAGAGGATGAAAAGGAAGAAGAGGAAGAGGAAGAAGACGAAGAAGAAGAAGAAGAAGAATTTGATGTAATAGAAGAGGTAAAAGGAAAAGATTGAGAGATGTTGCAAAAGAAGAAGAACAAGAAGAAGTAGAAGAAGAAGAAGAAGATGATGAAGAAGAAAAAAAGATGAATTATGGATTAGGGAGGGTCTGCTTAGGGATTAAGGATTAAACATTAAAGATTAGGGATTAGAGATTAGCGGCGTGTGATTGATTGTTAAGGATTAAGGATCAGGTATTTGTGATTAGGGATTAAGAATTCAAGATTATGAATTAGAGGTTAGGTGATTAGGGTTAAAGTTTAGAAATTAGTGATTAAGGATTAAGGAATTGGTATTAGAGAATATTATTTATTTATTAAGAATTAAGAAATAAAGATTAGGGATTAAAGTTAAGGGATTAAAGATTAGGGATTATGGGTTAGAGATTGTGGATTAAAGATCAAGAGATTAAAAA
Organism: Vanilla planifolia; assembly: GCA_023846275.1. Taxonomy (NCBI): domain Eukaryota; kingdom Viridiplantae; phylum Streptophyta; class Magnoliopsida; order Asparagales; family Orchidaceae; genus Vanilla; species Vanilla planifolia. The sequence continues at coordinate 118,170 of JAIUJO010000193.1, read as the reverse complement.
CTAAGAATTAAGGAATAGCGATTAGCAAATCAATATTAAGGATTATTCATTAGGAGTTGGAGATTATGGGAATAGGTCATAAAGATTTTGGAATAGGGATAAAGCATTAAAGATATTAGATTAGAGATTAGAGATTAAGAAAGAAGAAGAAGAATAGAAGATGAAGAAGAAGTAGAAGAAGAAGAAGACGATGAAGTAGTAATAAAAGAAGAAGAAGAAGAAGAAGAAGAAGTACATGAAGAAGAAGAAGAAGAAGGAGGAGGATAGAAGGAGAAGATGATGACGAAGAAGTAAAAGAAGTAGAAGAGGGAGGACAAGATGAAGAAGAAGAAGAAGAGGAAGAAGAAGAAGAAGAAGAAGAAGAAGAGAAGAAGAAGAAGAAGAAAGAAGAAGTGGAAGAAGAAGAGGAAGTTGAAGAAGAAGAAGAAGGAGAAGAAGGAGAAGAAGAAGAAGAAGAAGAAGAAGAAGAAGAAGAAGATCAAGAAGAAGAAGAAGAAAAAGAAGAAAAGAAGAAAAAGAGAGAATAAAATGAAGAAAAAGAAGAAGGAGAAGAGAAGAAGAAGAAGAACTAGAACAAGAAAAAGAAGTGAAAGAAGAAGAAGAGGAAGAAAAGTAGAAGAAGAAGAGGAAAAAGAAGAAGAAGTAGGAGAAGAAGAGGACGAAGAAGAAGTAGAAAGAGAAGAAGAATAGTAAGAAGAAAAAGAAGAGTGATAAGAAGAAGAAGAAGATGATGAGGGAGAAGAGGAAGACGAGGAGGAAGATGAAGAAGAAGAAGAAGAAGTAGACAAAGAAAAAGAAGAGGAGCAAGAAGAAGTGAAAGATGTTGAAGAAGATGAAGAAGATTTGGAAGAACAAGTAGAAGAAGAAAAAGAAGAAGAAGAAGAAGATGATGAAGGAGAAGAAGAGAGGAGTGAAAAGAAGAAATAGAAGACGAAGAAGAAGAAGAGGAAAAAGGAGGAGGAGAAGAAAAAGAGGAGGAATAAGAAGATAAGGAGAAAGAAGAAGAGGAAGAAGAAGAAGAAGAAATAAATGGATGAGGAGTAGAGGATGAAGTAGATGAAGAAGATCAGGATGAAGAAGAAAAAGAAAAAAAGGAAGAAGAAGAAGAGGAAGAACGAGGAATAAGAAGAGCAAGAAGACAAAGAAGAGGAATAAGAAGAAGAAGAAGAAGAAAAAGAAGAAGAGGAAAAGAAGAATTGGAAAAAGAAGATGAGGAAGTGGAGAAAGAAGAAGAAGGAGGAGAAAAAAGCAAGGGGAAGAAGAAGTAAAAGCAGGAGAAGAGGTGGAAGAAGAATAATTAGAAGAAGAAGAAATAGAAGAGGAAGATGAAGAAGAAGAAGAGAAGGGAAGGAGAAGAAGAAGAAGATGAACGAGAAGAAGAAGAAGAAGATGATAAATAGGAAGAAGAGGAAGAAGAAGAAGAAGAAGAAGAAGAAGAAGATGATGAAGAAGTAGAATAAAAAGAAGAGGTAAAAATAAAAGGAGACAAAGAAGATGTAGAAGAAGAAGAAGAAGCAGAAGAAGAAGAAAATGAGGAAAAAGAAGAGGAAGAAGAAGATGGATTATAGATTAGGGATTAGGGACATATGGATCTGGGATTAAGGATAAAGGATTAGAAGTTAGAGATAAGGATTAGGTTTACTCATATAGATTAGGAATTAAGGATTAGTGACTAGCCTTAAGGTTTAAGCATTAGTGATTAGGGATTAAGGAATATCTATTAATAAATAAGATTTATGGATTAAGGATTAAGAACTAAGGATTAGGATTAAAGGATTAGATTATAGGGATTAAGGATTAGAGATTTTGTATTACAGATCAATGGATTATGATTTTAAGTATTAGGAATTAGGGATTCAAGATTAAGGATTATGAATTTAAGATTAGAGATTAGGGATTTAAGATAAGGAATTAAAGATAAAGATTAGAATTAGGGATTAAACATTAAAGGATTAGATCTTAAAGATACGAATTATAGATTAAGGATTAGGATTGAGGTTTAAGAATTAGGGATTATGAATTAAGAATTGGGGATTTGGGATTAGGTACTAAAGAAGAAGAAGAAAAGTTAGAAGAACCAAAAGAAGATGAAGATGATGAAGAAGTAGTAGTTTAAGAAGAAGCAGTACAAGAAGAAGAATAAAAAGAAAGAGAATAAAAAGATGTAAAAGAAGAAGAAGACAGAGTAGAAGAAGAAGAAGAAGAAGAAGAAGAAGAAAAGAAGAAGAGGAAGAAGAAGAACAAGAACAACAACAAGAAGAGGAGAAGAAGAAAAGAAGAAGGAGAAGTAGAAGGAGAGGAAGAAGAGAAGTATAAGACGAAGAAGAAGAAGAAGTAGAGGAGGAGGAGGAGGAAGAAGAAGAAGAGAAGAAGAAGAAGAAGAAGAAGAAGAAGAAGAAGGAAGGAGATGAAGAAGAAGAAGAAGATGAAGGAAAAGAAGAAGAAGAAGAGGAAGAAGAAGAAGAAGAAGAAAACAAGAAGAAGAAAAAGAAGAAGAGGAAAAAGATGAAGTAGGAGAGGGAGAAGAGGAAGAAGTGGAAGAAGAAGAAGAAGAAGAAGAAGAAGAAGATGAGGAAGAAGAGGATGAGGAGGAAGAAGAAGAAGAAGAGGTAGAAGATGAGGAAGAATAAGAAGAAGAAGAGCATGAAGAAGAAGAAGAAGAAGAGGAAAAAGAAGAGGAAGAGGAAGCACAAGAAGAAAAAGAAGAAGAAGGAGAAGAAGATGAAGAAGAAGAAGAAGAAGAAGGTGAATAAAAAGAAGAAGAAGAAGTAGAAGACGAAGAAGAAGGAAAGAAGAAGAAGAAGAAGAACAAGAAGAAGCGATGAAGAAGAAGAAGAGGAAAAAGTTGGAGAAAAAGAAGACAAAGAAGAAGAAGAAGAAGAAGAAGAAGATAAAGACAAAGAAGATGCAATAAAAGTGGTAGAATAATAATGATAATAATAATAATAATAATAATAATAATAATAATAATAATAATAATAATAATAATAATAATAATAAGATGATGATTATGAAGAAGAAAAAGTAGAAGAAAAAAGGGAAGAAGAAGAAGGAGAAGAAGGAGAAGAAGAAGAAGAAAAAGAAGAAAAGAAAAAAGATGAAGAATGAGAGGAAGAAGAAGAAGAGGAGGAAGAATAGGATCAGGAAGAAGAAGAAGAAGAGGAAGATGAGGATGAAAAAGGAGAAGAGGAAGATAAAGAAGAAGAAGAAGAAGGTTATGATGAGGAAGAAGAGGAAAAGAAGAAGAAAATGAGGAAGGAGAAGAAGAAGAAGAGGAAGCAGAATTAGAAGAAGAACAAGTGGAAGAACAATAGGAAGAAAAAGAAGTACAAAAAGAAGAAAAAGAGGAAGAAGATAAAAGAAGAGGAAATGGAAGATGAGGAAAAAGAAGAAGAAGAAGAAGATGATTAGGTAAAAGAAGAAGAAGAAAAAGAAGAAGAGGATGAATAAGAAGTCAAAGAAAAAGAAGAAGATGTAGAAGAGGAAGAAGAAGAAGGAGAAAAGGAAGAAGAAGTAGAAGAAGAATAAGGTTAAGATAAGGAAGAAGAGAAAATGAAGATGAAGATGATGAGGAAGAAGGAGAAGAAGAAGAGGTAGTAGCAAAAGAAGTTGTAGAAGAAGAAAAGGAAGAAGAAAATGTACAAGAAGAAGAAGCAAGGGAAGAAAAAGAAAAGGTAGTGGAAAAGAAAGAAGAGGAAGAAGAGGATGTATAGGAAGAAGAAAAAGGGGAAGAAGAATAAAAAGAAGAGGAAAAAGAAGAAGAGGAAGAAGAAGTAAAAGAAGGGGTAGAAGATGAAGAAAAAGAGGGAAAAGAAGAATAAGAGGACGAAAAAGAAGAAGATAAAGAAGAAAAAGAAGAAGAAGAAGAAGAAGAAGTAAAAGATTAAGAAGAAGAGGAAGAAAAAGTGGAAGAAGTTGAACCATTAGAAGAAGAAGAAGAGGAGCAGAAGAAGTAGAGTAGAAGAAGAAAAGGAAGAGAGAAAGAGGAAGAAGAAGAAGAAAAAGATGAAGAAGAAGAACAAAAGGAAGAAGAAGAAAGAGAAGAAGAAGTAGTAGTAGAAGAAGTAGAAGAAGAAGAGGAAGAAGAAGAAGGAGAAGAAGAAGAAGAAGAGGAAGAAGAACTGGAATATGAAGATAAGGAAGAAGAAGGAGAAGAAGTAAAAGAAGAAGAAGAAGAGGAAGAGGAAGAAGAAGAAGAAAAATATTAAGATCTAGAAGAGGAAGAAGAAGAAAAAGATGATGAAGAAGAAGAAGATGGAGAAGAAGAAGAAGAAGAAGGAGGAGGAGAAGAAGAAGAACAAGAAGCAGAAGAAGAAGAAGAAGAAGAAGAAGAAGAAGAGGAAGAGGAAGAGGATGAACAGAAAGAAGAAGAAGATGAAGAAATCAAAGAAGATGAAGAAGAAATGAAAGAATACGAAGAGGAAGAAGAAGCAGAAGCAGATAAAGAAGAAGAAGAAGAAGAAAAAGAGAAAGTCAAAGAAATAGAAGAAGAAGAAGAATGAGAGGAGGATGAGAAAGAAGAGGAAGAACAAGAAGAAGAAGATGATGAAGAAGGAAAGGTAGAGGAAGAAGAAAAAGAAGAAGTAGATATGGAAGAAGGGGAAGAAGTTGAATAACTGTAGGAATACGAAGAGGAAGAAGAACAGAGAAAGACGAAGAAGAAGTGGAAGAAGAAGATGAAGAAGAAAAAGAACAATAAGAAAAAGAAGAAAAAGAAGAAGAAGAAGAATAAAAGAAGAAAAAGAAGTAGAGGAGGAGGAAGAAGAAGAAGAACAATAATTAGAACAAGTAGAAGAAGAAAATCAAGAAGAATAGGAAGAGGAAAAAGAATAGGAAGAAGAAGAAGAAGTACAAGATGAATGAGAAAGAGAATAAGAAATGGAAAAGCGATAGGAAGGAGAAGAAGACAAATAAGGAGAAGAAGATGCAGAATAAGAGAAAGAAGGGGAAGAAGAAGGCATAGAAGTAGAAGAAGAAGAAAAAGAAGAAAAAAAAAGAAGAAAAAGAAGAAGTAGAATATGATGACGAGAAGAAGAAGAAGAACAATATAAAGTAAAAAAAGGAAGAACATGAAGAGGAAGAAGAAGAAGAAGAAGAAGCAAAAAAGGAAGAAGAAAAAAAGAAGTAGAACAAGTAGAAAAGGAAGATAGAGAAGAAGAATAATAATAAGAAGAGGAGAAAGAGGAAGACGAGGAAGGAGAAGAAGGGAATAAAAGGAAGAAGAAGAAGACGAAGAAGAAGAAGAAGAAGAAGAAAAAGAAGAAGAAAAATAAGATGAAGAAGAATAAGAAGAAGTGGATGAAAAGAAGTTGAAGAAGAGGAAGAAGAACAATAAGAGAGGAAGAAGAATAAGAAAAACAAGAAGAAGAAGAAAAAGAAGAAGAAATGGAGGAAGTCGAAGAAGAAGAAAAAGGAGAAGAAGAAGAAGAAGAAGGGGAAGGAGAAGAAGAAGAAGAAGAAGGGGAAGAAGAAGATGAAGAAGATAAAGAAGAAGAAGAAGAAGAAGAAGAAGTAAAAAAAGAAGTGGGAGAAGAACAAATGGAAGAAGAGGGAGAAGTGGAAGAAGAAGAAGAAGTAGAAGAAGCGAAGAAGAAGAAGAAGAAGAAGAAGAAGGCAAAAAAGAAGAAGAAGAAGAAGAAGATGATGATGGAGAAGAACGAGAAGAAGAAGAAGTAGAAGAGAAAGTAGCAAAAAAATAAGAAGAAGATGAAGAAGAAGAAGAAGAGGAAGAAGAACTACAAAAAGAAGAAGAAGAAGAAGAAGGATTAGTAGTAATAGTGCTAGTAGTGGTTATAGAAGAAGAACAAGCGAAAGAAGAGGAAGAAAAAGAAGAAGAGATAGATGAAGAAGAAAATGAAGAAGGAAAAGAAAAAGAAGAAGAGGAAGAAGAAGAAGAAGACTGAAAATGAAGAAGAAGAATTAGAAGTAGAAGAAGAAGAAGAAGAAGAAGTAGAAGTAGAAGAAGAAGAAGAAGAAGAAGAAGAAAAAGGAAGAAGAAAAAGAAGTGAAAGAAAAAGAAGAAGAAGAAGAAGAAGAGGAAGAAGAAGAAGAAGAAGAAGAAGAAGGAGAAATGCATAAAGAAGAAGGAGAAGAAGAAGAAGAAGAAGAGGAAGAATAATAGGAAAAGGAAGAACAGAAAGAGGAAGAAGAAGAAGATGAATAATAAGAAGAAGAAGAACAAGAGTAAAAGGAAAAGAAAAAGATGAAGATAGAGAAGAAGAAGAAGAAGAAATAGAAGAAGAAGATGATGAAGAAGAAGGGGAAGAAGAAGAAGAAGAAGGAGAAGGAGAAGGAGAAGAAGAAGAAGAAAAAGAAGAATAGGTAGAACTAAAAAAGAAGAAGAGAAAGAAGAAGAAAAAAAAGAAGAAGTAGAATTAGAAGAGGAAGAAGAGGAGGAAGAAGAAAAAAAAGAAGAAGAGGAAGATGAGAAAGGTGATGAGGAAGAGGACAAAGAAGAAGTAGAAAAAGAGGAAGAGGAAGAAGAAGAAGTATAAGTAGAAGACGATGAAGAAGAAGAAGAAGAAGAATGAAAAAAGCAAGAAGAGAAAGAAAAATATGAAGAAGATGAAGAAGTATAAGTGGAAGAAGATGGGGAGGAAGAAGACAAAGAAGAAGATGTAGAAAAAGAAGAGGAATAGGAGATGAATTATGGATTAGGCATTAGGGGTTAGGGATTTAGGAAAGAAGGATTAACGATCCAAGACTATGGGTTAAAAGTTAGGGAGATGGGGGCTAAAGGGTTAGGGTTTAGACATTAGGTATTAGGGATTAGGGACTTGGGAGTTGGCAATTTAGGATTAGGGTTTAGGTGTTATGTATTTGGGATTAGAGATTAAGGAGTAAGTAATAGGGATTAGGGATTAGTGATTAAAGATTATGTGTTTGGGGTTAGATATTTGGCACAAAGGGATAAATTATTAGGGATTCGAGATTAGGAATTAAGAATTAAAATGTTAATTATTAAGAATTAAGGATTAGAAACTAAGGACTTAAGGCTGAGGTTTAAGAATTAGGAAATAAAGATTTGGAATTAAGGATTTTAAATTAGAGATTTGGGATGGAAGATTAAATATTAGAGATTAAATGATTAAGATTGGGACTATTGATTGGGGATTAGGGTTTAGGGATTAGCGATTAATGATTAAGGGTTAGAGATTAGATATTAAGGATTAAGGATAATAAATTATAGATTAAGGATTAAGGAGTAGGGATTAGGTATTAAGGATTAGAGTTTAGGGATTAGATATTAGAGGTTAAAGATTAAAGATTAGGGATTAGAAATTAAGATGGATTTGGGATTAAGGATTAGAGATTAAGGATTAGGCATTTGAGAGAAGGAAGAAGAAAGAAGGAAGAGAAAGGAAGAAAGAATATGGAAGAAGGAAGAAGGGAGAAGAAAGAAAGAAGAAAAAGGAGAGGAGGAAGAAGATGAAAAAGAAGAAGTTGAAGAAGAAGAGGAAGAAGAAGAGGAAGAATAAAGAAGAAAGAAGGAAGAAGGAAAAAGGAAGAAGGAAGAAGGAAAGAGAAAGGAAGAAGGAAGAAAGAAGGAAGGAGAAAGAAGAAAGTAGAAAGAGGAAAGGAGAATGAAGAAAGAAGAAAGAAGAAAAAAGAAGGACAAGTAGAAAGAGAAGGAAGATGAGGAGAAGAAGAAGGAGAAGGAGAAGGAGAAGGAGAAGGAGAAGGTGAAGGAGATGGAGAAGGAGAAAGGGGTGGAGAAGTAGTAAGAGAAGGAGAAGGAGAAAGACAAGGAGAAAGACAAGGAGAAGAAGAAGAAGATGATGATGAAGAAGAAGAAAAAGAAGAAGAAGAAAAAGAAATGGAAGAAGGAGAAGAGGAAGAAGAAGAAGAAGAAGAAGAAGAAAAGAAGAAGAAGATGTAGAAGAAGAAGAAGAGGAAGAAATAAGGGAACATGAAGAAGAAGAAGAGGAAGAGGAAGATGAGGAAGAAGAGGAAGAGGACGAAGAAGAAGAAAATAAGGAGGAATAAGAAGAAGAAGAGGAAGAAGTAGAAGAGGAAGAAGAAGAAGAAGAAGAAGAGTAAGAAGAAGAAGAGTAAGAAGAAGAAGAAGAAGAAGAGGAAGACAAAGAGGAGGAACAAGAAGAAGTGGAAGAGGAGATGGATTAGGGATTAGGGGTTAAGGATTTAGAATTAAGAATTAAGGAGGAGGTTTTGAGATTAAAGAATATATATTATAGGATGGGGAGGGAGGGATTGAGGATTAGAAATTTGGTATTGAGGATTATAGATAAGGGATTAAGGAGGGTGATTAGGTATTAGCATTTAGGAAATGGGGATTATGGATAAGGAATTAGGGATTTGGGTGTAGGGATTAAAGATTATTGATTAGGGAGTAGGAATTAGAGAATAGGTAATAAGGATTAGGGATTACATATTAGAGGTGAGGGATGAAGGGATTAATGATTAGGAATTAAGAATTATGGATTATAGATTAAGGGATTAATCATTAAAGATTAGGAATTTAGGATTAAGAATTACATATTAGGGAATAGGGATTAGGAATTATAGATTCATGAATAGGGGTTTAGGATTTAAAATTAGGTATTAAAGATTTGAGATTAGGAATTAGAGGTTGAGGGATTAGGATTAGCATTAAGGATTATAGATTATGGTTTAGAGATTAGGGATTTGTGATTAAGGATTAGAGATTATGGATTAAATATTAGAGATTAGGGTTCCTAGATTATATGTTATAGATTAAGTATTAAGGATTAGAAATTAGGTATTAGGGCCTAATGATTAGAGATTGGAGTTTAGGAAATAGAGATTAGGGAACAAGGTTTAGATTTTAGAGATTAAGGATGGATTAAAGATTAAGGATTTGGGATAAAGGATTAGGCATTAGAGAATAAGGAGAAGGAAGAAAGAAGAAGGAAAAAAGTAGAAGAAGAAGAAGAAAGAAACATGAAGAAGGAAGAAAAAAGAAGGAAAAAGAAAGAAAAAGAAGAAAAGTAGAAAAGGAAGAAGAAGAAGAAGAAGAAAAAGAAAAGGAAGATGAAGAGGAAGAATAAAGAAGATAAATGAAAGAAGAAAGAAAAAAGAAGAAGAAAGGAAAAAAAAGAAGAAGAAAGAAAAAAAGAAGAAAGAAAGAATATGGAAGAAGGAAGGCGGAAGGAAAAGGAAGAAAGAAGAAGGAAGAAGAATGAAGAATGAAGAAAGTATAAAGAAGAAAGAAGAAAGAAGAAGAAGAAGAAGAAGAAGAAGAAAGAGAAGGAGGAGGACATGGAGAAGGAGGAGGGGAAGGAGAAGGAGAACAAGAAAGAGAAGGAAAAGGAGATGCATAAGAAGGAGGAGAAAAAAGAGAAGGAGAAGGAGAAAGATAAAGGGAAGTACAAAAAGAAGAGGAAGAAGTACAAAAAGAAGTACAAAAAGAAGAATAGGAAGAAGTAGAAGAAGAAGAAGAAGAAGTAGAAGTACAAAAAGAAGGAGAAGAAAAAAAAGAAAAAGAAGAGATAGAAGAAGAAGTAGAAGAAGATGATGATGATTAAAAGAAGAAAATGAAGAAGAAGAGGAAGAAGTAGAAGGAAAATGGAAGAAGAAGAGGAAAAAGAGGAAAAGGAAGAAGAAGAAGAACAAGAATAATAAGAAGAAGAAGAAGAAAAGGAAGACAAAGAGGAAGAATAAAGAAGAAAGATTAAAGAAGAAAGAAAAAAGAAGAAGAAAGAATGAACAAGGAATAAGGAAGGTGGAAGGAAGAAGGGAGAAGGAAGAAGGAAGAAGAATAAAGAATGAAGAAAGTACACGGAAGAAAGAAGAAGGAAGAAGAAGAATAAGAAGTCGGAGAAGGACGTGGAGAAAGAGGAGGGGAAGGAGAAGGAGATGTATAAGAAGAAGGAGAAGGAGAAGGAAGAGAAGAAAAAGAAGGAGAAGGAGAAAGGTAAGGGAAATGAGAATGAGAAGAAGGAGAAGCAGTAGAAGGAGAAGAAGATAAAGAAGACGAAGAAATAGAAAAAGAAGAAGAAGAACAATAAGAAGAAGACGAGGAAAAAGAAAAATAAGAAAAGAAGAATAATGTGAAAAAGAGAAAGGAAGGAAACGAGAAGAAGTGGAAGAAGAAGAACTAGAAGAAGAACTAGAAAAAGAAGAAGAAGAAGACGAAGTAATTAGAGATTAAGGTTTTGGGACTAAGGATTATGGATTAGGGAATAGGGATTGAGGAATATGTAATAAGGATTAAGGATTAGGGATTGTGGATTAGTTATTAATGGATTAATGATCAATAATTAAAGATTAGAGATTAAGGGTTAACTACTAAAGATTATGAATTAGCAATTTAGGAATAGGGATTACGAATTAAAGAATAGGGATAAGGGGTTTAGGATTAGAGATTATTGATTAAGGATTTCAGATGAAGGTTTAGGAATTAAAGATTAAGCATTAAGGATTAAAGATTAAGCAATTATAATTAAGATTAAAGACTGGGAATTAGGGATTTGAGATTAAGGAGAGGGACTAAGGATTTAGGAATATAGATTATAGATTAGGGAGAGAGGGATTGGATATTTGAGATTATGTGTTAAGGATTAGGGATAAGGTATTAGAGATTTGTTATTAAGAATTAGGGATTAGGGATTAGGGTTATGGATTAAGGATTACGGATTACAGATTACAGATTAGAGATTATGGATTACCAATTAAGGATTAAAATTTAAGGATTAAAGATTATAGATTAGGAAGTGGGGATTGTAGAATAAGTAATAAGGATTAGGGATTAAAGATTAAGGATTAAGGATAAGAGTTAGGGATTAGGGATTAGTGATGCTAGGTTAATGATTAGGGATTATGGATTAAAGATTGAGAGATTATTTATTAAAGATTAGAGATTTAAGATTAAGGATTATAGATTAGGGAATAAAGACTAGGGATTAGGGATTAGAGATTAGTTATTAATGATCTGGGATTTAGGATTAGATATTAGAGATTAGGTATTAGGATGAGAATTAAGGATTAGAGAATAAGGACATAGGGTTTGGGACTAGTGATTTAAGATTACGACTAATGATTAAGGATTACATATTAGGGATTATGTATTATAGATATTAGATTAGGTTTTAGGAATAAGTTATTATGGATTAAGTTTTAGAGAATATATATTAAAAAATAGAGATTAGAGATTAAGGATTAAAGATTAGAGATTAAGGATTAATGATTAGGGATTATGGATTATAGATTATAGATTAGGGAGTAAGGATTAAGAATTAAGTGTTAAAGATTAGGGATTAAAGATTAGAGTTTGAAGAATAGAATTTAGAGATTAAAAGTTTGGTATTAAGGATTAAGAATGAACTAGGGATTAAGTATTAAAGATTAGGGATTAGAGATTAAGGAATAAAGAGAAGAAAGAATGAAGAAGGGAGAAGAAGAAAGAATAAAGAAAAAGAGGGAAGAAGAAATAAGAAAGGATGAAGAAGAAGAACAAGAGGAAGAAGAAAAGGAAGAAGAAGAGGAAGAATAAAGAAGAAAGAAGAAACATGAAAGAAGAAAGAGGAAAGAAAGAAGAAGGAAGAAGGAATGTAGAAGGAAGAAGGGAGAAGGATGAAGAAAGAAGAAAGAGGAATGAAGAATGAAGAAAGAAGATTAAGGAGGAGAAGCACATGGAGAAGGAGGAGGAGGATAGGGAGAACGAGCAAGAGAAGGAGAAGGAGATGGAGAAGGAGTAGGCGAAGGAGAAGGAGAAGGAGGTGGAGAAAGATAAGGAGAAGGAGAAGGAGAAGGAGAAGGAGAAAAAGAAGAAGAAGAGGAAGAAGAAGAAGAAAAAGATGAAGAAGAAGAAGAAGAAGAAATAGAAGAAGTAGGAGAAGGAGAAGAAGAAGAAAAAGAAGAAGAAAAAGGGTAAGAACAAGAGGAAGAAGAAGAATAAGAAAAGAAGGAGAAAATGTTGAAGAAGACGAAGAAGAGGAAGAAGAAGAAGAAGAAGAGGAAGAAGAAGAAGAAGAAGAAGAGGAAGAGGAAGAAGAGGATGAAGCAAAAGAAGAATAAGAAAATGATGAACTAGAAAAAGAAGAAGAGGAAGAAGAGGAAAAAGAAGAAGGGGAAGAAGATGAAGAAGAAGAAGAAGAAGAAGAAGGAGAGATGGACAAAGGATTAAGGATTAGGAGTTAGGGATTTGGGTTTAGGGATTAGGGATTAAGGAGAGCAGGATTAGGTATTAGGTGTTAGGGATTAGGGATTAAGTTTTAGAGAGTAGAGCTTATGGATTAATAATTAGGGATTAGGGTTAGGAATTAAGGATTATGGATTTGGAGCAGGGATTACGGAATAAGTAATAGGGATTATGGATTAAGGATTAAGAATTAAAGATTAGTGATGAAGGGATTAATTATTATGGATAAAGGATTAGGGATGAAGGATTAACGGATTAATTACTAAGGGTTGCAGAATAGTGATTTAGGACTATGAATTATTAGTTAAGTATTAGGGATTAGGGGTCTGAGATTATTAATAAGTGATTTGAGATTAATAATTAATGATTAAACAATTATAATTCAAATTGAGGACTAGAGATTTAGGATTTGGAATTGAGGTGGGAGGCATTATTGATTTTGGAATATAGATTATGGGTTAGGAAGGTAGGGTTTGGGGATTTGAGATTAGGTGTTAGGGAATAGGGATTAGGAAAAGTGGGATTAAGTATTAGGTATGAATAGTAAGTGATTAATGATTAGGGATTAAAGATTAAGTATTATTGATTAGTAACAAGGGATTAGGGTTTAAGGATTAAGTATTATAGATTAGGGAGTCAGGATTAAGGAATAAGTAATATGGAGTTGGGATTACAGATTAAGGACTAGAGACTAGGGATGAAAGGATTAATGATTAAGGATTTGGGATTATAGATTAATGATTAAGGGGTTAATTATTAAAGATTAGGAGTTAGGATTAAGAATTATAGATTAAGGAATATAGATTAAGAATAAGGGATTAGAGATTAGTGATTAGGGATTTGGGATTCAAGATTAGGTATTAGAGACTAGAGATTAGGGATTAGAGATTAAAAGATTGCTATTAGGATTAGTGATTAAAGAGTAATAAATTGGGATTAGAGATTAAGGTTTAGAGATTAGGGATTAGGTACTATGGATTATAGATTAGAGATTAGGGATTAGGAATTAGGCATTAAGAATTAAGGTTTAGAGATTAAAGATTAAGGATTAAAGATTAAGGATTAAGGATTAAGGTTTGATTACAGATTAAAGATTAAGGATTAGGGATTATTAATTAAGAAAATCAGAGAAAGAAGAAGGAAGAAGGAAGAAAGAAGAAGAAGGAAGAAAGAAGAGGGAAGAAGGAAGTAGGAAGAATGAAGAAGGAAGAAGAAGATGAGTATGAAGAGGAAGAGGAAAAAGAGGAAGAAGAAGAGGAGGAGGAAGGAGAAGAGGAAGAATAAAGAAGAAACAAGAAAGAAGATAGAAAGAAGAAATAAGGAAGAGGGAAGGTGGAAGGATGAAGGAAGAAGGAAGAATAAAGAAGAAAGAAGAAAGAAGAAAGAAAAAGGAAGAAAGAAGAAGAAGAAGAAGAAAGTTGAAGGAAAAACAGGAGGACATGGTGGAGGTGGTGGAGAAGGAGAAGGAGAAGGAGAGGGAAAAGGAGGAGGAGATGGAGAAGGAGAAGGAGAAGGAGAAGTAGAAGGAGGAGAAGGAGGAGTTGGACAAGGAGAAGGAGAACGAGAAAGACAAGGATAGGGAGAAGGAGAAGAAGGAGGAGTAAAATAAGGTGGAGAAGAAGAAAATAAAGAAATAGAAGAAGAAGAAGAAGAAGAAGAAGAATAAGAAAAGGAAGAAGAAGAAGAAGAAGAAAACGAACAAGAAGAAGAAGAGGAAGAAGTAAAGGAAGAAGAAGAACAAGTAAAGAAGGAGGAAAATAAGAAGAAGAAGGGGAAGAAGAAGAAGAAGAGGATGAAGAAGAAGTAGAAGAAGAATAAGAAAAAGAAGAAGAAGAAGAAGAAGAAGAAGAAGAAGAACAATAAGAAGAAGAGAGGAAGATAAGGAACAAGATGATGAAGAAAAAGAAGATGAGGAAGAAGAAAAAAGCAGAAGAAGAAGAAGAAGAAGAAGAAGAAGAAGAAGAAGAGGAGAAAGAAGAAGAAGAAGAAGAAGAAGAAGATGAAGAAGTAGAAGAAGTAGAAGAAGAAGAAGAGATGGATTAAGGATTAGGAATTAGAGGTTAGAAATTAAGGATTAAGGAGATAAGAATTAAGGATTAGGTGTTAGGAATTAAGGATTAGAGATTAGTGATAAAGGATTAAGGATTATGGATTGACAATTAGAGATTAGGATTTATGGATTAAGAATTATGGATTAAGGAGTTAAGATTATGGAACAAGTAATAAGGATTAGAGATTAAGGATTAAGGATTATGGATTAGGGATTAATGGGATAATTATTAGGGATTAAAGATTAAAATTTAAGGATTAAGAGATTAATTACTAAATAAATCAAATTAAGGATTTAGGATTAGAGATTATGAATTAGAGAATAAGGATAAGGGATTAAGGATTAGAGATTATTGATTAGGGATTTGGGATGTAGGATTATGGATTAGAGATTAAGCATTAAGTATTGGAGGTTAAGGAGTATAGATTTGCATTGAGGAAGGGATTAATGATTTAGGAATACAGATTACGAATTAGGAAGAGATTTATTGGTGATTTGAGATTAGGTATCAAGGATTTGGGATAATTGGTTAGGGAGGGAAAGATTAGATATTATGCATTAGGGATTAGGGATTAAGGAGTAGGGATTAGGGATTATGGATTAACAATTAAGGATTAAGATTTAAGGATTAAAGATTACAAATTAGTGAGTAGAAATTACAGAATAAGTAATATGCATTAGGGATTAATAATTAAGGATTAAGAAATATGGTTGAAGGGATTAATTATTAGGGATTAGGTATTAGGGATTATTTATTAAAAATTGTAGATTTAGGATTAGAGATTATAGATAAGAGAATTAGGACTAAGGATTAGGGATTAGAGATTAATTATTAAGGATTTAGGATTTATGGTTAGATATTAGAGCTTAGGGATTAGAGATTGAGGGATTAAGATTAGAAATAAGGATTAGATAATAGGCATTAAGGATTTGGGATTAGTGATTTAGGATTAATAATTAGGGATTAAGGATTATAGTTTAGGGATTTAGTATTATTGATTGTAAATTAGAGATTAGGGGCTAAAAATTATGGATTATGATTTAATAGGTATTTGAGATTAAGGTTTAGAGATTAGAGATTATAAATAGATTAGTGATTAAGGATTAAGGATTAGGAATTAAGAATTAAGGATTAAAAAATAGAGAAAAGGAAGAAGGAAGAAGGAAGAAGAAGAATGTAGAAAGAAGAAGAAAGAAGGAAGAAAAAAGAAGAAGAACAGAAAGAAGAAGAAGATGAAGAAGAAAAGGAAGTTGAAGAGGAAGAATAATTAAGAAAGAAGAAGGAAGAAAGAAGAAAGAAGAAAGAAGAAGAAAGAAAGAAGAAAAAAGAAGGAAGAAGG
Organism: Vanilla planifolia; assembly: GCA_023846275.1. Classification (NCBI taxonomy): domain Eukaryota; kingdom Viridiplantae; phylum Streptophyta; class Magnoliopsida; order Asparagales; family Orchidaceae; genus Vanilla; species Vanilla planifolia. The sequence goes on along the minus strand of JAIUJO010000193.1, from coordinate 102,659 downwards.
AAGGTGGAAGGAAGATAAAAGAAAGAAGAAAGAAGAAAGAAAGAAGAAGAAGAAGAAGTAGAAGAAGAAGGTGAAGGAGAAGGGGGAGGACTTGAAGAAGGAGAAGAAGTAGAGGAAGGAGCAAAAGGAGAAAAAGAAGAAGAAGAAAAGCTGGAAGAAGAAGAGGAAGAAGAAGTAATAAAAGAAGAAGATGAAGAGGAGGAAGAAGGAGAAGAAGAAGGAGATGAATTTGAGAAAGAAGAGGAAGAAGAAGAAGAAGAAGATGGGGAAGAAGAAGAAAAAGAAGAAGAGGAGGAAGAAGAAGATGAAGAAGAAGAGGAAGAAGAGATGGATTAGAGATTATGGACATGGGGTTATGGATTAAGGATTAAGGATTAAAGAGGGAGTGATTATGGATTAGGTGTTAGGGATTAAGGATTAGGGATTAGGGTTTAGGAATTAGGGATTATTGATTAGTAATTAAGGATTAAGGATTATAAAGTATGGATTATGGAGTAAGTAATTAGGTTAGGGATTAAGAATTTAATTAATGGGATTAATGTTGAGGGATTAGAAACTAAAGTTTAAGGGATTAATTACTAAGGATTGTAGATAAGGTATTTAAGATTAGGTATTATGGATTATGAAATAAGGATTAGAGAATTGTGATTAAGGATTCAAGATTAAGGATTACGAATTAGAGATTAGGGATTAAGGATTAGAGATTATGTGATTATAGTTAAGATTAGGGACTACAGTTGAATGATTAGGGATTAAGGAGTAAGGGATTAAAGATTTGGGAATACAAATTACAAATTAAGGGGAGAGGGATTTTGGATTATTGATTCAAGATTAGGCATTTAAGATTTGGGATTAAGGAGGCAGAGATTAAGTATTAGGTATTAAAGATTAAGGAAGAGAGTAGAGATTTGAAATTATGGATTAATAATTAATGATTAAGGTTTAGGGATTAAGTTTATAGATTAGGGAGTAGGTTTAGGGATGAAAAAAATTAATGATTAGGGATTAGATATTAGTAATTAAGGATTCAGGTTTAGAGATTAAGGATTACAGACAAGGGAGTAAGGATTAAGGAATAAGTAATAGGGATTATGGATTAAGGATTATGAATTAGGTATGAAAGGATTAATAATTAAGGATTAGGCTTTATGGATTAATGTTTATGGATTAGCACTTAAGGATTAGGGTTAAGAGATTAAGGATTATGGACAAGAGAGAAGAGATTAGGGAATAAGTAATAGGGATTAAGGATTAGAGATGAGGTGATTAACGATTAAGGATTAAAAATTAAAAATTAAGGGATTAATTGTTAAAGATTAGTGATTTAGGATTAGGGATTGAGGATTAGTATTAGATATTTAGGATTAAGGATTAGGGATTAGAGATTAAGGGATTAGCATGAGGATTAGGGATTGGTGATTAATTATTAGTAATTAAAGTTAAAGATTATGGATTAGAAATTAAGGATTAGATATTATGGATTATAGGTTATGGATTAGGGATTAGGAATTAGGTATTAGGTATTAGAGTTTAGAGTTTGGAGATTAGAAAATAAAGATTAGGTATTAAGGATTTAGTCTTAGGGATTAAGAATGGATTAGGGATTTAGGATAAAGGATTAAGGATTATAGATTAGGAATTAAGGAAAAGCTAAAAGGAAGAAGGAAGAAGGAAGAAGAAGGAAAAAAGAAGAAGGAAGAAGGAAGAAGAAATAAGGAAGAAGATGAATAGAAAAAAGAAGAAGAAGAAGAAGAAGAAGAAGATAAAGAAGAGGAAGAATAAAGAAGAAAGAAGAAAGAAGAAAGAAGAAGGAGGAAAGAAGCATGAAGGAAGAAGGAAGGTGGAAGGATGAAAGAAGAAGGAAGAAGGAAGAACGAAGAAGAAGAACAGAGAAGAAAGAAGAAAGAAGAAGGAGAGGAAGAAAAAGGAGAAGAAGAAGAAGAAGAAGAAGGAGAAAGAGGGCATGGCGAAGGAGGAGAAGGAGAACAAGAAGAAGATGGAGAAGGAAAGGAAGAAGGAGAAGGAGAAGGAGAATGACAAAGAGATGTTTAAGGAGGAGAAGGAGAAGGAGAAGGAGAAGAAGAAGAAGAAGAAGAACAAGAAGAAGAGAAAGAGGAAGAAGAAGAAATCTAAGAAGTTGAAGAAGAAGAGGAAGAAGGAGAGGAAGAAGAATAACAAGAAAAGTAGAAAATAATGTAGACGAAGGAGAAGAAGAAGAAGTTGAAGTTGAGGAAGAAGAGGAGAAAAAAGAAGAAGATGATTAGGAAGAAGAAGAAGAAGAGGAGGAAGAAGAAGAAGAAGAAGAGGAAGAAGAAAAGGAAGAGATGGATTAGGGATTAAGGATTAGGAATTTAGGATTAAGGAGGGAGGGATTATAGAGTAGGTGTCAGAGATTAAAGATTAGGGATTAGAGTTTAAAGATTAGAGATTAGGGATTATGGATTAGTAATGAGGGATTAGGTTCAGAGATTAAGGATTAGGATTGGAGAGTTCGAGTTAAGTAATAAGTAATTGGGATTATGGATTAAGGATTACAGATAAAAAGATTATTAATTAAGGATTAGGGATTAGAGATTAGTGATCAAGAAATTGGGATTTATCATTGATGATTAGGAATTAGAAATTAGAGATTCGAGATTAAGAGATTATAATTATCATTAAGGATTATGGATTAGGGATTAGGGAGGGAGGGATTAGGGATTCAGGAATGTAGATTAAAGATTAAGGAGGGAGGGATTGAGATTCAAGATTAGGTATTAGAGACTAAAGAGGGACAGATTAAATGTTAGGAATTTTAAATTAAAGATTAAAGACTAGGGATTAGAGATTTGAGATTAAGGATTAAGTATTAGAGATTAAAGATTAGGGATTTGGGATTTTGGGTTAGATATTAGAGATTAGAAATTAGAGATTAGAGATTAGAGATTAAGCAATCAAGATTTGGATTAGGATTAAAGATTAAGGATTAGAGATTTGGTATTATGGATTACAAATTAAGGATTAGATATTATAGATTATAAACCAAAAATTAAGGATTAGAAATTAGGTATTGGGATTAAGTTTTAGAGATTAGAGATTAGAGAATAAAGATTAGGGATTAAGGATTTGGAATTAGGGATTAAAGATTAAGGGTAAATTAGGGATTATGGATTAAGGAAAAGGGAGAAGGAAGAAGAAGAAGAAGAAAGAAAGAAGAAGGAAGAAGAAGAGGAAAAAAAGAAGTGGAAGAAGAAGAAAGAAAAAGATGAAGAAGAACAAAGAATGAAGAAGAAAGAAAGAAGAAAAAGAAAAGAACAAGAAAGAAGAAGAAAGAAGAAAGAATAAGGAAGAAGGAAGAACGAAGAAAGAAGAAGCAAGAAAGAAAAAAGAAGGAAGAAGGAAAATGGAGCAAGAAGGGAGGAAAAAAGAAGAAAGAAGGAAGGAGGAAGGAAAAAGAAATAAGAAAGAAGAAATATCCAAGTTAGATGAAGAAAAAGAAGGAGAAGGAGAAGGAGGAGGAGATGGAGGAGAAGGAGAAGGAGAAGGAGAAGTAGGGCTAGGAGAAGGAGAAGGAGAAGTAGGGCTAGGAGAAGGTAATGGAGATGGATAAGGAGAAGGAGATGAAGGAGTAGGAGAAGAAGAAGAAGAAGAAGAAGAAGAGGAAGAAGAGGAAGAAGATGAAGATGAAGAAGAAGAAGTAATAGAAGGAGAGGAGGAAGAAGAAGAAGAACAAGAAGAACAATAAGAACGAAAAGAAGCACCAGAAGAAGAAGAACTAGAAGTAATAATAGTAGTAGAAGAAGAAGAAGAAGAGAAAGAAGAATAAATAGTAGATGAAAAAGTTTTAGTAGAAGAAGAAGAAGGAAAAGGAGTAGAAGAAGAAGAAGAAGAAGAATAAGAAGAAGAAGAAATATAAGAGGAGGACGAAGAAGAAGAGGAAGGAGAAGAAGTAGAAGAAAAAAAGGGAAAGAAAAGGAAGAAAAAAACAAGTAAAGGAATAATAAGAGGAAGAATAAGAGGAAGAATAAGAAGAAAAGAAGTAGTAGAAGAAGAAGAGGAAAAAGAAGATGAAGAAGAAGTCATAGTAGTAGTAGTAGTAATAGTAGAAGAAGAAGAAGAGGAAGAAGATGAAAAAGAAGAAGAAGAAGAGGAAGAAGAAGAATAAGAAGAAAAAGTGGAAGATGAAGAAGAAGAAGAAGCAAAATATGAGGAAGAAGAGGAACAACAAGTAGAGAAAGATGAGAAAGAAGAAGAAGAAGAAGACATTGATAAAGAAGAGGTAGAAGAGATGGATTAGAGATTAGAGACTAGAGGTTAAGGATTAGGGATTAGGGATTAAGGAATGAAGGATTGGGGATTAGGTATATGGGAATATGGATTAAGAATTTAGGAGGGTGGGATTCAGGATTAAAGATTGGCAAGTAAGGATTAAGGATTCGGGAGTTAGCAATTAGGTATTAAAGACTAGTGAGTAGGGATTAGGGAATTAGTAGTAGAGATTAGAGGTTAGGGATTAGGGATTAAGCATTACTGATTAGAGTTTAAAGACTAAGGATTAAAGGATTAATGATTAGGGATTAGAGATTAGGCATTAAGAATTAAGAGAATAATTATTAAGGATTAGGAATTAGAGATTAGGGTTTCAGGGTTAGGGATTAAGGACTAGAGAATAGGGATTAGGGATTAAAGATTAAAGATTAGAAATTAGTGATGCAAGATTCAGGATTAGAGTTTAAAGGTTAGGGATTAGGATTAGTATTAGAGATTAAGGACTAGTCATTAGTGGTTAAGGATTGAGATTAGGGATTATGAATTATAGATTAGGAATTAGGGATTAGGTATTTTGGATTACCATTTAAAGATTAGAAATTAATGATAAGTGTTTAGTGGTTAAAGATTAAGGATGGATTAGTGATTAAAGATTAAGGATTAGGGATTAAGGATTAGGGACTAGGGAGATGGAGGAATGAAGAAGGAAAAAAGAAGAGGGAAAGAAGAAGAGGAGGAGGAGGAAGAAGAAAAGGAAGAAGAAGAAGAAGAGGAAGAGCAAGAAGAAGAGGAAGAATAAAGAAGATGGAAGATGGAGGAAGGAAGAAGGAAGAAGAAAGAAAAAAGAAGAAAGAAGAAAGAAAGAAAGAAGAAGAAGAAGAAGAAGAAGAAAAAGTAGAAGTTAGAGAAGGAGAAGGAGGATGAGGAGAAGGAGGGGGAGAAGGAGAAGGAGAAGGAGAAGGAGAAGAGAAGGAGAAGGAGATGGAGAAGGAGAAGTAGAAGGAGAAGGAGAAGGAGAAAGACTAAGTGTAGCAGAAGGAGAGAAAAAACTAAAAGGAGAAGGAGAAGTAGAAGAAGAAGAAGAAGAAGAAGAAGAAGAAAATAAGAGTCAGAAGAGATGGGTGAGAGATTAAGGATAAAAAGTTAAGGATTAGGGATTAGGAACTAAGGAATGAAGGATTAGAGATAAGGTATTGAAGAATACAGATGAAAGATTCGGGATGGATAGATTAGGGATTAGGGATTAGAGATTAGTGATTAGGGATTAGAGATTTGGGAGTTAGCAATTAAGGATTTAGATTTAGGGATTTAATAGTATGAATTTGAGAGTAAGGATTAAGGTATAAGTAATAGGGATTAGAGATTAGAGATTAGGGTTTATGGATTAGGAATAAGAGATTAAAAGAAAGGATTAATAATTAGGGATTAGAGATTAGGAATTGGGAGTTTGAGGATTATTTATTAAAGATTAGGGATTAAGGATTAGATATTAAGGAATAAGGATTAAGGATTAAGTATTAATGATTTGTGATTAGGGATGTAGGTTTTAGGTTTAGAGATTATAGATTAAGGATTAGAGATTATTGGAATAACATTAGCATTAGAGGTTAAGGATTAGGGAATAAGGATTAAGGATTAGGGATTGTGATTAAAGATTAGTGATTAAGAATAAGGAATTAAGGATTAGGGATTATAGATTAGGGATTAAAGATTAGAGATTAAAGATTAAGAAAATAAGATTAGTTATAGACTAAGGATTAGGGTTTAAGGATTATGGATTAGGGATTAAGGATTAAGGAGAGAGAATAAGGAAGGAGAAAGAAGGATGCAAGAAGAAGAAAGAAGAACAAAAATAGGAAAAAGGAAGAGGAAGAAGAAGATGATGAACAAGAAGAAGAAGAGGAAGAAAAAAGAAGAAGGAAGAAAGAAGAAGGAAGAAGTAAGAGGGAAGAAGGAAGGTAGAAGGAAGAAGGAAGAAGGAAGAAGGAAGGATGATGGAAGAATGAAGAAGGAAGAAGGAAGAAGAAAAAAGAAAGAAGAAAGAAGAAAAAAGAATGAAGAAAGAAGAAAAAAGAAAGATGATGATGAAGATGAACAAGAAGAACAAGGAGAAGGAGAAGGAGAAGAAAGATAAGGAGAAGAAGGAGGAGAAGGAGGAGGAGAAGGAGATGGAGAAGGAGAAGAAGAAGCAGATGGAGAAGGAGAAGGACAAGTAGATGGAGAATGAGTAAGAGAAGGAGAAAGGCAAGAAGAAAGCGAAGGAGAAAGATAAAGAGAAGAAGAACAAGAAGAAGAAGAAGAAGAAGTTGAAGAAGAAGAAGAAGAAGGAGAAGAAGAAGAAGAAGAAATAGAAGAAGATGAAGATGATGATGATGACAAAGAAGAAGAGGAAGAAGAACAAGAGGAAGAAGAAGAGGAATAAGAAGAATAAGAAAAGAAGAAGGAGAAGAAGAAAAAAAGAAGAAATAAAAGAAGAAGAAGGAGAAGAAGAAGAAGAGGGAGACGAAGAAGAAAATGAAGTGGAAGAAGAACAATAAGAAAAAGAAATACTTGAAGAAGAAGAAGAAGAAAAATAGGAAGAAGAAGAGGAACTAGAGGAAGAAGAGAGGAAAAATAAGAGAAGGGTTAGGGATTACAAATTAAGGATGAAGGGATTAGGGATTATAGGTTACAGATTAGGGGGAGGGATTAGGGATTAGGGATTAGAGATTAGGTATTAGGGATTTAGGATTAGGGAGCCAAGGATTAGGTATTAGGCATTAGGGTTATGGATTAAGGATTAGGGATTAGGGATTAGGGTTTTGGGATCAAGGATTATAGATTAGGAAGTTAGAATTGGGGAATAAGTAACATGAATTAGGGATTACAGATTAAGAATTAGGGATTAAGGATGAAAGGATTAATGGTTAAGGATTATAGATTTATGATTAAGGATTAAAAGATTAATTATTAAAGATCAGAGATTTAGAATTAAAGATTATGGATTAAGCAATAGGTATTAGGGATTAGAGATAGTGATTGGGGATTTAGGATTAAGGGTTAGGTTTTTGAGATTAGGGATGAGGGTTTAGAGAATATGGATTAGTGATTAAAGGTTAGGGATTAGATATTGTGGATTGGAGATTAGGAATTAGGGATTATGGATTATTAATTATGGATTGTAGATTAGGGGTGAAGGATCAAGAAGGACAAAGAAGTAGAAGATGAGGAGAAAGAATAAGAAGAAGAAGAAGAAGAGGAAGAGGAGGAATAAAGAAAAAAGAAGAAAAAGAGAAGATGGAAGAAGGAAGAAAGAATTAAGGAGGAATGAAAGTGGATGGAAGAAGGAAGATGGAAGAAGAAAGAAGGAAGAAGAAAGAAGAAAGAAGTAGTAGTAGTAGTAGAAGAAGAAGAAGTAAAAGGAGGAGGAGGAGGAGGAGAAGGATATGAAGAACAAGAAGGAGAAGTAGAAGGAGAAGGAGAAGACTAAAGATAAGGAGAAAGAGAAGAAGAAGGAGAAAGAGAAGAAGAAGAAGAAGAATAAGAATAATAAGAAGAAAATGAAGAAGAAATAAAATAATAATAATATTAGTAGTAAGAAGAAGAAGAAGAAGATGAAGAGAAAGAAGAAGAGGAAGAAGAAAAACAAGAAAAGAAGAAATTGGAGAAAAAGGACAATAATGAGAAGAAGAAGAGAAGGAAGAAGTAGAAGAAGAAGAAGAAGATAAAGAAGAAGAGGAAGATTAAGAGGAAGAAGAAGAAGAAAAAGAAGAAGAGAAAGAAGAAGTAGTAGAAGAAGAAGAAGAAGAAGAAGAAGAAGAGGAGGAGGAGGAAGAAGAAGAAGAAGAAGAAGATTACGAAGATGAGGAAGAAAAAGAAGAAGAGGAAAAAGAAGTAAATGAAAAAGAAGAGAAAGAAGAAGTGATTAAGGATTAAAGGATAGGGATTGGGGATTAAGGATTAAGGTTGGAGGGATATAAGATTAGGTTTTAGGGATTAAGGATTATAAATAAATGTTTAAGGGTTAGGGATTAAGGATTAAGAATTAAGGATTAGGGATTAACGAATAAGTAAAAGGAATTCGAGATTAAGGATTAGGGATTAGAGATTTGGGTTAAGGATTTGGGCTGAAGATATTAATAATTAGGGCTTAGGACTTAAGGGATTACATGTTAAGGATAAAGTATCAAGGATTTAGGACTAGGGATTACGAATTAGAGAATAGAGATTATGGATTAAAGATTAGAGATTAATTATTAGAGATTTGGATTCAAGATTATGAATTAGAGATTAAGGATTAGGAATTGAAGATTAAGTGATTATGATTAGGATGAGGGATTAGTGATTTGGGATCAAGAATTAGAGATTAAGGATTAAAGGTTTGTGATTAGGGATTATGGATTACAGATTAGTTATTAGGTAGTAGGGATCAAGGTTTAAGGATTAATGATTAAGGATTAAAGATTAAGGATTATGTATTTAAGGATTAATGATGAATTAGGGATTAGAGGTTAAGGATCAGGGATTGTGGATTAAGCTAATGGATTAGAGATTAGGGATTAGGGACTAGAGATTAAGAAAGGATGGATTAGGGATTGCAGATTAAATATTTGTAATAAAAGATAAGGTAGGGAGGGATAAGGTGTAGGGATTAAGTATTATGAAGAACAAGAAGGAGAAGAAGAAGAAGAAGAAGAAGAAGAAGAAAGAGAAGAATGAGGAGAAGAAGGATCAGAGGAAGTAGAAGAAGAAGAAGAAGTCTAAGAAGAAGAAGGAGAAGAGGAAAAAGAAGATGGTAAGGAGAAGGACAAGAAGGAAGAGGACGACGAGGAGGAGAAGAAGACAAAAAAAGAAGAACAAGAACAAGAAGAAGTACAAGAAGAAGAAAAAGAAGAGAAAGAGAAAGAAGAGGAAAAAGAAGAAGAAGAAGAAGAAGAAGAAGAAAAAGAAGAGGAGAAAGAAGAAGAAGAAGAAGAAGAAGAAGAAGAAGAAGAAGAAGAAGAAATAGAAGTAGAAGAGGAAGAAGAAAGAAAAGAAGAAAAAAGAGGGAATAGAAGAAGAAGAATAAGAAGAAGAAGAAGAAGAAGCAAAAGAAGAAGCAGAAGAATATGAATAAGAAAAAGAAGAAGAAAATAGTTTATGAATAAAGGAGGGATGGCTTAAAGATATTGCATTATGGATTTATGATTTGGAATTAAAGATGTATTAAGAATTTGAGGTTAAGTTTTAGAGATTAAGGATTTAGGTTTAGAGTTTAAGAATTATTTATTTAGGATTTGCTATTTGTTTTAGGGTTTATAGATTAGGGACTAGTGCTTAAGGATTAGTGATTAAAGAATAGGGCTTAAGGAATAGAGTCTAGGGATTAAGAATTAGGGATTAAGGATTTGGGATTAAAGATTAAAGGAATAGGGAATATAGATCATGGATTTAGGATTAATGGCTAAGGATTAAGAATTAGGGATAAGGGATTATGCATTAGGGATTATGGATTAGAGATTTGGGATTAAAGATTAGAGATCAGAGATTAGCAATTCAATATATGGGATTTTAGATTAGAGATTATGAGGACAGGAAATTATGATTAAGGATTAAGATTAAGGAGTGGGTATTAATGATTATGGATCAGGAATTAGAGATTAGGGATTAGGTATTAGGGATTAGGGATTAGCTATTAAGGATTAGGGATTAAAGATTATGGATTAGTGATTAAGGAATAGGGATAAGACATTAGTGTTTAGGGATTATGGATTAGGGAACAAGGATAGATATGGTATTAAAGATTTGGGCTTTGGGATTTGGTAATTAGGGACTACAGATTTGTGCTTAGGGATTACGCTTTATGGATTAAAGATTAAAGAGGGAGAGATTAGGGAATACAAATAAGGGATTAGGGCTGCATGGGATAAGAGATTAAGGATTAAGTTGAAGTAGGAGAAGAAGAAGAAGAAGAAGAAGAAGAAGAAGAAGAAGGAGAAAGAAAGAAGAAGAAACAAAGAAGATGAAGCAAGAAAAAAGAAAAAAGAAAGTAGAAAGAAGAAAGTAGAAAGAGGAAAAAAGAAGGAAAAAGGAAGAACGAAGAAGGAACAAGGACAGAGGAAGAACGAAGAAGGAAGGAAGAAGGAAGAAGGAAGGAGGAATGAAGAAGGAAGAAGGAAGAAGAAATAAGAAAGAAGAAATAAGAAAGAAGGAAGAAGAAGAAGATGATGATGATGAAGGAGGAGGAGGAAGATGAGGAAGAAGAAGAAGAAGAAGAAGATGATGATGATGATGAAGAAGAGGAAGAAGATGAAGATGAAGAGGAAGAAGAAGAAGAGGAAGAAGTAGAGGAAGAAGAAGAGGAGGAGGAAGAAGACGAAGAAGGAGAAGAGGAGGAGGAAGAAGAAGAAGAAGAAGAGCAAGAAGAAGAAGAAGGGCAAGAAGAAGTGGAGGCCAAAGTTGGAGAGGAAGAAGAGGAAAAAGAGGATGAAGAAGTAGAAAAAGACGAAGAGGTAGAAGGAAGAGGAAGAGGAAAAAGAAGAAACGAAAGAAGAGGAAGAAGAAGAAGATGATGATGATGATGATGATAAAGAAAAACAAGAAGAAGAAGGAAAAGAAGAAGAAGATGTAGAAGAAGAAGAAGAAGTAGAAGACGAATAAGAGGAAAAAGAAGAAGAAGAAGAAGAAGAAGAAGAAGAAGAAGAAGAAGAAGATAAGAAGAAGAGGAAAGGGAAGAAGAGGAAGAAGAAGAGGAATTGAGGATTAATCATTAAAAATTAAGGTTTAGAGATTAAGAAATAGGAATTAGGGTTATGGTAAATGGATTAGAGATAAAGGTGAAAGATGAGGGATTTGGGAATAGGGCTAACAGAATAGGGTTTTGGGACAAGGGATTAGAAAATAAGGATTAGGGACTACTGATTTGAGATGTAATGGACTATAGATGCAAGCATTAAGGATTTGTGAATAGGGATTAGGGAGTATGGATTAGAGATTAGAGATTAGTGATTAGGGATTATATATTAGCGATTAAGTATTATAGATTCAAGATAAGGGATTAGAGATTAATAGATTAAGTAATAAAGATTAGGGATTATGGATTAAGGATTTAGGATAAGGCATTAGGGATTAAGGGCTATAGATTACTGATAAGGGATAGGAGAATAGGGATTAGAGATTAGGGATTATGGCTTAAGGATTAAGGATTGCAGATTATAGTTTAAGGATTAGGAGTTAAGGATTAATGATTAGGCATTACGAATTAAGGATTTGGGATTAGGGTATAGGGATTGGAGATTAGAGATTAGCGATTAATGGAATAATGATTAGCAAGGGAAGAATGAGAGATTATAGATTAAGGATTAGGTATTTGGGATTATTGATTAGGGGTTAAAGATTAAAAAGAAGAAAAAGAAGAAGAGGAAGAAGTAGAAGAAGAAGAAAAAGTAGAAGAAGTGGAAGAAGAAAAACAAGAGGAAGGGAAACAAGAAGATGAACAATAAGAAGAAGGATAAGAGGAAGAAGAAGAAGAAGAAGCTAAAGAAGAAGAAGAAGAAGAAGAAGAAGGAGGAGAGGAGACGAACAAGAAGGAGAAGGAGGAGGAGAAGAAGTAGAAGAAAAAAAAGTAGAACAAGAACAAGAATAAGAAGAACAAGATGAAGAAGACAAAGAAGAAAAAGAAGAAAAGAAGAGGAAAAAGAAGAAGAAGAAGAAGAAGAGGAAGACAAGAAGAAGAAGAAGAGAAAGAAAAAGAAAAGAAGAGGAAGTAGAATAAGTAAAAGAATAAGAGAAGAAAAAGAAGTAGAAGTAGAAGAAGAAGAAGAAGAAATAAAAGTAGAAGAGGAAGAAGAAAGAAAAGAAGAAAAACGAGAAGTATAAGAAGAACAACAACAGGAAGAAGAAAAAAACAGAAGAAGATGTAGAAGAATATGAATAAAAAACATAAGAAGAAGAAGAAGAAGAAAGAAGAAAATAGATTATGAATTAGGGAGGGATGGCTTAAAGATTATGTATTATGTATTCATGATTAGGGATTAAAGATGGATTAAGAATTTGGGGTTAAGGATTAGAGATTAAGGATTATGGTTTAAGGTTTTGGAATTATTGATTTGGGATTAGTGATTAGTTTTAGGGTTTATGGATTAGGGATTAGGGCTTAGGGATTAAGGATTAAGGAATAGGCTCAAAGAATAGAGTCTAGTGATGAAGAATTAGGCATTAAGGATTAAGGGATTAGGGAATATAGATCATGGATTAAGGATTAACGGCTAAGGATTAAGAATTAAGGATAAGGGATTATGCATTTGGGATTACGAACTATAGAATTTGGATTAAAGATTAGAGATCAGAGATTAGCAATTTAGGATATAGGATTTTAGATTAGAGATTAGGGATTAAAGATTATGAGGACATGTATTTATGATTAATGATTATGGATTAAGGATTAGGTAATAAGGATTAATGATTAGGGATTAGGAATTAGGGATTAGGGATTAGAGATTAGGTATTAAGGAATAGGGATTTGAGAGATTACTGATTATAAATTAAAAGTTAAGGAATAATGATAAGACATTAAGGTTTAGGTATTAGGCATCATGGATTAGGGATTAGGGTATAAGCAAAAGAAAAAGAAGAGGAAGAAGTAAAAGAAGAAGAAGAAGTGGAAAAAGAAAATGAAGACTAAGAGGAAGAAGAAGAAGAAGTTGAAGAAGAAGAAGAAGAGGAAGAAGAAAGAGAAGAGAAGAACCAGAAGGAGGAGGAGGAGGAGGAGGAGGAGAAGAAGAAAAAAATGAAGAACAAGAATAAGAAGAAGAAGAACAAGAAGAAGAAAAAGAAGAAGAAGAAGAAAAGAATGAAGGGGAAGAAGAAGAAGAAGAAGAAGATGGAGAAGAGTAAGAAGATGAAGAAGGATAAGAAGGTGAAGAAGTAGTAGTAGTAGTAGTAGAAGAAGAAGAAGATGAAGAGGAAAAAGAAAAATAGGAAGATGAAGAAGAGGAAGATGATGAAGAAAAAAAAGAAGAAATAAAAGAAGAGAAGAAGAAATTATGAAGAAGAAGAAGAAGATGAACTAGAAGAAAAAGGGGAGGAGAAAGAAGAAAAAGATAAAGAAGAAGATGTAAAAGAAAAAGAAGAAGAAGAAGAAGCAAAAGAGCAAGAAGAAGAAGAAGAAGAGGAAGAAGAAGAAGAAGAAGCAGAGGAAAAGGAGTAGGGGAGGAAGAAGACAAAGAAGAAGAAGAAGATGAAAAAGAGGAAGAAGAAGAAGAAGAAGAAGAGGAAAAGGTAGAAGACGAAGAAGAACAAGAATAGGAAGAAGAAGAAGTAAAAGAATAGGAAGATGAAGAAGAGGAAGAAGAAGAAGAAGAAGGAGAAGATGAGGTAGAAGAAGAAGAAGAGGAAGAAGAGCAAGAGGAAGAAGAAGAGGAAGAAGGAGAATAAGAAGTAAAAGAAGAAAGGGAAGAAAAGACTGATTAGGCATTAGAGCTTAGGGAGGGTTAGATTAGGGATTAGGCATTAGGGAAAAAGGATTAGTGATTAGAGATTTATAATTAATGATTAGGGATTATGGATTAGTAATTAGCGATTAAAGTTTAGACATGAGGGATTAGGGAGTAGGGATAAGGGAATACGAAATAGGCAAAAAAATTAGGGATTAGGGATTACAAATTAAGGATTAAATACTAGAGATTTGGAATGGATTGATGATTAGGGAAGTAGAAGAGGAAGAAGAAGTAGTAGTAGAAGAAGAAGAATGAGAATGAGAATAGGAAGAAAAAAACTAACTCAAAGTGGATGAAGAAGAAGAAGAAAATAAAGAGAAAGAAGTAGAAGAAGAAGATCAAGGAGAAAGAGAAAAATAAGAAGTAGAAGAGGAAAAACTAAATGGAAAAAGTTGTAGAAGAAGAAGAGGAAAAAGAAGAAGAAGAAGAAGAAGAGAAAGAATTGGAAGAAGAAGAGGAAGATGGAGAAGTGGAAGAAGAAGAAAAAGAATTGGATTAAGAAGAAGAAGAAAAACCAGAAGAAGTCGAAGATGAAGAAGTGGAAGAGGAAGAAGAAGAAGAAGAAGCAAAAGAAGAACAAGAACAAGAAGAAAAGAAAGAAAAAGAAGAAGAGGAAGAAGTTTTAGAAGAAGAAGAGGAAGAAAAAGAAGAGGAAGAAAATGAAGAAGTAGAGGAGAAAAAACAAGAGGAGGAGAAAGAAGAAGAAGAAGTAGTAAAAGAAGAAAAAGAAGAAGAAGATGAAAAAAAAAGAAGAAGAAGAAGTGTAAGAAGAAGGAGGAGAACAAGGTGAAGAAGTAGTAGAGGAAGAAGAAGCAAAAGAAGAAGAAGAAGAAGAGGAAGATGAAGAGAAAAAAGAAGAAGAAGAAGAAGAGAAAGAAGAAGAAGAAAAAAGAAGAAGTGGTAGAAGAAGAAGAACAAGAACAAAAAGAGAAGAAGAAAAACACAAAAGAGAAGAAGAAGAAGAAGTGCAAGAAATAGAAGAAGAAGAAGAAGAAGAAGAAGGAGAAAAAAAAGAAGATGAAGATGAAAAAAAATAAAATAGGAAGAAAAAGAAGAAGAAGGAGAAGAAGTAGTAGGAGAAGAGGAAGAAGAAGAAGAAGAAGCAGAAGAACTTGAAGAAGAAGAAGAAGAGGAAGAAGAAGAAGAAGAGGGAGAAGAAGAAGAAGAATAAGAATAAAAATAACAAGAAGAAGAAAAAAGGAAAAAGAAGAAGTAGAAGAAGAAGAAATGAAGAAGAGGCAGAAGAAGAGCTAGAAAAGAAGGAGAAAAAGACATAGAAGAGAGGGAAGAAGAAGAAGAGGAAGGAGGAGAAGAAGAAAATGAAGAAGAAAAAGAAGAAGAAGAATAAGAAGTGGAAGAAGAAGAAGAAGAAGAAGAAGAAGGAGATTAAGAAGAAAAAGAAGAAAATGAAGAACAAAAAGAAGAACAAAAAAAGAAGAGGAAGTTGAGGAAGAACAGGAACAAGAAGAAGAAGAAGAGAAAGAAGAGATGGATTCGGATTTTGCGATTAGGAGTAAGGGATTAGGGATTAAGGAGTAAGGAGGGAGGGATTAGGGATTAAGTGTGACAGATTAAGGATTAAAGTTTAGGAAATATGGACTAGGGATTATGGATTAGCAATTAGGGGTAAGGGTTTAGGGATTAAGGATTAGGGATTAGGGAGTAAGGATTAAGTAGTACGAAGAAGAAGAAGAACCAAGGGTAGATGAGGAAGAAGAGGTAGGAGAAGGAGATGAAGATGAGGAAGAAGCTAAAGAAGAGGAGGAAGAAGAAGAAGGAGAAGAAGGAGAGGATGAAGAAGTAGAAGTTGATGAAGAAGAGGAAGAAGAAGAAGTGAAAGAAGAGGAAGAAGAAGAGCAAGAAGAAGAAGTGGAAGAAGGAGAAGAAGAGGAAAAAGAAGAAGAAGAAGAAGAAGATGATGACGACGAAGAAGAAGAAGAGAAGGAAGAAGAAGAAGAGGAAGATGAAGGTGGTGAAGAAGAAGTAGAAGTGGAAGAAGAAGAAGAACAACAAGAAGAAGAATCAGAAGAAGAAGAAGAAGGGGAAGAAGAGGAAGAAGAAGCAGAAGAAGAGGAAGAAGAAAAAGAAGAAGAAGAAGAAGAAGAAGAAGGGTAAGAAGAGGAGGAGGAGGAGGAAGAAGAAGAAGAAGAAAAAGATGAAAAAGAAGAAGAAAAAGAAGAAGATGAAGATGGAAAACAATAGGAATAAGAAGAAGGAGAAGAAGGTGAGGAGGTAGAAGAAGAAGAAGGTGATGCTGAAGAAGAAGAAGAGGCAGAAGAAGAAGAAGAAGAAGATGATGATGATGATGAAGAAGAAGAAGAATAAGAACAAAAGAAGAAGAAAAGATGAAGAAGAGGAAAAAGAGGAAGAAGAAGAAGAAATAAAAGAACAAGAAGAAGAAAAAGAATAAGTAGTAGAAGAAATAGAAAGGGAAGAAGAAGAAATAGAAAGAGAAGAAGAAGAAGAAGACAAAGAAGAGGAAGAAGAAGTAGAAGATGTAGAAGAAGAGGAAAAAGTAAAACTAGAAGAAGAAAAAGAAGAGGAAGAAAAAGAAGTAGAAGATGATGAAGAAAAAGAAAAAGAAGAAGAGAAGAAGAAGAAGAAGAAGAAGAGGAAGAAGAACAAGAAAAAGAAGAGGAAGAAGAAGAGCAAGAAAAAGAAGTAGAAGATGATGAGGAAGAAGATGAAGACAAAGAATAAGAAGAAGAGGAAGAGAAAGAAAAAGAGTAAAAAGTAGAAGAAGAGGAAGAAGTAGAAGAAGAAGAAAAAGATGAAGAAAAGGAAGAAGAGGAAGAAGAATCAACATAAGAAGAAGAAGAAGAAGAAGAAGAGTAAGAATAAGAATAAGAGGAAGAAGAAGAAGAAGAAGAAGACGAAGAAGAAGGAGGGAGAGAAGGTGACAAAGAAGAAGAAGAAGAAAAAGAAGAAGGAGAAGATTAAGTAGAAGAAGAAGGAGGAGAAGGTGGAGTAAAAACAAGGAAGAAGAAGACGAAGAGGAAGGTTAAAAAATGAAGAAGAGGTACACAATGAAGAGAAGAAGATAAAAATGAAGAAGAAAAAGAAGAAGACGAAGAAGAATTAGAGTTAGAATTAGAAAAAGAAGAAGAAGAAGAAGATATAGAAGAAGAAGAAGAGAGATTGAATGAGAGGAAGAAGAAGAAGGGGAAGGAGAGGAAGAAGAAGAAGGAGAAGAATAAGAAGAAAAAAAAAGAAGCAGAAGAACATGAAGAAGAAGAAGTGGACAAAGAAGCAGAGGAGGTAGATTATGAAGAAGAAGAAGAAGAAGAGGAAAAAGATGAGGAGGAAGAAAGAAGAAGGCAAAGAAGAAAAGGAAGAAAAGTGGAAGAAGAAGAAGTAGAAGAATAGGAAGAGAAGGAAGAAGAAGAAAAAGAAGAAAAAGAGGAAGATATGGAAGAAGAGGAAGATAAGGAAGAAGAGAAAGAATTAGAAGAAGAAGAAGAAGAAGAAGAAGAAGATGTAGAAGAAAAAGAGGAAGACGAGTCTCATTAAGGATTAGGGATTAAGAATTAAGGATTAGCAAAGAAAGGATTATTGATTAAGGATAATTAAGTGTGGATTAAAGATTAGGGAGGGAAGAATTGAGGATTATGAGTTAGATATTAGAGATTAGTGGTTAGAGGTTTACGAGTTTGCAATTAGGGATTAGGGTTTAAAGTTTAGGGATTAAGGAGTATGGATTAAGAAATAAGTAATAGAGATTAAGGATTAATGATTAGTGATTAAGGATTATAGATTATTTATTAGATATTAAGGATTATGGATAAAGAGATTAATGATTAAGGATTAGATATTAGGGATTAATAACTAAGGGATTAATTATTAAGGATTAAAGATTAGAGATCAGTGATTTAAGATTATAGATTAGGTATTTAGAATTAGAGATTAGAGATTAAGGATGTAGGATTCAAATTAGAGATTAAGATTAAGATTGGAGATAGGGATTAGGATTTAGGATTAGGGAGTAATGATGAAGGATTATAGATGAGGGATTAAAGATTAAGGAATAAGGATTGTGAATTATAGATTAGGGATTAGGTATTTGGTATTATTGATTAAGGTTTAAATATTAGAGATAAGGGATTAGAAGTTAGGGATTAAAAAATAGGGTTTAGAAATTAAATATGGTTTAGAGATTAAGGATTAGAGAATAAGAATTAGGAAGGAAAAAAGAAGAAGGAAGGAGGCAGAAAGAAGAAGAAGAAAATGATAAGGAGAAGTCAAAAACCAAGAACAAGAAGAAGAAGGACAAGAAAAACAAGAGGAAGAATAAAGAAGAAAGAAGGAGGAAGGAAGAAAAAGGAAGGATGTCAGATGAAGGAAGTAGGAAGAAGGAAGAAGAAAGAAGAAATTAGAAAGATGAAAGAAGAAAGAAGGAAGAAGAAGAAGATGAAAAAGAAGGAATAGTAAGCACAAGAAGGAGGAGAAGAAGTAGAAAAAGAAGCACAAGGAGATGAAGAAGGTGAAGGAGATGGTTATGGGGAAGGAAATGAGGAGTAGGAGCAAGAGAAAAAGGAGAAGGAAAAGGAAAAAGATGGAGAGAAGGAGAAGGAGATGAAGAAGAAGGGAAAGAAGAAGAAGATGAATAATAATAATAATAATAATAGTAATAATAATAAGATTAAGAGGAAAATTAAAGGGAAGAAGAATAAAAAGAAAAGAAGAAGAAGAAGAAGAAGAAGAAGACTAGAGGAAGAAGAAGAGCAAGAGGAAGAAGAAGAAGAAGATGAAGAAAAAGAAGAAGAGGAAGATGAGGAAGAAGTAGAAGAAGTAGAATACAAAGATGAGGAAGAAGATGAAGAAGAAGAGGAAGAAGAAGAAGAAGAAGAAGAAGAAGAAGAAGAAAAATAAGAAGAGGAAGAAGAAAAAGGAGAAGAGGAAGAAGAAAAAGAAGAAGAAGAAGAAGAAGAAGGAGAAAAATAAGAAGAAGAAGAAGAAGAAGAAGAAGAGGAGGAAGAAGAAGAAGGAGAAGATGAAGAAGTAGAAGAAGAAGAAGAGGAAGTAGAAGAAGACGAAGAAGTGGAGGAAAAGGTAGAAGAAGAATAAGAAGAGCACAATGAAGAAGAAGAAGAAGAAGAAGGAGAATTGTAGGAATAAGATGGAGAAGAAGGTGAGGAAGTAGAAGAAGAAGTTGATGATGATGAAGAAGAAGTGGAAGATGAAGAGGAAAAAGAAGAAAAAGAAGAAGAAGAATATGAACAAGAGAAGAAGAAAAGATGAAGAAGAAAAAGAAGAAGATGAAGAACAAGAAGAAATAGAAGAAGGAAGAAGAAGAAGAAGAAGGAGAAGGAAAAGAAGATGTAGTAGAAGAAATAGAAGCAAAAGTAGAAGAAGACGTAGAAAGGGAAGAAGAAGAAGATGAAGAAGAGGAAAAAGAAGTAGAAGAAGTAGAAGAAGAAGAAGAAGGCGAATAATAATAATAATAATAATAATAATAATAAGAAAAAGAGGAGGAAGAAGAAGATGATGAAGAAGAAGAAGAAAGAGAAGAAGAAGAAGAAGAAGAATAAGAGGAAGAAGAAGAGGAAGAAGAAGAAGAAGAAGAAAAGAAAGAAGGAAGAGAAGAAGAAGAAGAAAGGGAAGAAGAAGCAGAAGCAAAAGCAGAAGAACAAGAAGAAGAAGAAGAAGATGATGATGAAGGGGAGGAAGAAGAAGAAGAAGAAGAGAAAGAAAAAAAGGAAGAAGAAGATTAAGAAGAGGAAGAAGAAGAAGAAGAAGACAAGGAAGATGAGGAAGAAGAGGAAGAAGAAGAAAAATAAGAAGAGGAAGAAGAGGAAGAAGAAGAAGAAGATGAGGAAGAAGAAGACGAAGGGGAAGAAGAAGAAGAGGATGAAGAAGAATAAGTAGAAGAGGATTTGGGGTTAGGGAGGGAGGGATTATGGATTAGGGATTCGAGATTAGGGATTCATGATTACGGATTATGGATTAGTAGTTAAGGATTAGGATTTAGGGATTAGGGAGTTGGAAGATAAGGAATATTTATAAGGATTAAGGACCCAGGATTAGAGATTAGGGATTAAGTATTAAGGCTTATAGATTAGAGAGGTATTAATGATTAAGGAAGAAGATAAGGAAGGAGAAGAAGGGGAAGAAGAAGAAGAAGATGATGATGATGATGGTGAAGAGGAGGAAGAAGAAGAAGAAGAATAAGAGGAAGAAGAAGAAGATGATAATGATGATGATGATGATGATGATGATGATGATGAAGAAGAAAAGGAAGAAGGAGAAGAACAAGAGAAGAAGAAGGAGAAGAAGAATACAAAAGGAAGAAGAAGAGTAGGAAGAAGAAAAAGAAGAAGAAGAAGAAGAAGAAGAAGAAGTACAAGAAGAAGAAGAAGAAGAAGAAGAAGAAAAAGATGTGAAAGAAGAAGAAGAAGAGGAATATAAAGAAGAAGAAGAAGAAGAAGAAGAAGAAGAAGAGGAAGATAAGGAAGAAGAGGAAGAAGAAGAAGAAAATATGGGAGAAGTAGAAGAAGAAGAAGAAGTAAAAGAATAAGAGAAAAAAGTAGTTGGAGAATAAGATGAAGAGGATGAAGAGAAGGATTATGATTTAGAGATTATGGATTAAGGTTAGGGATAAGGGATTAAGGATTAAGAAAAGAAAGATTAGGGATTATATTTTATGGATTAAGGTTTAGGTATTAAACATTAAGGATTAAGGATTATGGATTATGGTTTTGTAGTTAGGGTTAGGGTTTAAAGATTAAGGATTACAGATTAAAGAGTTGGGCTTAAGGAATAAGTAAAATGGATTAAGCATTAAGGAATAAGAATTTAGAATAAGGGGTTAGAGATGAAGAGATTAATGATTAGAGATTTAGGATTAAGGGATTAATTACTACATATTGTGGATTAAGGAATAGGGATTAGAGAGTAATGATTGAAGATTAGCGATTATTTATTAGAGTTTAAGGATTAGGAATTAGAGATTAAGGATTCGAGATTTAATAATTATAATTAAGATTAGGGTTTAAGGATTAGAGATTATAGAATAGGGATTTGGGATTAAGGATTAAGGTTTAGGGATTAGGTATTAGGGATTAGAGAACTTAGTCAGAGGGATTATGGATTAAGCATTAGGGATAAAGTATTAGGGATTAGGTATTACAGACTAGGGATTTAAGATTAGAGATTAGTTATTAGGGATTAGGTTTTAGGAATTATGATTTAAAGATTAGGGATTAGGGAGAAGGGATTACATAACATGGATTAAGGATAAAGATTAAGGATTAGGGATTAAAGATTAGGGATTAACTATTAAGGATTAGAGATTTGGGATTAAGAAAGAAGTAAAGGAAGAACAAGAAGTAGTAAAAGAAGAAGAAAAAAAAGAAGAAAATGTTGGTGATGAAGAACAAAAGAAGAAGAAGAAGAAGAATAAGAATGAGATGAGGAAAAAGAAGAAGAAGAAGAAATAGAAGGAGAAGAAGATGAAGAAGAAGAAGATGATGATGATGAAGGAGAAGGAGAAGAAGAAGAATAAGAAGAGGCAGAGGAAAAAGTAGAATAAGAGAAAGAAGAAGAGGAAGAAGAAAAGGAAGAAGAAGAAGAAGAAGAAGAAGAAGAAGAAGAAAAAGAAAAAGAGAAGAAATAGAAGAAGAAGATGATTAAGAAGAAGTGAAAGAAGAAAAAGAAAAAGAAGAGGAAGAAGAAGAGCAAGAAGAAGTGGAAAAAAGAGTAGAAGAAGAGCAAGAAGAAGAAGAAGAAGAAGACAAAGGCAAGGAAGAAGAAGAAGAACAGGTAGAAGGGGAAGAATAAGAAGAAGAAGAAGAAGAAAAAGAGGAAGTGGTAGAAGAAGAAGAAAAAGAAGAGGAAGAAGAAGAATAGAAAGAAAAGGAAGAAGAGGAAAAAAAAGAAAAAAAATTACTAGAAGAATAAGATGAACAAGAAGAAGAAGAAGAAGAAGAAGAAGAAAAGGAGAAAGAAGAAGAAGAAAAAGAAGTGGAAGTGGAAGAAGAAGAAGATGGAGAAGACGAGGATTATGAAGTAGAAGAATAAGAATAAGAAGGAGATGAGTAAGAAGAAAAAGAAGGAGAAGAATGTGATGAACTAAAAGAAGAATAAGAGGAAAATGATGAGAAAAAAGGAGTACAAGAAGTGAAAAATGAAGAAGAAAAAGAAGAAGAGTAGTAGTAGTAGAAGAAGAAGAAGAAGGAGAAGAAGAAGGAGAAGAAAAAGAAGAAGATAAAGAAGAAAAAAAAGTAGAAGAAGGAGAAGAAGAATAAAAAAAAGAAATAAAAGAGGAAGAAGAAGAAGAAGAATAAGAGGAAAAAGAACATGAAGAAGAAGAAGAAGAGGAAGAAGAAGAGAAAGAAGATGAAGAAGAAGAAGAAGAGGAAGAAGAAGAAGAAGAAGAAGATGATGATGATGATGAAGAAGTAGAAGAAGAAGAATAAGAAAAAGTGGAAAGAGAAGAAGAAGAAGAAGCAAAAGAGGATGTAGAAGTGGAAGAAGAAGAGGAACAGACAGAAGAAGAAGAAGAAGAAGAGGAGGAAGGTGAGGAAGAACAGGAGACAGAAGAAGAAAAATGTAAGGAACAAGAATAAGAAGAGGTAGAAGAAGAAAAGGAAGAAGTAGTAGATGTAGAAGAAGAAGAAGAAGAGAGGGATTAGGGGTAAAGAGTTAGGGATTTGGGGTTAAGGAATAAGGATTTTGAAAGGTAGGATTAGGGTTAGGCATAAGACAATATTGATTAAAGTTTACGAAGGGAAGGATTAAGGATGAGGTATTAGGGATTAAGGTTTAGAGATTAGGGAATTGATAGTTAGTAATTAGGGATTAAGGAGTAGAAACTAGGTAATAAGTAGTAAGTATTAGGGATTATGAATTTGTGATCAACAATTTTTTATTAAGAATTAGTGATTAAGATTTTAAAGGATTAATTATCAAGGATTAGGGATTAGAGATTTACAACTAGAGATTAGGGATTAAAGAATAGGGATTAGGGAAAAAGGATTAGAGATTAGAGATTAGGCATGTTGGATTTAGAAATAGAGATTAGGGATTAAGATTAGGATTATAAACTAGGGATTAGAGTTTAGGGATTAGTGATTAAGGATTAAAAAATAGGGATTAGCGATTAGAGATTAAGGATTGAAGATTATGGATTAAGGATTAGGGATTCGGTATTAGAAGGTAGTGTTTAGGGATTAGATATTAAGGATTAAATATTAGGAATTAAAGATTAGGGATTAAAGATTAAGGATGGATTAGAGATTAAGGATTAAGGATTAGAGTAACAGAAGGAGGAAGAAGAAGGAAGAAGGAAGAATGAAGAAACATGAAGAAGAAGAGGAAAATGAGGATGATGTTGAAGAAGAAGAAGAAGAAAAAGAAGAAGAAGAAGAAGAAGAAGAAGAAGCAGAGGAAAAAGAAGAATAAGAAAAAGGAGAAGGAGAATATTTAGAAGAAGAAGAAGACAAAGATGAAGTGGAAAACAAAGAAGAAGAAGAAGAAGAAGAAGAAGAAGAAGTGGATGATGAAGAAGAAAAAGAAGAAGAATAAGAAGAGAAGAAGAAAAAGATGATGATGAAGAAGAAGAAATAAAAAAAGAAAAAGGAGAAGAAGAAGAAATAAAAGAGGAAGAAGAATAAAAGAAGAAAGAGAAGAAGAAAAAAAAGAAAAATAAGAAGAGGAAAATGAGAACAAAAAGAAGAAGAAGACATAGAAGAAGAAGAAGAGGATGAAGAACAAGAAGAAGTAGGAAAATAATAGCAAGAAAAAGAAGAAAAAGAAGAAAAAGACGAAGAAATGGAAGAAGAAGAAGAAGAAGATGAGGAAGAAGAAGAAGATGGAGAAGAAGAAGAAGAGAAAGAAGAAGAAGAAGAAGAGGAAGAGGAAGAAGAAGAAGAAGAAGAGGAAGAAGAAGAGGAAGAAAAAGAGGAAGAAGAAGAAGAAGAAGAAGAGGATGAAGAAGAAGAAAAAGAAGAGGAAGTGTAAGGTGACGAAGAAGAGGAAGAAA
Source organism: Vanilla planifolia (assembly GCA_023846275.1). Lineage (NCBI taxonomy): Eukaryota > Viridiplantae > Streptophyta > Magnoliopsida > Asparagales > Orchidaceae > Vanilla > Vanilla planifolia. The sequence goes on along the minus strand of JAIUJO010000193.1, from coordinate 78,977 downwards.
AAGATGAAGATGAGGTAGAAGTCGAAGAAGAGGAAGTGGAAGAAGGCGAATGAGAAGTAAAAGAAGAAGAAGAAGAAGAGACTGATTAGGGATTAGATTAGGAAGGGTGAGATTAGGAATTAAGCATTAAAGAAAAGGATTAAGGATTCAAGATTGAAAATTTAGGATTTGAGATTATGGATTTGAAATTAAAGATTAGGGTTTAGGGTTTGAGGATTAGGGAGTAGGGATAAGGGAATAAAGATTTGTTATAAATATTAGGAATTAGGGATTACCAATTAAGGATAAAATATTAGGGATTAGGAATGGATTGATGATTAGTGAACAGAAGAAGATGTAGTAGAAGAAGAAGATGATGATGATGATGATGTTGGAGAAGAAGAAGAAGAAGAATAAGAATAAAAAGAAGAAGAAGAAGAGAAAAAAGAAGGAGAAGTGGATGAAGAAAAAGAAGAAGAAGAAGAGAAAGATGTAGAAGAAGATGAAGGAGAAGAAGAAGAAGGAAGGAGAGGAAAAAGCAGAGGAAAAAGTAGTAGTAGAAGAAGAGGAAGTAGAAGAAGAAGAAGAAGAAGAAAAAGTGAAAGAGGAAGAAGAGAAAGAAGGAGAAGAGCAAGAAGGAGAAGAGCAAGAAGGATTAGTGATTAAGGATTAGGAATTAAGGAATAGAGATTAAGGATTGGAGATTGAGGACAAAAGATTAAAGATTTAGAATTAGAGATTATAGATTATAGATGGATTAGATATAAGGGATTAGGGAAGGATGAATAAGACATTATAGATTTAGGGATGAGAGATTAAGGAGGGAGTGAATTAGGGGTAAGGATTAAGGAATAAAGAATAACAATTCTGAAGAAAAAGTATAATAAGAAGATAATGAGGAAGAAGAAGAAGAAGAAGAAGGAGAAGAAGAAGAAGAAGAGAAAGAAGAAGAAGAAGAAGATAAAGAAGAAGAAGTAGAAAGGAATAATAATAATAATAATAAGAGGAAGACACGAAAGAAGAGGGGGAAGAAGAAAAAGAAAATGAGGAAGAACAAGAAGAAGAAGAAGAAGCGAAAGAAGACGTAGAAGAAGAAGAACAACAAGAAGAGATAGAAGAAGAATTAGAAGAAGGAGATGGAGAAGATTAAGAAGAAGTAGAAGAAGGAGAAGGTCAAGAAGTTGAAGAAGAAGTGGAAGATGAAGAGGAAAAAGAAGAAGAAGAAGAACAGATGTGGAAGATGGTAAAAAAAAGAAGAATAACAACAAGAAGAGAAGATGAAAAAGAAGAAGAAGAAGAAGAAGAAGTAGAGGAAATAGAAAAAGAAGAAGAAGGAGAAGAAGAAGACATAGATGAGAAAGAAGATTAAAAAGAAGTAGAAGAAGAAGAAGAAGAAGAAGAGGAAAAGGAAGAAGAGGAAGAAGAAGAAGACATAGAAGAAGAAGAAGAGGAGGAGGAAGGAGAAGATGAAAAAGAAGAAGGAGAAGAAGAAGAGGAAAAAGAACAAGAAGAAAAAGAAGAAGAAAACGTAAAAAAAGAAGATAAAGAAGAAGAGGAAGATGAGAAAGAAGAGAAAGAAAAAGAAGATAGAGATAAGGGAGGGGAAGAAGGAGAGGAAGAAGAAGAAGAATAAGATCATAAAGAAGAAGTAAAAGAAGAAGATTAATTGATAGATTATGGATTAAGGATCAGGAGTTAGGAATTAGATGTTAGGGATTAGGACTTATGGAATGAAGGATTTGGGATTGTGTATAAGGAGGGATTAAAGATTAGTGATTAGGTATTTGAGAGTTAATTATTAAGGAATATGGGTAAAGATTAAGGAGTAAGGATTTGGGAGAAAGTAATAGGGATTAGGGATTAGAGATTAAGGATTAAGGATTAGGGATTAGGGATTAAAGATGAAGAGACTAATGATTAAGGATTAGAGGTTAGTGATTAAAAAATAAGAGATTAATTATTAAGGATTCAGGATTAAAGGCTTGGGATTTAGGATTAAGGATTAGGGATTCGAGAATAAAAATTAGGGATTATGAATTAAAAATTAGAGATTAGAGAAGCAAGATTTGGGGTTTTAGATTGTGGATTAGAGATTGAGAATAGGATTGTCATTAGAGATTAAAGATTAGGGATTAAGAATTAGGGATTAGGATTAGGGATTTGAGATTAGGTATACATATTTAGTATAGAGATTATGGATTATGGATTCAAGATTATAGATTAAGCTTTAAGGATTAGAGTTTAGAAATTAGAGATTATGGATTAGTGGTTAAGGATTAAAGATTAGGGATTAAAGATTAGGAATGGGTTACTGATTAGGGATAAAGGATTAGGTATTAGGGATTAGGGACAAGGAAGAAGGAGAACGAAAAGAATAAGAAGAAGAAGGAGAAGGCAAAGAATTGGAAGTATAAGAAGAAGAAGAAGAGAAGATAAAGAGAAAAGGTGAAGAAGAAGAAGAAGAAGAAGAAGAAGGGGAAGATGAAGAAGAAGAAGAAGAAGAAGAAGATGATGAGAAGAAGAAAATGAAGAACAATAAGAAGAAGAAGAAATAAAAGAATAAGAATAACAATAAGAAGGAGAAGAAGAAGAAAAATACATTGAAGAGGAAGAACAACAAGAATAAGAAGAAGCAGAAGAAGAAAAACAACTAAAGAAAAAATAGATGAAGAAGAAGAGGAAGAAGAATAAAAATAGCAGAAGAAGAAGAAGAAAAAGAAGAGTAGAAGAAGAAGAAGAAGAAGAAGAAGTGCAAAAAGAAGAAGAGGATGGAGAGGAAGATATAGAAGAAAAAGAAGATGAAGAAGAAGAGGAAAAAAGAGAAGAAGTAGAAGAAGAAGAAGAAGAAGAAGAAGAGGAAGAAGAAGAGGAGGAAGAAGAAGAGGAAGAGGAAGAAGAAGAAGAAGGAGAAGAGAGGAATAAGGGGAAGATGAAGAAGAGGAAGTTGAGGAAGAAGAAGAAGAAGAGGAAGAGGAAGAAGAAGAAGAAGAAGAAGAAGAAGAAGAAGAAAAGGAAAAAGAAGAAGAAGAAGAAGAAGAAGAAGAAGAAGAAGAAGAAGAGATGAATTAGGGATTAGAGATTAGGGATTAACAATTAGAGATTATGGTCTAAATTATGAAGGATTAGGGATTATGTATCAAGGAATTAGGATTAAAGATTAGAGATGGATGATTAGGTATTATAGATTATGGATTAAGGAGTTAGCAATTAAAGATTATGGATTAGGGATTGGGGATTAAGGAGTAAGGATTAGGAAATAAGTAATAGGGATTTGGGATTAGGGATTAAGGATTATAGTTTAAGAATTAGGGATGTAGGATTTAATGATTAGGAATTAGAGATTCAGGGTTATGAATTAAGAGATTTATTACTAAGCATTTGGGATTCGAGATTAGAGTTTAAGGATGTATTATTCAAAATTAGAGATTAGATATTATGGATTTAAGATTAGAGGATGAGGATTAGCCCTAGAGATTAGGGAATTAAGGAATGGGGATTAGAGATTAGGGATTAGAGATTAGAGATTAAGGATTATGGATTATAGATTCAAGATTAAGGATTAGGTGTCAGGGATTACCGTTTAATGATTAGAGATTTCGGCATACAAGATTAGAAGAAGAAGAAAGTGATGAGGAGGTAGAAGGAGATGAAGAAGAAGAAATAGATGTAGAAGAAGAAGAGGAAGAAGAAGAACATGAAAAGAAGAAGGAGAATAAGAAGAAGAACATGAGGAAAAGAAGAAGAGGAAGTGGTAGATGTAGAAGAAGAAGAAGAAGTAGAAGAAGAAAAGGACTAAAAAGAAGAGGGACTTAAAGAAAAAGAAGAGGAAAAGGATTAAAAAGAAGAGGGACTTAAAGACAAAGAAGAAGAAGAAGAAGAAGAAGAGGGAGAAGAAGAAGAAGATGAAGAAGAAGAAAAAGAAGAGGAATAAGATGAAGAACAAGAAAAAGAAGTGGAAGATGTGAAAGAAGAGGAGGAAGAAAAAGAAGAAGATGAAGGAGTAGAAGAAGAAAAAGAACGTGTTGAAGAGAAGAAGAAGAAAAGGGAGAAGAAGAGGAAGAAGAAGAAGAAGAAGAAGAAGAATAACTTGGAAATGAGATGGATTAGGTATTAAGGGTTAGGGATTAAGGATAGAATAGTGGAGGGATTTGAAATTAAGTGTTAGGGATTAAGGATTAAGAATTTGAGATTATAGATTAGCAATTAGGGATTAGGGTTTAGGGACTAAAGATTATGGGTTAAAGAGTATGGATTATGTAATAATTAATAGATATTAAAGATTATAGATTAGAAATTATGTATTAAGGATGAAGGGATTAAGGATTTGGGATTAAGGATTAAAGTATGAATGTTTAAGTTTGTAGATTAGGCATTTTTTATTCAATATTACAAAATTTGGAATACAGATTTGGGATTATGGATTAGAGATTAGCGATTAAGGATTAGGGATTTAGAGTTAGGGGATTAGAGATGTGGGATTAGGGCTTGGGGATTAACTGATTATAAGTAGGATTAAGGATTATGGATTAGTGATTAAGGATTAAGGATTAGGGATTTGATATTAAGTATTAAGGATTATGGATTATAGATTAATTATTAGAGTTTAGGGATTAAGGATAAGGGATTATGATTTAAGGATGGATTAGAGATTAAGAATTAAGGATTAGGGATTAGAGATTAGGGATTAGGGATAAGAATAAGGGAAGTGATTAGGGAGGGATGGATTTGGGATCACAAATTTAAGGATGAGATATTAGGGAGGGAGGGATTAAGGAGTAGAGATTAGGGAATATGGATTAAGGATTACAATGGAGAAGAAGAAGAAGATGAACAAGAAAAAAAAGAAGAACATGGAGAAGTAGAAGAAGAAGAGGAAGTAGAAAAGGAAGAAAAAGAATGAGAACAAGAAGCAGATGATGAAAAAGAAGAAGAAGAAGAAGAAGAAGAAGAAAAAGGAGAAGTAGAAGAAGAAGAAAAAGAAGAAGAAGAAAAAGAAGACGATGAAATGGAAGAAAAAGAATAACAAAAAAAGAAGATAAAGAAGAAGGAGAAGAAGAACAAAAAGAAGAGGAAGATGAAGAAGAAGAGGAAAATGAAGAAGAAGAAGAAATTAATGAAGAAGAAAAAGAAAATGATAAAGAAGAAGGGGAAGAAGAAAAAGAAGAACAAGTTGATGAAGAACAAAAGGAAGAAGAAGAGGAAGAAGAGGAGGAAGAAGAAGAAGAAGAAGGGGAAGGAGAAAAGTAAGAAGAAGTAGAAGAAGAAGAAGAAGGTGAAGAAGTTAAAGAGGAAGAAGAAGAAGAAAAAGAGGAAGAAGAAGAGGAAAAAGAAGAAGAAGAACAAGAAGAGGAAGATGAAAAAGAAAAAGAACAAGAAGAAGAGAGGAAGAAAAGTTGAAGTAGAAGAAGAAGAACAAGAAGAAGAAGAAGAAGAAGATGAACAAGAAGAAGAAGAAGGAGAAAAAAAGAGAAAGAAGAAGAAGATAAAGAAAAAGAAGAGGAAGAAAAAGAAGAAGAAGGATAAAAAAAGTGGAGGAAGTGAAAGAAGAAGTAACAAAAGAAGAAGAAGAACAAGTATAAGAAGAAGTAGAAGATGAAGAGAAAGAGGGGGAAGAAGAAGTAGAATAATCAGAAGAAAAAGATGAAGAGGAAGAAGAAGAATGCATAGATGAAGAAGAAGAAGAAGAGGAATTTGAGGAAGAAGAAGATAAAGAAGAAGTAGGGGAAGAAGAAGATGAAGAAGAAGAAGAGGAAGGAGAAGAACAAGAAGAATAAGAAGTAGAAGATGAAGATGAGAAAGAAAAGAAAGAAAAAGGATGAAGATAAGGAAAAAGAAGAGAAAAAGAAGAAGAAGAAGAAGAAGAAGAGTAAGAAGATTAAGTAGAAGAAGAAGAGAAAGAAGAGATAGATTCAAGATTAAGGATTCAGAATTGAGTGATAAAGGATTGGAGATTAGGTATATAGGAATATAGATTAAAGAGTCAGGAGAGAAGGATTAAGAATTAGAGATTAAGGATTTAGGAGTTAGGAATTATAGATTAAGGTTTAGGGATTAGGTTTTAGGGATTAGTGAGTAGGGATTAGGGTTTAGGGAATAAGTAATAAGTATTATAGATTAAGAATTAATGATTAGGATATAGGTTTTTTAGATGAAGGGCTTAATGATTAATGATTAGAGATTAGGGACAAAGAATTATAGGATTAAGTTTAGAGATTAGTGATTTAGGATTAGAGATTAGGGATTTGGGATGCTAAATTTAGGATTAGGTATTTGAGGTAAAGACATTTGGATTAGCATTAGATATTTAGGATTAGAGATTAAGGATTTTGTATTAATGAATAAGGAATAAGGATTAGAGATTAGAGACTAGAGATCAGGGATCTTAAATTATAAATTAAGGATTAAGGAGAAGAAGAAGAAGAAGAAGAAGAAGAAGAAGAGGAAGAAATAGAAGAAGACGAAGAAGAAGAAAGAGAAGAAGAAGAAGGAGACGAAAAAGTGGAAGTAGAAAAGGAATAAAAGGAATAAGAAAAGAATAAGTAGTAGAAGAAGAAGAAGAGGAAGAGGAGGAAGAGGAAGAAGAAGAAGAAGAAGAAGAAGGGGAAGACAAAGAAGAAGAAGAAGTGGAAGACAAAGAAGAAGAAGAAGAAGAAGAAGAAAAGATGAAGAGGAAAATGAAGAAGAAGACAAAGAAGAAGAGGAGGAGGAAGAACAACAAGAAGAAGAAGAAGAGAGGAAGATGATGAGGAAGGAGAAGAAGAAGAAGAAGAACAAAATGTAGAAGGAAAAGAAAGGGAAAGGAAAGAAGAAGAAAAAGAAGAAGAAGAAAGGTAAGAAGAAGAGGAAGATAAAGAAGAAGAAGATGAAATATAGATGGATTTGGGACTAAGGATTAAGTGTTAGGGATTAGGAATTAGAGATTAAGGAGAGAACGATTATAGATTAGGGATTACAAATTATGGATTATAGAGGGAGGGATTAGGTTTTAGAGATTAGCTCTTAGGGATTAGGGAATAAGGAGGGAGAGATAAGGCATTTATTATTAGGGATTAGGCATTAGGAATTAAGAAAAAGAGATTAAGGATTATGGATTAGCAATTAGAGATTGAGATTTTGAGATTAAGGATTATTGATTGAGTAGGGATTAAGGAATAAACAATAAGATTTATGTATTATGGATTAGAAATTAAGGATTAAGGATGATGGGATTGATGATTAAGGATTAGGGAATAAGGATTAAGGATTAAAGGATAAAATATTAAAGATTAAGAATTAAGGATTTTGTATTTTGGATTATGGAATAAGGGTTATTGATTAGAGATTAGTGATTAAGAATTTAAGACTAAGGATTTCCTATTAGAGATTAAAGATTAGAGAATAGAGATTAAAGGATCAAGAATAGCATTAGGTATCAGAGATTAGGTATTAGGGATTAAGGATTAGTGATTAAGGATAAGGGATTATGGATTAAGGATTTAAGAGTAGACATTAAAGATTATGGATTAGGGATTAGGGATTAAAGATTAGAAAAAATGAAAAGATGAAGATGAGGGTGAAGAATTAAAAGAAGAAGAAGTAGAAGAGGAGGAAGAAGAAGAGGAAGAATAAAGAAGAATGATGAAAGAAGAAAGAACAAAGAAGAAGGAAGAAAGAATTTGGAAGAAAAAAGAAGGAAGGAGGAAGGAGGAAGGTAGATAGAAGAAGAAAAAAAAAGAAGAAAGAACGAAGCATAAATAAGAAAGAACAAAGCAAAAATAAGAAAGAAGAAAGAAATAGAAGTAGAAGAAGGAGAAGAAGAACAAGAAGTAGAAAGAGAAGGAGAAGAAAGAGGACGTGGTAGAGGAGGAGAAGGAGAAGGACAAAGAGAAGGAGATGGTGATGTAGAAGGAGAAGGAGAAGGTGAAAGTGTGAGATAAGGAGAAGGAGGAGTAGAGGAAAGAGAAGGAGATGAAGAAGAATAAGAAAAGAAGAAGAAATAGAAGAAGAAGAAGAAGAAGTAGAACTGGAAGAAGAAGAGGAAGAAGAATTTCAAGAAAAGAAGACAATAAAGGAAAAGAAGAGGAAGAAGAAGAAGAAGAAGTAGTAGTAAAGGAGAGGAAGAAGACGAAGAGGAATATGAAGAAGAAGAAGAACAAGAAGAAAAAGAAGTAGAAGAAGAAGGAGAAGAAGATGATGATGAAGAAGAAAGAGAGAAAGAAGAAGAAAAAGAAGAAGAAGAAGAAGAAGACAAAGAAGAGTAAAATGAGAAAGATCAAGAAGAAGAAGAACAAAAAGATGAGGAAGAAGACGATGTAGAAGAAGAGGAGGAAGAAGAATAAGAAGAGGAAGAAGAGATGGACTAGAGATTAAGAATTAAGGGTTAGGGAATACGGATTAAGGAAGCAGGGTTATAAGATTCGGTGTTAATGACTAAAGATTAGGAATTATAGGTTAGGAAATAAATATTAGGGATTGGGGATTATCAATTAGGGTTTAGGAATTAAGGATTATGGATCAAGGAGTAAAGATTAAGGAATAAGTAATAAGGATTAGGGATTAAGGATTAGGCATTAATGATTAAGTAAATTATTTGAGATGAAAAGATAATGATTAGCGATTTAGGATTAAAGAATTAATTATTATGGATTGGGAATTAGGGATTAAAGATTCAAGACTTGGGATTACAAATACTAGAATAGAGATTAAGGTTTACAGATTAGGGATTAGTGATTAGAAACTAGGGATTTAGGATTATGTATTAGAGATTAGGAATTAGAGATTAGAGGTAAAGTAATTAGGATGAGAATTAGGGATTAGGGATTAGAGATTAAGGATTAAAGATTAAGGTTTAAGGATTAGAGATTAAAGACTAAGAATTATATATTATATTGTAAGGATTAGGGATTAGGGATCAAGTATTAAGGATTAGGGTTTATGGATTAGTAATTAATGATTAGGGATTAAGGATTAGAGATTAGGGATTAACGATTATGGATTATAGAGTATGGATTAGGTATTCAGGATTAGGGTTTAAGGATTAGAGATTAATGATTAAGGATTAAAAATTATGGATTAAGGATGGATTAGGGATTAAGGATTAGAAATTAAAGATTCAAAAATAGGGATTAGTGATTTGGGAGAGCTGGACAAGGGATTACAAATTTAGAGATAAGAGATTAGGTAAGGAGGGATTAAGGAATAAGAATTAAGGAACAGGGATTAGAAATTACAAAGAAGAAGGCAAGGAGGAGAAGAGGAAGAAGATGAAGAAGAAGAATAAGTAATGGAAGAAGTGAGGAAGAAGAAGACGAAGAAGAAGAAGAAGAAGAAGAGGAAAAAGAAGAAGACATAGTAGGAGAAGTAAAAGAAAAAGAAGAAGAAAAATTAAAGGAAGAAGAAGAAGAAGAAGAAGAGAAAGAAGAAGAAGAAGAAGTGGAAGATAAGGAAGAAGAGGAAGAAGAAGACAAAGATGAGGAAGAAGAAGAAGAAGAGGAAAAAGAAATAAAAGAAAAAGAAGCAGAAGAAGTAGTAGAAGAAGAGAAAAAGAAGAGACAGATTAAGGATAAATGGTTAGAGAATAGGGATTAAGGATTAAGGAACGAAGGGTTAGGAATTATGTGTCAGGAAATTTTGATTAAAGATTAGGGATTGAGGGATTTGGTAGTTAATAATTATCGATTAAGGTTTAAGGATTAGAGATTAGGGATTAGAGAGTAGAGATTAGGGAATAAGTAATAAGGATTACAGATAAGGGATTAAGGATTAGGGATTAGGGATTACAGATGAAGGGATTAATGATTAAATAATAGATATTAAGGATTAATTATTAATAGATTAATTTTTAAAGATTTGTGATTAAAGATTAGTGATATAGGATTAAGGACAAGGGGTTAGGGTTTAGGGAATAGGGATTAAAGATTAGGGATTAGAGATTAGAGATTAAGGATGAAAGATTAAAGGTTAGAGATTAGACATTAGGTATTAGAGATAAAGGTATTATAATTTGCATTAGAGTCTAGAGATTAGGGATTAAGGATTTGGGATTAGTGATTAATGTTTAGGAATTAAGAATTAGAGATTAAAGATTAAGTATTATGGATTATAGGTTATGGATTATGTACTGGAGTTTAGAGTTTTGGAAATAGCGATTAAGGATTAATGGTTATGGATTAAAGATCAAGAATTAGAGATTAGGGTATGATTAGTGATTAAGGATTAAGGAGTAGGGATTAAGGACTAGGGATTAGGAAGAAGGAAGAAGGAAGAAGAAAGAAGAAAGAAGAAAGAAAGAAGAAGAAAGAAAGAAGAAGGGAAAAAGAAGAGGAAGAAGAAAGAGATGAAGAACAAGAAGAGGAAGAAGAAGAGAAAGAATAAAGAAGAATGAAGAAGGAAGAAAAAGATGGAAGGAAGTGGGAAGGAGGAAGACGAAAGAAGGAAGGAGGAAGGAAAGAGGAAGATGGAAGAAGGAAGGAGGAACGAAGAAGGAAGAAGCAAGAAGAAAGAAGAAAGAAAAAAGAAGAAAGAAGAAGAAGAAGAAGAAGAAGAAGAAGAAGAAGAAGAAGAACAATGAGAAGGACGAGAAGGATGAAGAGAAGGAAGAGGAAGAGGAGTAGGAGAAGGAGAAGGAGATTGAGAGGGAGAAAGAGAAGGAGAAGGAGTTGGAGAAGGGGAAGGAGAAAGACAAAGAGAAGGACAAGGAGAAGAAGGAGAAGCTGAAGGAGAAGAAGAAGAAAAAGACAGACGAAGAAGTAAAAGAAGAAGAAGAAGAAGAAGAAGAAGAAGAAGAAGAAGAATAGAAGAAGAGGAATAAGAAGAACAAAAAAAGAAGGAGAAGAAGAAGAGAAATAAGAAGCAGAGGAAGAAGAAGACGAAGAAGAAGAAGAAGAAGAAGAAGAAGAAAAAGACAGAAAAAAGAAAGAGGAGGAAAATGAAGAAGAAAAATAAGAAGTTGGAGAAGAAGTTGAAGAAGAAGATGAGGAGGAAAAGAAGAAGAAGAAGAGAAAGAAGAGGAAGAAGAAGAAAAAGAAAAAGAAGAAGAAGAGAATGATGAGAAAGAAGAAGAAGACAAGGAAGAAGAATTAGAAGAAAATGAAATGGAAGGGGAAGAAGAGATGGATTGGGGATTAAGGATTAGGGATTAAGGAGAGAGGATTAGGGATTAGTCAATATGTACTACGGACTAGGAGGGATGGATAGGGAAAAGAGATTAGGTATGAGTGCTTTGGGATTTGGGATTAGGGTGGGAGGGATTACGTATTAGGAAATAGAGATTAAGGATTAAGGATTATGGATTTGTTATTAGGGATTAGGGCTTAGGTATTAAGGATTATGGATTAAGGAGTAGGGATTAGGGAATAAATAATAGGAATTTGGAATTAAGGGTTAAAGATTATGGATTAGGGATGAAGCGATTAATGATTAAGGATTATCGATTAGGGATTAAGGATTAAGGGATTAATCAATAAAGATTAGGAATTTAGGCTTAATGACTACAGATTAGCGAATAATGATTAAGGATTAGAGATTAATGATTAGAGATTAGAAATTAGTGATTAAGAATTAACGGATTAATCATGAAGGATTAAAAATTTAAGATTAGGGATAGGGATTAGAGATTAGTGTTTAGGGACGTAGGATTTAAGATTAGTTATTAATGATCAGTGATTAAAGATTAATAGATTAGGGATTTGTGATTAAAGATTTGAGATTAGTGATTAGGGATAAAGTATTTAGGATTTATCTTAGAGATTAGATATTATGGAATATGGATTTGTAATTATGGTTAGCTATTAAGGATTAGGGATTTGAGATTAGATATTTAGGATATAAGAAGTAGAAGAAGAAGAAGAAGAAGAAGAAGAAGAAGAAGAAGAAGAAGAAGAATAAGAAGAAGAAGAGGAAGGGGAAGAGGAGGAAGAAGTAGAGGAAGATGAGGAAGAAGAGGAAAAAGAAGACAAGGATAAGGATGCAAAAGAGGAAGGGGAAGAAGAAGTAGAAGATAAAGAAGAAGAAGAAGAAGACAAAGAAGCAGAAGAAGAGAAAAAGAAGAGACAGATTAAGGATAGATGGTTAGAGATTAGGGATTAAGGATTAAGGAATGAAGGGTTAGGAGTTAGGTGTCAGGAAATATAGATTAAAGATTAGGGATTAGGGAATTAGGGATTTGGGAGTTAGTAATTAGAGATTAAGGTTTAAGGATTAGAAATTAAGGATTAGAGAGTAGGGATTTGGGAATAAGTAATAAGGATTAAGGATTTGGGATTAAGGATTAAGGATTAATGATTAAGAATTAGATATTAAAGATTAATAATTAATAGATTAATTTTTAAGGATTTGGGATTAAAGATTAGTGATTTAGGATTAGGGATAAGGGGTTAGGGTTTAGGTAATAGGGATTAAAGTTTAGGGATTAGAGATTTGAGATTAAGGATGTAAGATTAAAGGTTAGAGATTACACATTAGATATTAGAGATAAAGGTATTAGAATTTGCATTAGAGTATGGAGATTAGGGATTAAGGATTTGGGATTAGTGATGTTTAAGAATTACTAATTAGAGATTAAAGACTAAGTATTATGGGTTATAGATTAGGGATTTGATATTAAAGTTTAGAGTTTAGGGATTAGAGATTAAGGATTAATGGTTAGGGATTAAAGATCAAGGATTAGAAATTAGGGTTGGATTTGTGATTAGGGAATAAGGAGTAAGGATTAGGTATTAAGGACTAAGGATTAGGAGAAAGGAAGAAGGAAGAAGAAAGAAGAAAGAAAGAAGAAGAAGAAGTGAAAGAAAAAGAAGAGGAAGAAGAAAAAGAAGAAGAATAAGAAGAGGAAGAAGAAGAGAAGTAATAAAGAAGAAGGAAGAAGGAAGAAAAAGATGGAAGGAAGAAGGAAGGAGAAAGGAAACAGAATGATGGAAGAAGTAAGGAGGAAGGAAGGAGAAAGATGGAAGAAGGAAGGAGGAACGAAGAAGGAAGAAGCAAGAAGAAAGAAAAAAGAAGAAAGAAGAAGTGGAAGAAGAAGAACAAGAAGAACTAGAAGGAGAAGAAGGATGAAGGGAAGGAGGAGGAGGAAGAGAAGGAATAGGAGAAGGAGAAGGAGAAGGAGAAGGAGAAGGAGAAGGAAGAGTTAGAAAAGGAGAAGGAGAAGAAGAAGGAGAAAGATAAAGAGAAGGGCAAGGAGAAGAAGGAGAAGCTGAAGAAGAAGAAAAAGAAGAAAAAGATAGATGAAATAGTAAAAGAAGAAGAAGAAGAAGAGGAAGAAGAAAAGGAATAAGAAGAACAAGAAAAGAATGAGAAGAAGAAGAGAAAGAAGAAGTGAAGGAAGAAGAAGAAGAAGAAGAAGAGAAAGAAGAAGAAGAAGAAGAAGAAGAGGAAGAAAAAGAAGAAGAGGAGAATGATGAGGACGAAGAAGGAGACGAGGAAGAAGAATAAGAAGAAAATGAAGATGAAGCGGAAGAAGAGATGGATTACGGATTAGGAATTAGGGATTAGGGATTAAGGATTAAGGAGGGAGGGATTATGGGCTAGGAAATATGTATTACGAACTAGGAGGGATGGATTTTGGAATAGAAATTAGATATGAGGTATTAGAGATTTGGGATTAGGGTGAGAGGGATTGGGTATTAGAAAATAGAGATTAAGGGATAAGAATTATGGATTAGTAATTACAGATTAGGGCTTAGGTATTAAGGATTATGGATTAAGGAGTAGGGATTAGGAAATAAACAATAGGAATTTGGAATTAAGGGTTAAGGATTAGAGATTAGGGATGAAGGGATTAATGATTAAGTATTATCGATTAGGGATTAAGGATTAAGGAATTAATCATTAAAGATTAGGAATTTAGGATTAATGATTACATATTAACAAATAGTGATTAAGGATTTGAGATTATTGATTAGAGATTAAAGATTAAGATTGGGGATTAGAGATTACAGAATAGGGATTAGAAATTAGAAATTAAGAATTAAGGGATTAAACATGAAGGATTAAAAATTTAAGATTGGGGAATAGGGATTAGAGATTAGTGGTTAGGGACACAGGATTTAAGATTAGATATTAGTGATCATGGATTGACGATTAATAAGTTAGGGATTTGTAATTAAACATTTGAGATTAATGATTAGGGATGTAGGATTTAGGATTATATCTTAGAGATTAGATATTATGGATGATGGATTTGTGATTAATAGTTAGCTATTAAGGATTAGGGATTTGAGATTAGAGATTTGGGATTATAGATTATAGAATATAGATGAAGAATTAGGTATTTGGGATTAAAGTTTAAGGATTAAAGATTAGGGATTAGGAATCGAAGATTAAGCATTAGAGATTAAGGATTAAGGATTAAGGATTAGAGATTAGGGATAAGGAAGAAGGATGAAGGAAGAAGGGAGAAGGAAGAGGGAAGAAAGAAGAAGGAAAGAAGTAGAAGAAGAAGATGCAAAAAAAGAAGAGGATGAATATAGAAGAAGGAAGAATGAAGAAGGAAGAAGGAAGGAAGAGGGAAGTAGGAAGGAAGAAGGAAGATAGAAGAAGAAAAGTGGAAGGAAGAAGATAGAAAGAAGAAGGAAGAAGAAAGAAGAAAGAATAAACATGAAAGAAGAAAGAAGAAAGAAGAAAGTAGAAAGAAGAAGAAGAAGAAGAAGAAGAAGTAGAAGAAGAATAAGGAGAAGGAGAAGGAGATGAAGGACGAGCAGAAGGAGGACATGGAAAAAGAGGAGGAGAAGGAGAAGGAGAAGGGGATGGAGAAGGAGAAGGTGAAGGAGAAGGTGAAGGAGTAGGAGTAGGAGAAGGAGAAGGAGAAGGAGAAAGAGAAGAAGAAGGAGAAGGGGAAAGACAAAGAGAAGGCAAAGGAGAAGAAGAAGGAGGAGGAGGAGGAGAAGAAGAACAAGAACAAGAACAAGAAATAGAAGAAGAAGAAGAAGTAGAAGAAAGAGGAGAAGAAGAAGGAGAAGAAGAAGAAGAAGAAGAGGAGTGAGAGAACAAGAAAAGGAGAAGAGAGAGAAGAAAAGGAAGTTGAAGAGGAAGAAGAAGTGGAAGAAGAAGAAGAAGTGGAAGATAAAGAAGAAGAAGAAGAAGAAGAAGAAAAAGTCGAAGAAGAAGAAGAAGAGGAAGAGAAAGAAGAACAAGAGAATAAGATGAGGAAGAAGTAGAAGAGGAAGAAGAAAAACAAGAAGAAAATAAGGAAGAAGAAGAAGCAAAGGAAGAAGAAGAAGAACAAGAAGAGGATGAGGAAAAAGGGATTGATTATGGATTACGAGTTAAGGATTAAGGATTTGGAAAGAGGATTATGGATTTGAGAGGGATGGATTAAGGATTAAAGATTTGGTATTATTGATTAGAGATTAAGGATTTGGGTTTAGGGAAGGATGGATTCAGTATTAGGCAATAGGGATTATGGATTAGGGTTAAGGGATAAAGGATTGCATATCAGGGAGTATAGATTAGGGAATAAGTAATTGGAATTAGGGATTAAGGATTAAGGATTTAAGATTAGGAATAAAGGGATTAATGATTTAGGATTATGGATTTTAGATTAAGGATTAAAGGATTAATATTAAAGATTAGGAATTAAGAATTAGGGATTAGGGATTAGAGATCAAAGATTAGTTATTAGGGATTTGAAATTAAGGATTAGGGATTAGAAATTAACGATTTGAAAATAGGAATTAGTTATTATATATTTGATATTAGATGTTAGATATTAGATATTATAGTTTAAGGACTAAAGATTAAGGATTAAATGGTAGGGATTAAAAATTTAGAGATGGATTAGAGATTAATGATTATGGATTAGGGATTAGGGAGAAAGAAGAAGGAAGAAGGAAAAAGGAGACTAAGAAGAAGGAAGAAAGAAGAAGGAATAGGAAGAATGAAGAAGAGGAGGAGGAGGAAGAAGAAGAGAAAAAAGAACAAAAAAAAGAAGTGGAGGAAGAAGTTGAGGAATAAGGAAGAAAGTAGGAAGAGCAAAGAAGAAAGAAGAAGGTAAGAAGTAAGAAGAAGGAAGAGGGAAGAAGGAAGAAGAAAGAAGAAAGAAGAAGAAGAAGGAAGAGGGAAGAAGGAAGAAGAAAGAAGAAAGAAGAAAGTAGAAAAAAAGAAGAAAGAAGGAAGAAGGAAGATGAAGAAGAAGAAGAACGTGAAGGAAAAGGAGGAGGATGAGGAGAAGGAGGAGAAGGAGAAGGAGAAAGAGAAGGAGAAGGAGAAGGAGAAGGTGAAGGAGAAGGAGAAGGAGAAGGAGAAAGAGAAGGAGAAGGAGAAGGATAAGCTGAAGGAGAAAGAGAAGGAGTAGGAGAAGGAGAAGGAGAAGGAGAGGGATAAAGACCAAAACAAGGAGATAAAGAAGGAGAAGCAGAAGAAGAAGAATAAGAAATAGAAGAAGAAGAAGAAGAGGAAATATAAGAAGAAGAAGAAGAAGAAGAAGAAGAAAAAAAAGAAAGAGGAAATAGAAGGAGAAGAAGAATAAGAAGAAAAGAAGAAGAAGAAAAAGTGGAAGAAGAAGCAATAGTAGAAGAAGTAG